>JAZKJV010007604.1:3600000-4086760 GCA_037367405.1 Ottelia alismoides | reverse complement strand
TATTTAATCATGGAGAAATTCATAATTTTCCTTGAATTACATTGAATGCTAAACAAATTAAGAAATTAGTCTTGATGATCCAATCATCATCCGACCCATCTAAGTACGGAATATCTAGTGCAAACAGAGTAACAATCATGCAACAAAAAAACCATGCAGTTTCCTGGTTTAATTTTCTACTTAATTAGAATATTTATTTAATGTTTCATGATGGGACAATGATTTATCTCTAATTACCCTTATTAAGTTGTCATTTTTATGCTTTTAAAAATGGTTGTTCCATGTAGGAAGGTAATTGGAATCAATCTAGAAGTAACCACTAAACTAATTAATAAAAATTAATCAAGGCGTTTTTATGTCTATTTAACCTGGGAAAGCCTAGGGTCGACTCAAGTAGGCAAAGGAACAACCTCAATTTAAGTCTATCAAATTAGATGCACAATTTTCAAGGTAGATCTTTTTAGTATTTTCAGTATTTTTCAGCATTTTATGGATTTTGTTCGAAGAATGTATTTATATAAAAGAGGAATTGTGATGTATGAATTTTGGAAAATAATTTTAATGCAGGAAAATAATGATTAGTTATGTAGTATGAGGGAAATAAAAAAATGCAATTTGATTTTTAATTAATGCGATGATTTGAGGCAAAATGACATATATGAAGCAAGATGAACAAAGCAACAACAAATCAAATTAGCACGTCCTCCAATTATTACCACAATTAATTATTCGATTAAGATCTGATTAAGTTCCCAAAGTATATCCCTACAAATCAAAGCACAATTTATTAAACAAGAGAATCAATAAATTAAAAGACAAATGCTAAAAAATGAATTAAAAAGAACTTCAATTAGTTAGTATCAACTCATAAATAAATCTCAGTATTTAATCTAATAGAGGATCAAATAAGCTTTAAAACGACACCTATAATGTGAAATTTTGATTAATACTGTTTAAGGTATGATCAAAGGAATGTTCATGGACTAAAATGGAAATAAAATATATAAAATGCTCACAATTATACCCTTAGAGGGTTGATTCATAATTATCCAAAGACGATGGACGTTCTTTACAAGTTACTCCTAGTAGGGATATATGTTTAATTTCAGGAAGAGCTGGGGGAGGGGGAGGGGCGTTGCAATTTGCCCGCAAGAAAATTCGATCTCGTTTGAGGCATTAGGCTTGGAAGCCTGCTTTGACGGAAGTTGTGTCTTGATCTGCGTCCTTCGATAAATCTTGATCTACAGTTTTGAATTTGGGTAGGTATGGAAGGTGGCTATCCTTCGTGTTCTTCATCCAACGTGAGCTGGAGCGCTTGGAGTTGGATTTTGTCTTTGAGATCTGTCAGTGGCGATCGAGTGGAACGCGACCGCTGCTAGGAGGTGCGGTAGGTAGCGAGGTGGCTGTGGTGGAGAGGTTAGAGCTCAGATGGCCGACACATGACCAAGGGTCATCGATGAGGATCGATGGCAATGTCGGGGGCATGATGTACTGAAGTGGTAGAGAGTCGGTGGAGTCGTCAATGGCTAAGAGATGGTGAAACAGAGGTGACGTGAGTGGATGGTGAATGAAAAGGAAGGAAAACTGATGTGACGATGTATTGTGTTTACAAAGGTGATGATGATGATGTCGTTGAGAGGTGGAGTGGTTGAAGAGTTGTGGCGATGGACTCGACGGCTTTGAAGTCAGAGCGAGAAGTGGCTCCGAGGTGGGGAGGTTGTGATGAGCTTCCTTGGCCTCGGATCTCATCGAGGAAGGTGGGGATCGGGCTGTCACCACAAGTGCCCTCTTCTTGTGCAATTGACAAATGAAGAAGGAAGAGGAGCAACACTTGTGTTAAATATTAGAGATGGAGGGAGGACTCAGAATGTGGGGATCTGACGAGGATCGGATTGGCAATTTGATCGATGAAGATGGAATGAGGAGATCGACGGGGTAAGGCGGAGGTGTTTTGATTGATGCAGTTAGATCTGGGAGGAGATCGGGTGAGAGACGGTGCGGCGGCAGCGCACTTTGGGAAAGGGGACAAGAAGATCGGGCGAAGAACACGACTTCTGGTTCGTCCGATTGATTGAGATCAGACGACCTAATTGGTGCCACAAGGTGACCATTTTTATTTTTATTTTATTATTTTTCAATATTTTTATATTAATTTATTTAGAAAATGGAATATATATGCCAAAAACGGGTGACGCGTGGAGCTCCCGGAGCTACCACGTGTTACTCGTAGAAAAACCAAAAATTAAAAAGACAAGAAAAATAAAAAAAGAAAATGACCTCAGATCAAAAATTTTTCTTCATAAAAGTTTCTCGTCTCGATGAGATATACAACTTTCATAAAAATATCAAAATCAAAATACGTCGTTTGCACAAAGTGATATTTTTGGTGGTTCTATGTGTACATAAAAATCAGCTTTTTTGGGGTTTTGTAATTTTTTTATGATTTTTAAATAAGATAAAAATCAGGAAAATGCGATAAATAAAGATATATATTTACACATCACTCTTTTTTTGAATTTTTAATATTTAAGAAAATAAGAAAAAAATGCAGAGGACTTAATATATAGACTATTAGTAAAGACGTACACTCTGTCAATTACTTTTAGTTTGTTTTTAGCTGATGTTTGCATTTTTGTGCATTTTAGTTAAACTTTTTCAAATAAATAAATAAATAAAAATAGTTAAATATGCACATAAAACAATAGGTCAAATGGGTAAAATACACAATGTACAAAAGGGGCCCAAAACACAACTTTAACATATAAGCTCCGATTTACTTGAACCCGGTCTTGTTTTGAAGGTAAATAAATATACATTAGTTCAACTGAGTAGTATTAAATCAGACACTGTATGAGGAAGCTATCAGTATTTTGGTTTGGAAATTCTGAAATTAGGGTTTCGGTATGTGAACCTCTTATTTATGTTAGTGATTTTTGTATTTTTCTTTTATTCTTATTAGTGATATATACACAAGGAGGTGGTTCAAGTTATTTGGAGTTAGCTAAATTAATTAAAAATCGAGGAAACTAACTTATTTTTCAGGCCAATGGGGCTGAGATTTCTAGCTTCTTATTTTATGTAATTATGTATAATAAAATGCAAGTATTATTTACATATGCTTGAATGTTAATTATTTAAGATAATTGATAAAATGCATATGAATTTTAGGGAACTGAGCTCAATTAGTCTCCTTTGGAGTGATGAATCACATATTCATCAACGCCATATACTTAAACCATGCTCATCCCAAAGCTATTAAAATAGCGAGATGAGGTGAAATGAGACTGGATTCCATACCAAGACCATGACCGAAAGGTGAGAATGGAGATAGAACTAGCCTTTGGAATATTAGTATGGTGGAAATCTTGTGAGAATTAGGATTTTGCAGTTAAGAACCTCTAAGATCTACACATCATTATAATAGTTTCGGATCAGAAGTCACCTAAATCAATCCTCTTCCCAAAGCATACCCCATGAACATTGATCAACTATCTCATATGTGTGAAAGGTTTTAGATTTTCCCATCAAGAATGCCGAACTACCATGCAATCCTTGTTGGACGTGCAAGCCCACGGTGAGCCATTATGCAATAAATGTTATTGCAAATATCATTCCCTGATCTGAAAGGAAGAATAACTAATTTTCATAATAGGTCCCTTAGTACAATTAGAGTTATGTACCGTGGCCATCTTAATAATCATACATCTATTGATTCAATAATTGAATCATAGAGGCTGATGCTTGGATGAATATCTAAAGACTTAGATTGAGGACTCATCAAGAACTGTCAAATGATTGTTAAGAGATGATCTCTAGCCTGAGTAGGAGATGTCAATCCTTTCTCATTTGGGCTGATACCTAAGTGACCTCTTGATGCAAGTCCTTTGCATAGAAATAGAGATTCGGAGGTGTTAGATTATTTAGGTCAAAGAGTTGACTTAACGAGATTGAGAAAACCAAAGTCCTATATCATATGCTATCATGATATAGGCACACATCCTCTGACCGGAGACAGATGTATCACTATATGTCTGAGTATGTACATTTGGCAGATCAATAGGTTGATGACCTAATCAAGGTCTATACACCGGTGCGCTAGTGTGCATACAAGGGCATATGAGTAATACGATCTCTCAAAGGGATCATATAGGTTCATTACTGAACCGGAAGATATGATCTCACTCATGAGATATTGGGAAGAATCAAATTCCGTACACAGTCGTCTCGCATGGAAGCTTGACTAAATTTGTATGTTTAATATATACTTTTGGAAAGTATTTCATCAAGATATGATATATGCTTTTGGAAAGTATATGATCGATAACGACTTCCAATGACCAAACGAGAAACTTATTGAAAAAACCCTGAAGTAGACAGTGTAAAATAGATCTTATACTTTGGGTTTATTCTGGGTCTTCCTGTATGCAGGATGTACATGTATTAGGAATACCTGAGGGTGATGTGATCATAAATGATTGTATAACCATGACGCTTCCATTCCTAGGGAGTGATGAAACATGTCTGGATTTTAGTGACTCCTCTTAGTAGAGAAGTGATCTGATCTTGGTCCAATTGTTGGACATTGATCTGAATGTGATTCAGATACAATGAGAAGATTAGATTTGCGGTCTTTATGTAATGAAGCATCTATGAGAGGTCCACAAGATTTGGATTTGAGATTTAATCTCAATATCCAAGTCACTATACCTGGAACAATACAATCGCCATGTCCTTATCTTCAAGTATCCACAGAGGAAGCGCATTGTCCTTGAAAGAGTTCAAGGAAAATTACATTGTTGATATATATATATATATATCCAAGCATCGAGAAAATTGATAATTAAATGTGATTTAATTATCATGGATAATATGAATTTGATTCATATTATAAGGAGAGTTATCTTAGATAATTAAATATTATTTAATTATTAAAGATATGAATAATGTGAATGTGATTCATATTATTTTGGCACATGAGAATAGAGATCCAAGATGATAAAATACGATTTAATTATCATGGATATGAATAATATGGATAGCACTATCCATATTAATCAAGTATATTATAAATATGATTTATAATATATCAGACAGAGCATTTGTGATTTATATTTATTGATTAATTGTTAATGTATATTTGATTCACATTGAATGATTAATTTAAAATATAATTACATTAAGTTTTGTGTTGTGAATGTGATTCACATTTTTCCAATGGAATGATTGCAATATTTCACAAGATAATTGTGAATTATTTTTGTGAAATAATTGACAACAATTGTTGTTGTAAATCTTTGAGATATCATGAGATAATGGTATCTCATGAGATAATAGAATCTCATGAGATGTTGGTAGCTGTCCCCCCTTTTTTAAGGGATATGGATTATCTCCTCATTATCTCCAAGAATAATTAATTGATTTGAATTGAATTTAAATATATTTATTTATAGATATATATATATATATATTAAACTAAATTAAATTAATTATTGTTATGCTTTTACAACAAGATCATAGCCATTGAAAGAAACACAAATCAATCTCAACCATTGATTGTGTGTTATCCATGGTTTGGGATCCATGGACTCCCAAAATCCTATATAAGAAGAGGCACCCCTTGCTCTTCGATATAGATGATTAATGAATGCTCTCTCTCTTTTCTCCGCACACCAAGCCTCTCTCTCTTATAATGGCCGTCAACCATGGTGTTGGACATGCGAGCCCACGGCGAGCCAATTTGCAATAAATGTTATGGCAAATATCATTCCATGATCTGAAATGAATAATAATTAATTTGCATAATAGGTCCCTCTCTACAATTAGGGTTATGTACCATGGCCATCTTGATGATCATATAGCAGTTGATTCATTAAATGAATCATAGAGGCTGGTGTTCGGATGAATATTTAAAGAGTTAGATAGAGGACTCATCAAGCACCGTCAAATGATTATTAAGAGATGATCTCCAACCTGAGTAGGAGATGGCAATCCTTTCTCACATAGGCTAATATCTGACCAACCTCTTGATGCAGGTCCTATGCATAGGAATAGAGATTCGGAGGTGTCAGATTAGTTAGGTCAAGGGGTTGACTTAACGTGATCGAGATATCCTAAGTCCTATGTTGAATGCAGTCACAGCATAGGCACACATCCTCTGACTGGAGACATATGTGTTACTATTTGTCTGAGTGTGTACATTTGGCAGACCAATAGGTTGATGACCTAACCAAGTATACACCGGCGCGCTGGTGTGCATGTAAGGGCATATGAGTAATACGATCTCTCAAAGGGATCATACATGTTCACTTATGAACCGGAAGACATGAGCTTACTCATGAGGTATTGGGATCGATCAAATTCCATGCATGGTTGTCGTGCTTTGGAAGCATGACAAGAATTTGAAGGTATGATATATTCTTTGGGAAATCATATGATCAATACCGATTCCCAATGACCAAGATTGAGAAACTTGGTGATCAAACCCTGAAGAAGACAATGTAAAATTGATCTTAATCTTCAGGTTGGTCATATGTCTTCCAGTATGCAGGATGTACAGGTATTGGGAATACCTGAGGTTGATGTGATCATAAACGATTGTATAACCATGACGCTTCCATTCCGAGGGAGTGATGAAAAAGGTTTGGATTTTAGTGGCTCCTCTCAGTAGAGAAGCAATCTGATCTCGGTCCAAGTGTTGGACATTGGTCTGAATGAGATTCAGATGCAATGAGAAGATTAGATTTGCGGTCTTGATTTAATCAAGCATTTGTGGGAGGTACGTAAGATCTGGATTTGAGATGAGATCTCAACATCCAAGTCACTATGCGTGGAACAATACAATCACCTTGTCCTTATCTCCACGTATCTGCGAGAAAGCACATTATTCTTTAAGGGGTTCAAGAATAATTCATTTGATGAATTATATATATCCAAGCAACAAGATGTTGATAATTAAATGAGATTTAATTATCAAGAATAATATGAATGGGATTCATATTATGAGAACGATTACCTGAGATAATTAAGTGGGATTTAATTATCAAGGAAATGCAGATTGTCCATAGTGCTATCCATAATATCTGTGTATATATTATAAATATGATTTATAATATATTAGAGAGAGAGCACCTTTGTAAATAGCATTTGTTAATTGTTAATGTGAATTGGATTCACATTAATCAATTAATTGGAAATGTAATTTACAATTTAGTTTGGGTTGTGAATATGATTCACATACTTTCAATGGCATGATTGAAATATTCACTAATTAATTGGGAATTAATTTAGTGGATAATTTTGCAATAAATATACACTAATTGATTTGGAATTAATTTAGTGGATAATGTTGCAAGATAAATAAGAGGTAATGATATAAATTAAAAAGAGGATAATCAACCAAACAACAATTATCTTTTTAATTAATAGGTGGATTATATATTTTTAATTATCATATCATTATCTTGTGATTAATAATTAATTTTATTGAATTAAATTATGTTGATGATAATGCAACATATATTTAATTTAACATAAATTAATATGTTGTTGTTTTTGAACAACAATTATCATGGCCATTGATTTAATATACATATCAATATAACCATTGATTTTGTATATGCCATGGATTGTGATCCATGGATTTCCAAACTAGTATATAATGAGGGAAACCCTAGCCTCTTCAAGCGACAAGATACAAGTACACGCCTACTCTATCTCTATCTCTTTCTCTCTTTCTCATCCCCTCTCTCTCTCTAAGGTTGTCGTCCATCTTGTGCTTTGAGGGAAGAAGAAATCATCTCCATTTCGTTGTCGCTTCGATTGCTCGTGGATATCCATTGACGGATTTCATTGGACGAAATCAGGAGATTCAAGGCTTGGATCTTCATCGAGGATTGCGGGAGGAACGTGTCTCATCATCGTGCCCGCAAGTGCCATCTTCGTAGATCGGACTTGAGTCAGGAGGATCTCTTGCTTTAGCGATCTCGTGATCTCAACCACACTTCAAGAGGTATTTCTAATACTTTGTGATTTGATTAAACGATCCAAGAAATGTTCTTGTGATCATGTGGTTTCATCACTTGATTTAAAAAATTTTAATTTCCGCTGCATCTTGCGACTAGTACAACTAGTCGCCCCAATCGCATGAATGCGATCAACATGCTTCCATGATGAGCTTGAGGATTACTCATATCCTTTCAAGTGGTATCAGAGCCATAGGTCGGAAAAGGTTTTGGATACGATCCGTAAACCTAGGACGACTTGGGTTTGAAAAGGTTTCGAAAATTTTTACTGCATTTCAATTTTCGCACCTCTTTTTTAATTGAATTTTTCAGCACTGTTTAAATCATTTAAGCACAAAATTTTCAATTAGACTTTATTTCCAATTAAATAAGGAAACCATAGGATCTGAGTTTATGTAATTTGGATTTCATTTGCTCAAGATATGGCCCTTTGAATAAACATGTATTAACTGTAGTGGGAACTGCGAATCTAAACATGATTAATGAACTAATTACTGTTTTCATGCCCTAGAAATGCGTGCAATATCACTTGGGTTCTGTCATAAATCAAATTAGAAACCTTAAGAAACTAATTTTGCGTAATTTGGATTTAAATTGATCAACATATGCTGATTTTAGTGAGTAGGGGTCACTGCTGAAAATTGACGAATTTGATCATGAACCATGTGATAGTCATTCAAATAAGTTGATGAAAATTAATTGTTAATTTTCTGAAATAATTATTAATAAATATTTGTGAAATATTTAAAGATATAATTATTTCATTGAATGACATTTCCCTAACCAAGATGATAAGATAGTTGCTCTTGATCATTAATTAGTTGATATGAAATCATCAACAAACATTGTTTTCATGCAAAACCTTAGTTTATCCTACAATAGTTGTAGGACAACTTTTACATGCAAAACCCTCTTGCGTGAATAGGATTGGGTATTTGTTTAGAAAATCTCCTTATAATATTATCAAAATGGTTTTGATGAAAATTATATGGTATAATTTCAGTTGAAAAATCGATGAGCATCTCAAAGTACATAATAATCTATCTAGCATTGTCCGTTCCTAAGGTGGATATGATGTCTAGTCGGGGAGCTTTGGGGTAGTGGGTTGCACCGGATGTAGTCTATGCCACTCCCGTCGGTACTGGCCATGACAACGGGTAGGGACTCGATAATGCCGGAG
This sequence comes from Ottelia alismoides, assembly GCA_037367405.1. Lineage (NCBI taxonomy): Eukaryota > Viridiplantae > Streptophyta > Magnoliopsida > Alismatales > Hydrocharitaceae > Ottelia > Ottelia alismoides. The sequence goes on along the minus strand of JAZKJV010007604.1, from coordinate 4,077,559 downwards.
AAGTCAAAGTGTATTTTTCTAATTATTAAAATTTGAATAATACGTATGTTGAGATTATATACCTATTATTCAAGTAATAATCAAGTTTGTTGATTGATAATTGGATTGATAATTAATTTAATGTGATTAAATTGATTATATCCAATTAAAACACTCTATTATGAATAGATGTGTATTTCCCTTGGAAGAATTAATTATGTAAATATGATTCACGATAATTAATTATTACAAATTGAATATGAGGTGGAGGATCACATAAGTGACATCCATGGTCTCCCATCAAGGCAAAGGATTCCATTGCCAGATGTTGTATATAGGAGACATCTATCCGAAGTGATAAATCCTGTATATGATTTATTTGGATCGGGTTCTTTGCTTCTCGAAAGAGTAAGGCCGTATACGTAGTGACCCCAATATCGTGTCCTCATATTATTGGGGTGATATTGGATTACGTATAGCGAGTATTAAGCTTGTTGACGGTTGGTTCAATTAACAACGGGTCAACATCATCTTAGGGGTGGTGGGCCCGGGTGTCAAAGATCGAATTGGGAAATGCAAGTTGGACTTGCAAGGCAGAATGTGTTTCCGCTTCTCTTTATTCGAGTCACAGGTTCTCATATTATTGAAATGTGATAAGGGTAGAGAGGAGATCCCAGATCTTGCTTGAGATATAGTGGTAAGAATATCTCTTACATTGAAACTGATTAAGGGAAAGAACTTTCATTGTTGACAAGGCAAGACAACTTTGATATAAAAATTCCTAAATTAAAGAAATATATATATACATATATATATATATATATATATAAAATACATATACCCTTATGTAAATTTCTTATTTCAGATAATCCTTTATTAAACCCACTCAATGTTATACTCAATAATAACCAGTAAAATATCATGGATTGGACTCATGATCCAGATATTGTAATTGCAATTGGACACATAATATATGTGGTTGCAATGTGCAAGTTTCCTCAACATAATGAGGAATGACAATTAAATAAGACAATAAGAAATCACCTTAGGGTTTGCATGTCTCTATAGTCTTGATCTTTCATCAAGTGTACATTGGAAGTGACATGTCGATGATGATTGCAATTGTCCAATTAATCCTTATAAAAAATCTAAGAAGATGTTCTGGCATACATATGTGCTCTAGACATTTAATCATGAATAGCATGATTCTCTGCATTATGCAGAATGGTGGCTCGAAAGAGATGACGTATTCAAAATGTTTGAATACCTACCTGAACCCAAGAGTTAAGATGTATGTAGATATGATGAGGGTCATCATTCTACTATCTATACTCAAGTCATTCATGAAGCTTCATAATAATCATTTTGATATGAATTTAATGAAGCATGTATAAATGTTAAAGTGCTCTTGTATTGAAATCTTTTGAATTGAACATAAGAGATTCTTTGTCCTGAACAATGGTTGTTTATAGATGAAGAGAGCACAGTGGAAGCGTGGGTCGGACCCATGTGAGAAGGAAAGTCAAAGAGTTGATTGTACTTCTATGACTTCCATATGACATCCAAATAGTTGGATGAATGCCGATACTACAATAATTTTATGTGTTGATAGTATGACTATCAACTTTGTATAAAATCCTTAGTGAAGGACTCAGATAGAGCATCAGAATAATCTACATATAATCATTGACTCTGACTTACTTATTTCACAAGATAAAGTCTGATAATTGTATCCCAATCTTCTAATGACACTTGCAATTGGTTGCATGTATATATTAGAAGATTAGAAATTTGATCTTAAGGTTTAATAGTCATCTACATAGATATTGATGTAATTGTTGTAACAATCTCTGTTGGATAGATGGACTTCATATTCTCAGTGGGAGAGCCCTTAGTCTTAGAGAATGTCTCTATGACCAAGATATTAGAATACACTCGTTGTTTATTTCTAAATGTTGGAAATAACATGAATTCTGAGATAAACCTATCATAAAGAGTTATGATGGATATATTTCAAATAGTAATCTATTATCTAGTGGACTCCACAAAATTAGAAATTAATGAATGGTTCATTAAGATTTCTAAAACTGAAAATTAAATCTTTAAAAGATCAATAGGAGGATGAAGATCATTTGACAATGATCTAGCATCGAGTCTTGGACATATGTCTATTGATATGATCAATAGAGTAGTAAGAGATGAAACTTCAGAATGTCTAAAATTTCAAATCGTATATACTTATGAATATTGTATTCAAAGTAAAATGTCCAATATACCCTTCTTTCAGGAAAGGTGTAAGATGTCAAGGTATTCGGGATCTCATACATATTGACGTATGTGGATCATCTATATCATAGTGAACATTGTGGATATGTGATATCTATTGATGATTATGTATGATATGAGATTTCTTCTCTTCACCTGAGAAACTTTTGAAATGTTCAAAATTCCACAATTTTGGTTTAGAACCAAAGTTTGAAGGAAGATTAAATGAATTTGATCGAACTAAGGTAGCAAGTACCTGTTAGATGAATTCAAAGAATACCTTATGAAGATATGAATATCATTTCTATCTCAATCCTCCTAACATACCTAAACTCAATGGAGTTATAGGGAGATACAATTAGATCATGTGTGACATGATTTGATCAATGATGAATTTTAGCGTAATTATCCCTTAGTTTCCGGGTATATATGTGTAGTAGAGACTAAAATATATCCTCAATAAGTTCCCATGCATGTAAGGAAATCTAACACTTGAGAGTGCTACTTCATTAGGATAATAAAGGATGGTATTGGATGCCTACTTTATAACCACGAGATTCTTAAAAGATCCTATCTCTGAGAATGCGATTCTTAGAGGATTGAGACTCTTGAGAATCAAGATGAAAATGAAGTGAAGGAACTCATTTAATCTTGAGAAGATAATGAGATTCATGAAATCAGGAACTAAAAGGACAATTAAAGATGAAACAATAATACCTCTTCAAACGGGTTTGAAGATGTATTCCATGTATCAGTTAAGTCTGACAATGATCGAACTTCATGTGATGAAGCTCCTGAGGATCGTGACATGGAAAGATGGATATTAGCAATAAAGTCTAAAGTAGACTTCAAATACAAATGTTGTATATGGACCCTCGAGGATCCACCTATAAGGGTAAGACCCGTTAAGGTGGAAATGGATTTTCAAGAGAAAGAGGGAACCTGATGAGAAGGTAGAGACCTTCAAAGCACGGTTCATAGCTATGAGCTACACACCTGAAGAGAAGACATTGTTTGAAATGAGACTTGCTCTTTGGTGACCATGCTTAAAATCATCATAATATTGCTAACCTTAGCTACACAACTTGACTATTGCATCTTCAAGATGTAAGTCAATACTGCATTCCTTTAAGAATACATCTCTGAGGATATTCACATGAAGTAGCCCCAAGGCTTCATGATTGGGGAAGTAAGGTATGAAAGCTAAAGAAATCCATCTATGGACTCAAATAAGCTTCTTGCAGTTGGAGCATAAGATTTAATGAAATTATAAATGATATGATTTCAGATAGTATCTTATTGAACCATATGAAGCTTAGTGGGAGTGCCATTGTATTCATCGTGCTAAATGTAGATAATATCCTAATCATTTGGAATGATATAAGGATGATAATAAGTGTTTTATAATTTGGCTATTCCATAACTTGAGATATGATCTCAAAGATGCCTCTTGGATCTTAGTTCTGAAGATGTTCAGAAGCAAAGAAAAGAGGGTATTGGGACTGCCACATTTGTAGTACACCTTGGACATGTTCCATTTTCTGGAAATTCCAAGAAAGGCTTTCTTACCTTAAGATTTGGTACTGACCTATCTAAAAGGATAGCACCTCAAAGAGTTGTGGAAGTGAATGCTAAAATTGGTTGCCCTTTTGTGCATCAGTTACGAGAAGTTGAATGTGTACAAAAGCCAGATGTCTTCCATGCAGTAGGAGTAGTAAATTGTTACTAATCCTACTATGGATATAGAACACTTGATTGCAGTAATAACAATATCTTCAAATATGACAAGGATTTAGAGATGGTGATCTCTAAGTGTTATCTTCAAGAAATTAAGACTTTATAGATGGAGATCTAAAAGGTCTTAACTGCAAATATTTTAGGAGATAGAGATCTCCAGAAATAAGGGTATTCTGATAAGGATAATAGAAATTATAGACTGGTTATAATAATAATTTTTTTGAGTTGTAGTGTCAAGGACACTATGACTGACAAGATTGAGTACTGGTTCCATTAAATGCAACATTCACATTAGATGCGAGCACTATTACTGGGGATATGTAAGTGCCGTAAAAGGACTTGACGTAGTCTCGTGGGAACAGAGTGACTGATCAGCTTACTTAGATATTTTCTAAATAGCCTATGATTGCCACATGAGTGTAGGTTTAAATGATTATCCCATTAATGGCTCTTTGGGCTAGTAGGAGCTTGTTGGACATGCGAGCCCACGTCGAGCCATTATGCAATAAATGTTATTGCAAATATAATTTCCTGATCTGAAATGAAGAATAATTAATTTGCATAATAAGTCCCTCTCTACAATTAGGGTTATGTACCATGGCCATCTTGATGATCATATAGCGGTTGATTCATTAAATGAATCATAGAGGCTGGTGTTTGGATGAATATCTAAAGAGTTAGATAGAGGACTCATCAAGCACCATCAAATGATTATTAAGAGATGATCTCCAGCCTGAGTAGGAGATGGCAATCCTTACTCACATAGGCTGATATCTGACCGACCTCTAGATGCAGGTCCTCTACATAGGAATAGAGATTCGGAGGTGTCATATTAGTTAGGTTAAGGGGTTGACTTAATGAGATCGAGATAACCTAAGTCCTATGTTCAATGCTATCATAGCTGAGCCACACATCCTCTGACCAGAGACAGATGTGTTACTATATGTCTGAGTGTGTACATTTTGCAGATTAATAGGTTGATGACCTAACCAAGGTCTATACGCTGGCGCGCTGGTGTGCATGTAAGGGCATATGAGTAATACGATCTCTCGAAGGGATCATACATGTTCACTTATGAACCGGAAGACATGAGCTCACGCATGAGGTATTGGGACCGATCAAATTCCATGCATGGTCATCGTGCTTTGGAAGGAGGACAAGAATTTGAAGGTATAATATATTCTTTGGGAAAGCATTTGATGGATACCGATTCCCAATGACCAAGATTGAGAAACTTGGTGATCAAACCCTGAAGAAGATAGTGTAAAATTGATCTTAATCTTCAGGTTGATCATAGGTCTTCCAGTATGCAGGATGTACAGGTATTGGGAATACCTGAGGGTGATGTGATCATAAACGATTGTATAACCATGACGCTTCCGTTTCGAGGGAGTGATGAAACATGTTTGGATTTTAGTGGCTCCTCTCAGTAGAGAAGCAATCTGATCTTGGTCCAAGTGTTGGACATTGGTCTGAATGAGATTCAGATGCAATAAGAAGATTAGATTTGCGGTCTTGATTTAATCAAGCATCTGTGGATGGTACGTAAGATCTGGATTTGAGATGAGATCTCAACATCCAAGTCACTATACGTGGAACAATACAATCGCTCTGTCCTTATCTCCAAGTATCTGCGGAGAAATCACATTATTCTTGAAGGGGTTCAAGAATCATTCATTTGATGAATTATATATATACAAGCAACAAGATGTTGATAATTAAATGAGATTTAATTATCAAGAATAATATGAATGGGATTCATATTATAAGAATGATTATTCGAGATAATTAAATGGGATTTAATTATCTAGGAAATGCAGATTGTGGATAGTGCTATCCATAATATCTGTGTATATATTATAAATGTGATTTATAAAATATTAGAGAGAGAGCACCTTTGTAAATAGCATTCATTAATTGTTAATGTGAATTGGATTCACATTAAGCAATTAATTGGAAATGTAATTTACAATTTAGTTTGGGTTGTGAATATGATTCACATACTTTTAATGGCATGATTAAAATATTTACTAATTAATTGGGAATTAATTTAGTGGATAATTTTGCAATTAATATACACTAATTGATTTGGAATTAATTTAGTGGATAACTTTTCAAGATAAATAAGAGATAATGATATAAATTAAAAAATAGGATAATCCACCAAACAACAGTTATCTTTTTAATTAATAGGTGGATAATTATCTTTTTAATTATCATATCATTATCTTGTGATTATTAATTAATTTTATTGAATTAAATTATGTTGATGATAATGCAACATATATTTAATTTAGTATAAATTAATATGTTGTTTTGAACAACAATTATCATGGCCATTGATTTAATATACATATCAACCTAACCATTGATTTTGTATGTGCCATGGATTGTGATCCATGGGTTTCCAAACTAGTATATAAAGAGGCCAACCCTAGACTCTTCAAGCGACAAGATACAAGTACACGCCTACTCTATCTCTCTCTTTCTCTCATTCTTGTCCTCTCTCTCTCTCTCTCTCTCTCTCTCGAAGGTGGCCGTCCATCTTGTGCTTTGAGGGAAGAAGCAATCGTCTCCATGCCAGTTCGATGTCGCATCGATTGCTTGTGGATCTCCATGACGGATTTTGCTGGATGAAATCAGAAGATTCAAGGCTTGGATCTTCATCGAGGATTGCGGGAGGAACGCGTCTTAACATCGCGCCCGCAAGTGCCATCTTCGTAGATCGGACTTGAGTTAGGAGGATCTCTTGCTTTAGAGATCTCGTGATCGCAACCACACCTCAAGATGTATTTCTAATACTTTGTGATTTGATGAAACGATACAAGAAATGTTCTTGTGATCATGTGGTTTCATCACTTGATTTAAAGAATTTTAATTTCCACTGCATATTGCGGCTAGTACGACTAGTCGCCTCGATCGCATGAGATGAGATCAACACGCTTTCGTGATGCGCTTGAGGATTCCTCGTATCCTTTCACATGGAGCCATTGTGAGAGTCGCCATCGATGCATTATCGTCGTTATGCTGCCAGATCATCAACTCGTGGATCTCCATCTCCTTCAGTGTGTCTCGCTCAAGAAGAAGATGTTGGATCTCGTGTTACGAGATCAGGAGATCCACCGCTTGGATCATCAACATGGATTGTGAGGAGCATGCATCTCATCAACGCGCTCGCAAGCATCTCCTCCGTCGGATCGGACTTGAGACAAGAGGTCTCTTGGTTTAGAGACTCCATCACAACCATGCTTCAAGAGGTAAATCTTATACCTAATTGTGGTTTAGATGAAACAATCTGAGAAAGGTTCTTAGATCATGTGGTTTCATCATATTAAAATTTTAAATTCCGCTGCATCGAGCAACTAATACGACTAGTCGCTCTCGATCGCATACGATGCGATCCTCATGCTTTTGTGATGCGCTTGAGGATTCTTCCCATATCCTTCAATCCTTTCATCCAATAACTCCTCAAGGAGTCAGGTATTTTCTTCTAAGTTCAGTCATGTTGTGTTCGTAATTAAAAAGGGGGAGAAATTTTTAGAAGAAGGGGAAAAGAACTATAGGTTGACCAGTGCAGTCACCTCTCCTTGTGAAGCCGATCGGTTTAGCCAAGTCTCCACCAAGATCTGCAAGTTGATTTGAAGCTTGGACCTTTTTGGTCAAATATTTATTTGGTTGTTGGCTTCTTTTTGTTTTGATTTTTTGTTGCTCTGCAATGATATTATTGTGCCCGTACTGATAAAGAATTTTTCTTTCCACACATGTTTTGGGGACTTATAAAAAATTGTGCCCAACCTTCCATCCCTTATCCGAAACTTTATTTCAACCCCTACTCCTATCTTTAGATGTCCACGCTACTAGAAAAGAGACTCACACAATCTTCCAACACCCTGCCTAGGTTGAGCTAAGTGCATAGTGCTAGAGTATAGATTAATTCATTATTCAAGAGTCGTACCCAAAATGAGGCGACCATGTTAGACACTAAGAGGAAAATTTTACACATTGTCATGAGGAACTCAAAGAATTAAGTCAAATACATGAAGCTTTTAAAATCCTCTTTCTTGGTGAATTTCCTCTGAAATTTAGGTGTATTAAGGTCAAGACAAGACCACTCTCAGTTTCTACTCATAACTCGATTCAGAACCCAAGGGCTTTTCACCAATGCAAGTGCATGTAGTGCTAGATGAAGTGTAGTTGCGTGAAATGAAAATATTTTTTGTGAGATTTTTTAGTACACGTTTTTTATTTTTTATTTAATATAAAATGAATAAGAAGCCAATGTTTAAAACTTTTGTTATACACACACAATTGGACACAAACAATCATACTTTCAAAACTCCTTTTTTTCAAAGTGTTAAAATTTTCATTTTCATATTTCACAAGTTAGTTACCCACCCCTGTAAAAAATAATATAGACTTAAGTGAAAGCATGAGCTATGGGTAAAATGCTAGCCATGTGAGCCCGAGGCGAACCATTCCTACAATAATTTTTATTGTAATATTTTATTTATCAATAAAATTTGTTGTTTTTTTTCATTCCCTATCTGAGATTAAATGAATGAATGCATTATAAGGACCCCTTGTGCAATCAGGGTTATGTACGATGACCATCGTAATGATTATACAACTATTGATTCAATAATTGAATCATAAAGTCTGGTTCATGGATGAATATCTGAGTTAGATTGAGTACTCATCAATCATCGTCAAATGATTGTTAAGAGATGATCTTCAACCATAGTAGGAGATGACAATACGTTCTCATTAGGTTGATATCTGACCGACCTATTGATTCAGGTCCTCTACATGGGAATAGAGATGTAGAGGTGTTAGATTAGTTAGGTCAAAGAGTTGACTTAACAAGATCGAGATAACCAATGTCCTATGTCGTATACTATCACGATATAGGTACCCATCCTTTGATCAAAGACAGATGTGTTGTTATGTCTGAGTGTGTACATTTCATAGACCAATAGGATGATGACCTAACCAAGGTCTATACACCAACGAGCTGATGTGCATATGAGAGCATATGAGTAATACGATCTCTCAAAGGGATCATACAGGTTCACTTTTGAATCGGAAGACATGAGCTCACTCCTGAGGTATTGGGAACAATCAAATTCCATGCATGGTCGTCGTGCTTTGGAATCAGGACAAGAATTTGAAGGTATGATATATGATTTTAGAAAGCATATATTTGATATCAACTCCCAATAACCAAGAATAAGAAAATTGATGACGAAACCCTAAAGGTGATAGTGTAAAATTGATCTATATCTTCGGGTTTACCATAGGTCTTCCAGTACATAGGATGTATAGGTATTAGGAATACCTGAGGGTGATGTGATCATTAACATTTGTATAACCATGATGCTTCCATTCCGAGGAAGTGATGAAAAAGGTCTGGATTTTAGTGACTCCTCTTAGTAGAGAAGTAATCGGATCTTGGTACAAGTGTTGGACATTGACCTAAATGAGATTTAGATGAAATATGAAGATTAGATTTATGGCCTTGATTTAATAAAGTATCCGTGAGAGGTCAATAAGACATGTATTTGAGATATAATCTCAATATCCAAGTCACTATACGTGGAGCGTACAATCGCCATGTCCTTATCTCCAAGTATCTGTGGAGAAAGCACATTATTCTTGAAAGAGTTCAAGAATAATTCCATTGTTTAACTATATCTAAGCATTGAGAAATGGATAACTACATGTGATTTAATTGTCATGAATGATGTGAATTTTATTCATGTTATTTGAATGCATGAAAATGATCCAATATAATTATATGTTATTTAATTATTATGAATATGATAAATGTGGATAACACTATCCAATTATTCATGTATATTTGAGAGTGACTATTGTGATTTATATTAATTAATTAATTATTGATGTGAATTGGATTCACATGGATAATTAATTGGAAATATAATTTACATTTTATTTTGGATTGTAAATGTGATTCACATATTTTAAATAGCATGATGGCATTTTTCACAAGATAATTATGAATTATTTTTGTGAATAATCTTGGATATTTCATGAGATAATGTAATCTCAAGAATTGTAATGAGATTTCCCCCTCTCAAGTCAAAGTGGTGGACGATCACCAAGTCCTATGGGGATTAGGTGGTCATCCCCCTTTTTAGGGATGAGCATAATCTCCTCCTCACAACCTCAATGATTTATTGATTTAATTTCCAATTAATTAATATTTATTTATCAATATATACTATTTTAAATTAATATTATTGTGTTTTTACATTAAAATCGTAGCCATTGAAAGTAGCACACATCAATCTCATCCATTGATTGTGTTTGTCCATGGATTGAGATCCATGGAATCCCAAAACTCTATATAAGAAGAGGCAACCCTTGCTCTTCAAGTTAAAATATCAAAAACACATCTCCTCTCTCTCTCATTCTCATGCCAAGTCCTCTCTCTCTCTCTCTCCTTTAGTGGTTATCCACTTCTCTCCTAGAGAGAAGGTCGTCGCCTCGTCGTTGTGTTGCCGCTTCGACAACTCTTTGATCTCTGTCTTCTTTACTGCATCTCACTCGTAAAGAAGACGTTTGATGTAGTGTGATGAGATCAGGAGATCCATTGCTTGGATCATCGACTTGGATAGCGAGAAGCACACGACTCATCCCCGCTCTTGCAAGCATCTCCTCTGATGGATCAGACTTGAGATAGGAGGTCTCTTCTCTTAGGGGCTCAATCACAACCACTCTACAAGAGGTATTTCTTTATTTATTATATGTTAGATGAAACAATCCATGAAGTGTTCTTGGATCTTGTTGTTTCATCGATTAGAATTTTTTAAAATCCGTTGCATCAAGCAACTAGTACGACTATTCGCTCGCGATCCTATATGATGCAATCCTCATATTATGTGATGTTTTAAGGATCCTTCCATATCCTTCAAGTGATATCAGAGCCTTAGGTCAGAGGTTTTGAATACGATCCATAAACTTAGGAAGAGTTGGGCTCATTAGGAGTTGTGAAATTTTTATGACATTTCATTTACGCAGCCAAGTATTGTGAGTTTTTTTAGCTTTGTTTAAATTTTTACGAAATTAGCATTGTATTATATTCTCCATTAAATAAGAAAACTGTGGGATTTGAGTTTGCATGATTTGGAATCTGATTGCTCAAGTTATGATCATTTTAATGAACATGTATCTATTGTGTCGGGGATGGTGAATCTTGATGTAATTAAAGAGTTAATTACTGTTTTGAAACGTCTATAAATGTATGCATCACTTGGGTTCTTTTAGAATCAAATTATCAAAGTTTGAAAACTTATTTTGTATGATTTGGATTTAAATTGATTGAGATATACTAATTTTAGTAAGTGAGGGTCATTGCCGGAAATTACATTACTAATCAAGAACCTTGTGATTCTCATTTAATCAATTGGTGAAATTAATGGTTAACTTCCTAAGATAATTACTGATGAGCATTTTGTGAAATATTTGATAATGATTATTTCCTTGAATGAAACTGCCTTAACTAATAATTGATTAGATATGATCTAGATCACAAATTGGTTACATGATCTTCTTTCCAACAAACAAACTTGCTTGAATATGATTGTGAATTTGTTTAGAAAATTTCCTTATAATATAAATCAAAATGGTTTTGATTATAATTATATGGCATAACTTCAGTTGAAAAATCGATTATCATCTCAAGTACAAAGTGATCAATTGGCATTATCCGAACCTGAGGTAGATATTGTGTCTAGTCGGGGAGCGTTGGGGTAACAGGTTGCTCTGTGAGCGGTCTGTCCACTCCCGTCAGTAATGGCCATGATAGCGGGTAGGGAAGGGATAATATTTAAGCGATCATGATGTATTTGTAATTATTAAAATTCGAATAATACGTATTTATGAGATAATATCATTCTTTCAAGTAACAATAAAGTTTGTTGGTTGATTGAATTGGATTGATAATTGATTTAATGTGATTAAATAATTATATCCAATTAAAACACTCTATTAGGAATTGATGTGTATTCCCTTGGAAGAATTAATTATATGAACGTTATTCATGATAATTAATTAGAATTTGAATATGAGGTTAAGGATCACATAAGTGACATCCATGGTCTCTTGTCATGGCGAAGGGTACTGTCGCCAGGGATTGTATGTAGGAATCGCCTATCTGAAGTGACAGTTCCTGCATACAAGTGCATCTGGATCAGGCTATTTGCTTCTAAGAAGAGTAAGTTCGTATGTGTAGTGACCCCAATATCAGGTCTTCATATTATTAGGGTGATATTGGATTGTACATAGCGAGTTTTATTCCTGTTGACGATTGGTTCAATTAATGGCAGGTCAACATCACATTGCGGTGGTGGGCTCAGGTGTTAAAGACCGAATTGGGAAACACAAGTTAGACTTGCAAGGAAAAATGTGTTCCCGCTTCTTTTTATCCGAGTTACAGGTTCTCATATTATTAGGATGTGACAAAGGTAAATAGGAGAACCCATATCATGCTAGAGATATAGCCATAAGTATATGTATTGCTTTGAAAGTGATTAAGGGAATGGATTTTCAAAGTTGAAAAGGCAAGAGTAATTTGATTAAAGATTCCTTATTCAAAGAAATACAATTGAATATATTACTATATATTCTAATATAGTGCATTCTTAATTTTATAAAATGAAGTCCATGAGCCCACTTAAAAGGCTCTTGTAGGTCAATCAGTTGATCGAACATTATTCGGATTGGATCCAAAATTTGGACCTTGTCCTTTACGTTAAGTGTATCTCTTATGTGCAGTTAAAGGACAAGTACAGAGACCCGAATACTCTAGAAGAAATTTCTTTTAATGAAAAATATGATGAAGATCATAATCTGGGAAGGTGTTACATTCTGGGTTCATTGTCCAATGTTCTTCAGAAGCAACATGTGAAAATGGACACTTGCCATATTATAATGTCAAATCTGAAAGAAATCTTCAGTGATATAAACCGCACACAACATTATAATATAATGAAAGAACTTACTTGGTACAAGATGAAGGGGGGGACCTCTGTCAGAGAACATGTACTCAAAATGTTTGGGTACCTTTCTAAACTGGAAACCATGTAGCTGACATGGACACATATATGCAAGCTGACTTCATTTTGTTGTATCTCCCTAAGTCTTTCAACGACTTTGTGGTCACATACCACATGAGTAAAGTAGATTATACTGATGTTGGGATATTGGTTGCATTAAAGTTTGCTGAAGACATAATGAAGAATGATGGCCCCTATTGTAGTGTAATGGTTGCACAAGTCAAATGAAAGCATGATCGGAAGCAAGATTCTAGGAAGGGACTAGGTTAGAAGATAAATAAGAAGAGTCAAGGAGTTGTCTCATCTTTTAATGCATCCACTTTGATAGCATCGAAGAAAACCAATGTATGTCATCACTGCAAAAAAATTCGGGCATTGGAGGCATAATTTTCCGGATTACCTGATGTCTACCGACAAAGATAAGCCCAACAGGTATGAAATCTACTTTCATCATTAAAACTAACTTTGTCGTTTTATGATAAGGAAGTTGGATTGTATATTCCAATGCTTCTGTTCATATATGTAATTTGTTGCATCTGTTTCAGGAAACTAAGAGTCTTGATGAAGGGGAAATAGTCATCCAGATGGGATCTGATGCAAGTGTTAAAGAAGTTGCCATCGAGACCTGCCGACTATCGTTATCTAGTTGAAGAGTCCTAGTACTTAAAGAGTGTATTTATGTGCCTGAAGTCAGAAGGAATCTTATATCTGTATCTAAGTTCGTCAAAAGCGGATATTCAATCTTTTTCTGTAATAAACTAGTCATAAATCGTTATGATAAGCATATTGCAGACGGTGTCTTGACTACTAGTAGACTCTATGAAAATCGTTATGATAAGCATATTGTAGATGGTGTCTTGACTATTAGCAGACTCTATGAATTATGCATTGATGAACATGTCATGAATATTACTACCATTAATAAAAACCCTAAAAGATCCAGGGAGGATGGAAATCATTCAAACATGATTTGGCATCAAAGGCTTGGTCATTTATCTGTTGATATGATCGATAGATTGATAAAGGATGAACCCTTAGATTTTCTGCAGGTTCAATTTCTGCCTACATGCAAGCATGGTATTTGAGGTAAAATGACTAGTATGCCTTTCCGTAACAAGGTTACACAATGCAAATGTATTCTTGGCCTAACACATACTGAGGTATGTGGTCCTTTTAGTACAGTAACTCGAAATGGATATCGCTATTATTTGATGTTTATTGACGACCATTCGTGATATGGGTTTATCGTACTACTATGTCATAAATCTTAAACCATTAAAAAGTTCAAAGAGTTCAAGGCTTTGGTTAGAAACAAACCAACAAGAAGATTAAACGAATTCGGTTTGACTGAGATGGTGAGTATCTCTCATATGAATACAAGGAATACCTTAAAGAGAATGGAATTATCTCCAATCTCACTCCTCCAGGAATCCCCAAATTTAATGGTGTTGCTGAAAGACACTGCAGGACCATCATGGATATGGTCCGTTGTATGATGAGTAAAGCACATCTAACTCTTAGTTTCTAGATATTTGCAGTAGAGACCGTGACATATATCCTGAATAAGATTCCTGTCAAATCTACACCTAAGACTCCTCATAAGCTCTGGTATGGAACCAAACATAGTGTAACCACTTAAAGGTTTGGGGTTGCTTGGCCTATGCAAAGAATGTGGATGCAAGTAAGCTAGAATCTAACTCTCGTGAGTGTTACTTCATTGTATATGTTAAAGATGGTATTGGATACCAGCTTTATGACCTGAAACACAGAAGGTTTTTATCTCTAGAGATGTGAGATTTCTGGAGGATGACTTCCTTAAAGGTAAAGATAAAAAATGAAGTAGAGGAACTCATTGAGTTCCCTGAGGATTTAGACCTCTTGAACAAGAAACTGAAAAGAGAAATAAAGATGATACACGCATTCCTCTTTGAAGGAGTTCAAGGGTAGTTTCACCACCTGAAATGTATGGATTCCATGTGTCAGGTGAAACTGACAATGATCCTGTTTCATTTGGTGAAGCACTCATGGATCATGACATGGATAGATGGATGTTGGCAATGAAGTCAGATATTGACTCCAAGCATAAGAATGGTGTATGGACCCTACAGGATCCACTGAAGGGGTAAAACCCATTGGGTGTAAATGGAACTTCAAGATAAAGAGGGCACCTGATGGGAAAGTAGAGACTTTTAAGGCATGACTCGTGTCCATAGTCTACCCACAGAGAGAAGGCATCGACTATGATGAGACGTTCTCTCCTATGTATATTCTTAAGTCCATCAAGGCATTACTAGCTATAGTTGCATCTCTTGACTACGACATCTAGCAGATGGATGTCAATATAGCTTTCCTCAATGTATACCTTGAGGAGGATATTTATATGGAGCAGACCCTGGGCTTCACAACCTAGGAAGGTAAAGTATGCAAGCTGAAGAAATCTATCTATGGGCTCAAACAAGCTTCTCGTAGCTGGAACATCATATTTGACGAAACCGCAAAGAGTTATGATTTTGTGCAGAATCCTGATGAACCTTATGTGTACAATAAACTTAGAGGGAGCGCTATTGTGTTCACCATGCTTTATGTAGATGACATCCTTATCATTGGGAATGATACAAGGATGATGACCGGTGTTAAGAATTGGCTATCCCATACCTTCGAGATGAAAGATCTTGGAGAAGACTCTTACATCTTGGGGTTGAAGCTATTCAGAAACTGAGAAAAGAGGATATTGAGATTATCACAACATGGGTACATTAAGAAAATTCTTGAATGTTTCTGTATGGATAATTCCAAGAAAGGCTTCCTCCTCTTAAGACATGGTATCCACCTATCTAAAGGGATGTCTCTCAAGGAGAAGAAAGCCATGGTTGGATGCCCCTATGCATCAACTGTAGGAAGCTTATTGTACGACATGATGTTTACTAGGCCAGATATCTACCATGCAGTGGGAGTGGTATGTCATTACCAATCTTGCTATGGAGAACAATACTGGAATGTAGTGAAAAACATTTTCATGTATCTAAGATGGATGCAAGATTACATCTTGGTCTATGGAGACGGTGATCTCAAAGTCTTGGGATACACATATTCAGACTTTCAGTTGGATATTGATGATCGAAAGACGACATCAAGATTTGTGTTCCTGTTGAACGGTGGTGTTGCGAGATGGAGAAGAAAGGAGAAGGACACTACGGCAGATTCAACGACAGAAGCCAAATACATTGCCACATTGGATGCTACAAAGGAGGCAGTGTGGTTGCACAAATTCATCTTGGATCTTGGCTTAGTTTTCTCTGATACTCCCATCCCGTTACTCTCTGATAACACGGGAGTCATTTCTCAGGTGAATGAACCTAGATTTCATCAAAAGAGCAAGCACATGGAAAGGAAATAGCACATCATTCGGGATATTCAAAAGCATGGTGACATCATCATAACCAAGGTGGCCTATGCCGGCAACGTTGACAATCCTCTTACCAAACCTTAGACATAGAACGTTTTCGACCAACATGCAATGAGTATGAGTTTAAGGATTGTACCTGAGTAGTTCTGAGGGCTAGTGGGAGATTGTTAGCCATGTGAGCCCGATGCGAACCATTCCTACAATAATTGTTATTGTAATATTTTGATTTATCAATAAAAGTTATTGATTTGTTCACTCCCTATCTGAGATTAAATCAATGAACGCACTATAAGGTCCCTCTGTAAAGTTAGGGTTATGTACCATGGCCATCTTAATTATCATACATCTGTTGATTCAATAATTGAATCATAGAAGATAGTTCTTGGATGAATATCTAAGGAGTTAGATTGAGGACTCATTAATCATCATCAAATGATTGCTAAGAGTTGTCTCCAACCTAAGTAGGAGATGGCAATCCTTTATCATTAGATTGATATTTGACCGACCTTTTGATGTAGGTCCTCTGCATGAGAATAATGATTCAGAGCTGTTAGATTAGTTAGGTCAAAGAGTTGACTTAACGAGATCGAGCTAACCAAAGTCCTATGTTGTATAATGTCACAATATAGGCACACATCCTCTGACCGGAGACAGATGTGTTGCCATATGTCTAGTGTGTACATTTGGCAAACCAATAGGTTGATGACCTAACCAAGGTCTATACACGGGCGAGCCGTTGTGCATAGGAGGGCATATAGGTAAATATGATCTCTCAAAGGGATCATACAAGTTCACTTGTGAACCGGAAGACATGAGCTCACTCATAAGGTATTGGGATCGATCAAAGTCCATGCATGGTCGCCGTGCTTTGGAAGCATGACAAGAATTTAGAGGTATTATATATGCTTATGGAAAGCATATGATCGATACCAACTCCTAATGACCAAGAATGGGAAAGTTGATGATGAAACCCGAAAGATGATAGTGTAAAATTGATCTATATCTTCGGGATTATCATAGGTCTTCTAGTATGCGGGATGTATATGTATTAGGAATACCTGAGGGTAATGTTATCATAAACATTTATATAGCCATGATGCTTCCATTTCGAGGGATTTATGAAATAGGTCTATATTTTAGTGACTCCTCTCAGTAGAGAAGTAATTTGATCTTGGTCTTAATGAGATTCAGATGAAATAAGAAGATTAGATTTGCAGTCTTGATTTAATCAATCATCTATGAGAGCTACATGAGATCTGGATTTGAGATATAATCTCAATATCCTAGTCACTATACATGGAACATACAATCGCCCTGTCCTTATCTCCAAGTATCTACAGAGAAAGCGTATTATTCTTGAAGAGTTCAAAAATAATTCCATTGTTGAATTATATCTAAGCATTGAGAAATGAATATTTAAATGTGATTTAATTATCATGAATGATGTGAATTTCATTAGTTTAATGCATGAGAATACTGATCCAGTATAATTAAATGCGATTTATTTATTACACATATGAATAATGTGGATAGCACTATCCTATTATTCCTATTATTCATGTATATTAGAGAGAGATTATTGTGATTTATATTTGTTGATTAATTATTGATTTGAATTGGATTAACATTGGATAATTAATTAAAAATATAATTTACATTTGTTTTTGGACATGAATGTGATTCACATATTTCCAATGGCATGATTGCATTATTCACAAGATAATTATGAATTATTTTTGTGATATAATCTTGGATATTTCATGAGATAATGTAATCTCATGACTTGGAAGGAGATTGCCCCATCCCAAGTCATGGTGGTGGACGACCACCAAGTCCTATGGGGATTTCGAGGTTGTGCCCCCCTTTTTGGGGATGAAGGCAATCTCCTCCCCACAATCTTCATGATTTATTGATTTAATTGGAACTAATTAATATTGATTTATCAATATATATTAAACTATATTAAATTATTTTTTGTTGTGTATTTACAACAAAATCATGGCCATTGAAAGTAACACAAATCAATCTTATCCATTAATTGTGTGTTATCCATGGATTGACTCCCAAAACCCTATATAAGAAGAGGCAACCCTTACTCTTCAAGTTACAATATCAACAACACATCTCCTCTCTCTCTCTCTCATTCTCACACCAAGCCCGCTCTCTCTCCTTGAGTGGTCGTCCACTCCTCTCCTAGAGAGAAGGTTGTCGCCATCATCGCCTTGCTGTTGTGTTGTGATGAATCCATGATTTGTTATTCTTTCTGCATTTGTCTAAAAACTCTTAAAAATACATGTAAATATTCATAAATTTCCATCTTTAACGAAATCATATTCATGAATAAAAATACAATTTGATGCATCCAAAACATGTAAATAAATAAAAGAATAAAAATAAAGAAAAGAAAATAAGGTAGATTGTAGATATGTATATATGTACAATATGACATATATAATATAAATATAGCTTAAAGATATATTTATAACCTATCCTCTGAGACCAAGTAAGCATGGATTGGTTGACAAACAAATAAATATGAGGGAGATAAGGAAAGAATTTAATAAAAAATAACTAATTACACAATTTATACATCCTTCATTATTTATCCATTAATTATCAAATCTTCATTGATTTTTAATTAATTCATATAATCACAATTTTACCAAACTCTTTTTCTAATAATTTCTAAAAATATAGAGAAAAATATAACATAAGGTAAAAATATTATCTTATGCATATGCCAAGAAATCCAACTTCTAAATTATCAAAGTCTCAACTTACGAGCATCAAAACTTTCTCATACAAACTCAAATTTCACTCTACTCACTTTAAAGTTCATAAAATAATATTTTCTAATTAATGGAGTGATTTCACTAAAATAGGAGTCTGTTTGCAAAAAGTCAGTTTTGGGACCAAATCACAACTGGTATCTAGAACTCATTGATTATAGTTCTAATGATTTTATAGTTTTAATTATTTCCATGATCTTTTATTTTACCATGATTTACTTCAGAATTTTTAAAGCTTATTTAATATTTTAAATAAATCAAAAACAATACTTATAGATGAAATTGAACTGTGTAACTTATATTCATATTTATTAATATACTTAAATTAATTTATTAAATTAAGAAAATCCACAAACACTCTATTTATTATTGTAATAATTAATAAAATATAAAAAATAATATATTATTTATTAATTTATTAAGTTAAAAATCAAATACATATTTATCAAGTATTATTTATACATATTTATTAATATAATATTTATGTTTCATTAAATATTTCTTATTTATCAAAACTAATTATTCCATAATTTAGATAAATTAATTATTTATAATAATCATTTTTGTACCTACTTAAAATAACCTCATTTACTATTTAATACATAACTAATACTATATTTATTCCATCTGGCCAACCTGGTGCTAACACATGTCAGCACGTGGTGCTAACTAGTTTCTGTTCTAACCTCCCTATGTAACCCATTTATTCTCGTCGTCTTCTTCATCCAAATTCCAATCTCAACCCTTCATTAACCTTGCTTAGCAACTGCCATTCACGCCTACCCTTAGATTAGTACCTAACTCCACCTAATCTCTCTATAAAAATCTCTAAACCTCGCCATTAACAACTAACTCCCCTAACCACTCAGTTCCCAGAACCACCTGGTCGTCGACCCACCTTCCTCGCCTCGCTCCACCTCAACCCAGTGGTGACAACACCCAACGATTGCCTGGCGTGGAAGAAGGATCTACGGAAGAGTAGTTCCAAGGCCAGAGCATCGCCTTGCATCGTGCCACTGCCGCATACAGTTCCGGGAAAGCCGCCATATCGAGCGAAGACTCTGTAGAGTCATATACTCAACAATTCACAGGTATTTCTCCACATTCACCTCTGATTTTTATCGTGATTCGTGCCCAAATTAGCTTAGCTAATCACTCGATTATATTCGCTTAATCTCCATCTTTAAATCATTTCAAAGAATCCATATCAATTCCCACTAGATTTTAACCAATCTCGCATTTCATTTTCACTTGGTAACAAACTATCTTGGAAGCAATTTTTTGAACCTAAATCTTTCCGAACTTCTTTAGCCGATTCATAGTGAATCGAGCACCCAATAACCACTTGTAGGTTCATGCGAGTATCTGGAGCTACACTCAATCACCTAGAGCAGCTTCATCGGAAGAACAATATGGATCCTAGGCTTTCAAACTCTAAGTGCTTTTCTGATATCCTCATCGACTTCTCGTTGCCATATCCACCATGCTTGATGCCTTGTCCACCGCAAGAGAGCTGGAGGTGTGAAGGAGTTACCCCTCTAGCCCTACAGGAGGTCCATCCAAGTGCTCCTTTGCCGGAGAATAGTCATAGAAGAAGACACCGCCGCCACTTGTGTCAGAAGAAGGAAGAACATGACGAAAGGTCATGCGCTACAAGCTTGCACCACGTGTCCACATCCGACAACCCAGATCATCCACTGCCTTCTAATCCAGGCCGTTAGCTCAAAGGGGTAGAACAATTGTAGTAAGAACCCCACAGTTCCACATATTCATCCGCACATCCAGAGTTTCCAGAAATTGCGTTTAGGACCCCGTGCAGGGACCTAAATGCAATACATTTTATTTTATTTCTATTTTAGTCATTGAATAAGGACCATATTGTAATTCAACTTTTGTTTTCTTTGCAGTTATATCCCTGTACTATTTAAACTATTTGGACCTCTTTTTGACATAATTTTTCATCGATTTATCTAGGGTAGTTACACAACTACCCTAGTGAGGTTTCATTGTATTTATTATTTATTTTCATCACATATTTTTCTCATTTTGAATTTTATAAAGTTGTATTTGTTTGACTGTTTTCTTTCCTTTTTCAAGAAGAAATAAAAATCACGATATTCCTCTTCTTCTCAAAAGCCATGGTATTTCTATTCTGCCTCCTTGTGTTTGATCCAAGTACACTTACCTAGATAAATATTAAAGTGTAAGATAAAATATAAGAGAGAAGCCGCATATCTACCTCATTTACTCTCTCTCTCTCTCCTAATTTATTGAATTTTGTTTGATCAACCGCCATCCTTGTGGTTCTCTATGTCGACATGTTTCTTAATCGTAGGCCAGATTCGGTTATCAAAATGGTACCGTTGTCAGGGAGGAGTTAGATTTATTACGGTTTTAGAATTTTTTTAGGGTTTTTTTGTCTTTTTATTTTTTTTTATGATTTTTATCTAACTTTCCTCGGTTTTCTTTTAAGTTGTTTCATAGTTTTTATGAGTTTTTACGACTTTCATAATTTTTCTTCATTTTTCTTGGTTTTCTTCATTTCTTTGAGTTTACATTTTTTTGTGTATATTTTGCTAATAAAAGTTTGCAGGGCCTGCCGGATCAACTAACTTCTTCGAAAGCAGAATCATTTGAGAGTGTAGAGACCGACTCTTTCTCTACAAGTAGGTTCTAGAGGAGCGGAGTTAGGTAGCAGATTTTTTTGTACCTAGACATTTTTTGTATTTTTTGAGAAAAAAGAGCAAGGGAACTTGCCCATTTTTCTATTTTTGTAGAAGGGCCTCCTTAAGGACATCCCGACTTTTACCTTCCTCCCTCTTTTTCGCGCGGTCTATTTTACCTAGTGCTGTGCACTAGGGGGAGCAGAGCACCCACCGTGGCTTTCGAGGCTAGGTGCTTTCTTAGGTTTTTCAATTTTTTTCTCTGCTTGCACCTTCATAGCTAGTTTTAGGATTCACAATCTAGGTACATGCTTATTTTGTATTAAAAAAAAGAAAAAAAATCTTTAGACGTTCTCTGAAAATACAAAAAAATAGATAACTACAAGCTAAAATCAGGACAACTTACATTATTTGATCAAAATTAAATGTAAAGGATTCATTTGTTTTTGGAGAGAAATCTCCAGCACATGAATTGTAGGTACTCTTCAAATCTATGAGTGAGAGATGACCCTTAAGGTAGAGATAAAGTCTGGATTTCTTTCACCATGCAGAATGGTAGCTCTATAAAAGATGATGTATTCAAAATGCATAAAATACCTACCTGAACCAATATTTTAAGAGTCTAGATGGATGTAGACATGATGAGTGTCATCATTCTACTGCCTATACTCTAGTCATTCATGAAGCTTCATAATATTCGTATTGTATGAATTTAATGAAGCATGTATAAATGTTGAAATGCTCTTACATTGAATTCTTTTGAATTTAACATAAGAGTTACCTTAGTCTTTAGCAATGGTTGTTTATAGATAAAGGGAGCGCAGTGGAAGCATGGGTCAGACCCAAGATAAGAAGGATAGTCAAGGAGTTGACCGTACTTCTATGACTTCCATATGACATCCTAAGAGTTGGATGAATGTCAATACTGCAATAAGTTGGTGTGTTGATAGTATGACTATCAAGTCTGTCTAGAATCCTTAGAGAAGGACTCGGATAGAGCATCAGAATAATCTACATAAATCATTGACATTGACTTGCTTATTGAATAAGATAAAGTCTTATAATTGTATATCAATCTTCTAACAACAGTTGCAATGGGTTGCATATGTTTTAGAAGACTGAAGAATTTGATCTTTAGGTTTAATAGTCATCTACGTGGATTTTGATGCAATTGTTGCAACAATCTCTATTGGATAGATAGACTTCATTATTTCAATGGGAGCCCTTAGTTTTGGAGAATGTCTCTATGACCTGGATATTATAATACACTCATAGTTTATTTTTAAATGTTGGAAATAATCATGAATTCTGGAATGGACCTATCATAAAGAGTTATAATGGATATATTTAAAAAAGTAATCTAACATCCAGAGGACTCTACTGAATTAGAAATTAATGAATGGTTCATTAACATTTATAATAATGAAATTAAACCATTAAAGATCAATAAGAGGATAAAGATCATTTGACAATGATCTGGCATCAAGCTTTGGACATTTTCCTGTTGATTTGATCAATAGACATGTAAGAATGAAACTTTAGAATGTCTAAAATTTCTAAACTTACATACTTATGAATATTGTATTCAAAAGTGAAATATGTCCAATACACCCTTCCTTGGGAAAGGTGTAAGATGTCAAGGTATTCAGGATCTCATACATATTGATGTATGCGGATCATCTATATCATAGTAAACATTATGGATATATGATATCTATCTATAATTATGTATGATATGAGATTTCTTCTCTTCACCTAAGAAACCTTTGAAATGTTCAAAGATTTCATAATTTTGATTTAGAACCAAAGTTTGAAGGAAGAT
Organism: Ottelia alismoides; assembly: GCA_037367405.1. Classification (NCBI taxonomy): domain Eukaryota; kingdom Viridiplantae; phylum Streptophyta; class Magnoliopsida; order Alismatales; family Hydrocharitaceae; genus Ottelia; species Ottelia alismoides. The sequence continues at coordinate 4,053,821 of JAZKJV010007604.1, read as the reverse complement.
AAAATGAATTTGATCTAATATGGGTAGCATGTACCTGTTAGATGAATTCAAAGAATTCCTTATGGATATATGAATATCATTTATATCTCGCTCCTCCTAACACACCTTAACTCAATAGAGTTGTAGGGAGATACAATTAGATCATGTGTGACATGATTTGATCAATGATGAATTTTAGGATAATTTCCTCTTAGTTTCCTGGTATATATGTAGTAGAGACTACATTATATATCCTTAATAAGATTCCATGCAAATAAGTTGGAATCGAGCACTAGAGAGTAGTACTTCATTAGGAAAATAAAGGATGGTATTGGATACCCACTTTATGACTTAAGATTCTTAAAAGATCTCATTTATGAGAATGCGATTCTTAGAAGACGACTCTTTTGAGAATCAAGATGATAATGAAGTAAATGAACTCATTTAACCTTGAGATGATAACGAGACTCCTGAAATCGGAAACTAAAAGGATAAATAAAGATAAAAGACTGATACCTCTTCAAATAAGTTTGAGGATGTATTCCATGTGTCAATTAAGTCTGACAATGATCTAACTTCATATGATGAAGTCTCTGAGGATCATGACATGGAAGGATAGATGTTAGCAATAAAGTCTAAAATAGACTTCATATTACAAGTGCTGTATATGGACCCTCGAGGATCCACCTATATGGGTAAGACCTGTAAATGTGTAAATGGAACTTCAAGAGAAAGAGGGAACATGATGAGAAGGTAGAGACCTTCAAAGCATGTCTCGTAGCCATAAGCTACACATGAAGAAAGAAGACATCGCTTGCTATGAGACTTGCTTTCCAGTAACCATGCTTAAAATCATCAGAATATTGCTAACCTTAGCTACACAACGTGACTATTGCATCTTCAAGATGTAAGACGATTGCATTCCTCTATGAATACCTCTCTGAGGATATTCACATGAAGTAGCCCAAGGCTTCATGGTTGAGGAAAGAAAGATGTGCAAGCTAAAGAAATCCATCTATGGACTCAAATAAGCTTATTGTAGCTGGAACATAAGATTTGATGAAATTATAAATGTTATGATTTCAGATAGAATCTTGATGAACCATATGAAGCTTAGTGGGAGTGCCATTTGTGTTCATCATGGTAAATGTAGATAATATCCTAATCATTTAAAATGATATAAGGATAATAATAAGTGTTTTATAATCTGGTTGTTCCATAACTTGAGATATGATCTCAAGGATACCTCTTGGATCTTAGTTCTGAAGGTTTTCATAAGCAAAGAAAAGAGGGTATTGGGATTGTCACAATAGCAGTACACCTTGAACATATTCTATTTTTGGGAAAATTCTAAGAAAGGCTTCCATCCCTTAAGATATGGTACACATGAAGAAAGAAGACATCGCTTGCGATGAGACTTGCTTTCCAGTAACCATGCTTAAAATCATCAGAATATTGCTAACCTTAGCTACACAACTTGACTATTGCATCTTCAAGATGTAAGACAAGATTGCATTCCTCTATGAATACCTCTCTGAGGATATTCACATGAAGTAGCCCAAGGCTTCATGGTTGAGGAAAGAAAGATGTGCAAGCTAAAGAAATCCATCTATGGACTCAAATAAGCTTATTGTATCTAGAACATAAGATTTGATGAAATTATAAATGTTATGATTTCAGATAGAATCTTGATGAACCATATGAAGCTTAGTGGGAGTGCCATTTGTGTTCATCATGGTAAATGTAGATAATATCCTAATCATTTAAAATGATATAAGGATAATAATAAGTGTTTTATAATCTGGTTGTTCCATAACTTGAGATATGATCTCAAGGATACCTCTTGGATCTTAGTTCTGAAGGTGTTCATAAGCAAAGAAAAGAGGGTATTGGGATTGTCACAATAGCAGTACACCTTGAACATATTCTATTTTTGGGAAAATTCTAAGAAAGGCTTCCATCCCTTAAGATATGGTACTGACCTGTCTAAAGGGATAGCACCTCAAAGAGTTGGGGAAGTGAATGCTAGAATTGCTTGCACATGTGCATCATTTATGAGAAGCTGATTGTATGCTAGATGTGTACAAAAGCTAGATATCTGCCATGCAGTGGGAGTAGTAAAGTGTTGCTAATCCTACTAGGGAGAGAAAATACTTGATTGCAGTAATTACAAAATCTTCATAGATGACAGGATTTTTGAGATAGTGCTCTCAAAGTCTTATCTTCAAAAACTTAAGACTTTATAGATAGAGATCTAAAAGGTCTTAACTGTGGATACTTTAAGAGATAGAGATCTCCAGGAATAAGGGTATCTGATAAGGATTATGAAAATACTAGTTATGATAATTATTAGGCTATAGTGTCAAGGACACTATAACCAACAAGATTGAGTATTGGTTGCATAAGATGCAACATTCGCATTAGATGTGAGCACTGTTATTGGGGACATGCAAGAGCCGTAAAAGGTCTTGGCATAATCTAGCAGGAGAAGAGTGACTGATCGGCTTACCTAGCTATTTTCTAGATAGTCTATGATTGTCACATGAGTGCAGGTTTCAATGATTAGCCCATTAATGGCTCTTTGGGCTAGTGGGAGATTGTTGGACATGCGAGCCCACGACGACCCATTATGCAATAAATGATATTACGAATATCATTCCTCGATCTGAAATGAAGAATAGATAATTTGCATAATAGGACCCCTAGTACAATTAGGGTTATGTACCAGGGCCATCTTAATGATCATACAGTTGTTGATTCAATTATTGAATCACAGAGGCAGGTGCTAGGATGAATATTTAATGAGTTAGATTGAGGACTCATCAAGCACCGTCAAATGATTGTAAAGAGATGATCTCAAGCCTGAGTAGGAGATGGCAATCCTTTCTTAGTTAGGCTGATATCTGACTGACCTCTTCATGCAGGTCCTCTGCATAGGAATAGAGATTCGGAGGTGTCAGATTAGTTAGGTCGAAGAGTTGACTTAATGAGATCGAGATAACCAAAGTCCTATATCGTATGATGTCACGATACATGCACGCATCCTCTGACCAGAGACAGATGTGTTACTATATGTCTGAGTGTGTACATTTGGCAGACCAATAGGTTGATGACCTAATCAAGGTCTATACACCGGCGTGCTGGTGTGCATATAAGGGCATATAAGTAATACTATCTCTCAAAGGGATCATACATGTTCATTTACTGAACCGGAAGGCATGAGCTCACTCATGAGATATTGGGAAGAGTCAAATTCCGTGCACATTGTCTCGCTTTGGAAGCTTAACTGAATTTGTAGGTTTGATATATACTTTTGGAAAGTATATGATCAAGACCTAGGTATGATATATGCTTTTGGATAGTATATGATCGATACCAACTCCCAATGATCGAATGAGAAACTTACTGATAAAAACCCTGAAGTAGATAGTGTAAAGTTGATCTAATACTTCGATTTTATTCTAAGTCTTCCAGTATGTAGGATGTACATGTATTGTGAATACTTGAGGGTGATGTGATCATAAATGATTGTATAACCATGACGCTTCCATTCATAGGGAGTGATGAAATGGGTCTGGATTTTAGTGACTCCTCTCAGTAGAGAAGTGATCTCCTCCGTCAGATTAGACTTGAGACAGGAGGTCTCTTCGTTTAGAGACTCGATCGCAATCATGCTTAAAGAGGTAATCCTATTACTTGTTTGTGCTTTAGACGAAGTGATTCGAGAAGTGTTCTGGGATCATGTGTTTTCGTTACATTAATTTTCTTTAATTTCCTCTGCATAGAACAACTAGTCCGACTAGTCATTCTTCATCGTATTCGATACGATGCTCACGCTTCTATGATGCTCTTGAGGATCTAACCATATCCTTCAATCAGGGGATTGTAGGATAAACACTTGAGTAACCAGTACTTTCAATTTATTGAAGGCGTGGAGGATATTATCAACAATAATGAATACAACCTCTTTTCCTAGAAGCTCGGTAAGAAGTTTGGACATGACATATACCATGGCCAGGTCAATCTCCATACCATGTTTGGAGACTACCTGGACCAACACAATTCCATCGATGACCATAAAGTCAATTTTCTCCCATGAGAGCACTAAGTTCACCTTACAACATCTCTTAAGCACTCAGTCTATATTAGAAAGACATGCATCAAAACGATCACCAAAGACCAGGAAATTGTCCTTGAAGACCTCTAAAAAGCTACCTACCATGTCGATGTAAAAAATAAACATACACCTCTAGAATGTAGATGGTGCATTACACAACCCAAAGGGCATCCATTTAAACGCATAGGTACCAAACAAACAAGTGAATGTAGTTATCTCATGGTCTCCAGGAGTGATTGCCTTGTTATATCAGTAGTGTTGGACCTGCAAACCTATGACATGTCATTATGCAATAAATGTTATTGCAAATATTTCCCTTATCTGAAACGAACAATAAATAATTTGCATAATAGTTCCCTTAGTACAATTAAGGTTATGTACCGTGACCATCTTAAGGATCATACATTTGTTGATTCAAATGTTAAATCATAGAGTCTAGTGCTTGGATTATATCTAAAGAGTTAGATTGAGGACTCATCAAGCATTGTCACGTGATTGTTAAGAGAGGATCTCCTCCATGAGAAGGAGATCTCAATCCTTTCTCTAAAGGTTGATATCAAACCAACCTCTTGATGTAGGTCCTCTGTATAGGAATAGAGATTTGGAGGTGTTAGATAAGTGAGGTCAAAGACTTGACTTAATGAGATCGAGATAACCAAGACCTATGTCGTATACTATCATGATATAGGCACGCATCCTTTAATCGGAGATAGATGTATTGCTATATGTCTGAGTATGTACATTTAGCAGACCGAGAGGTTGATGGTATAATCAAGGTCTATACACCAGTAAGCTGATCTGCATATGACGACATATGAGTATTACAATCTCTCAAATGTATATACATGTTCATTATTAAATTAGAAGACAAGATCTCACTCATGAGATATTGGGATCAAATTTCATGCACGATCATCTCGCTTTGGAAGCTTGACTAATTTTTTAGGTTTGATATATGCTTTTTGAAAGTATATGATCACTACCTAGGTATGATATATGCTTCTGGAAAGTATATGATCGATACCAACTCCCAATGATCAAATGAGAAACTTAATTAAAAAACCTTGAAGAATACAGTCTAAATAAGATCTAAAACTTTATATTTATTCTAGGTCTTCCAGTATGTAGGATGTAGAGGTATTACAATTTCCTGAGTGTGATGAGATCATAAATGATTGTATAACCGTGATGCTTCTATTTCGTGGGAGTGATTGGACAGTTAGCTGAATGTATTTCAAGTGCAATGAGAAGATTGGATTTAAGGTTTAATCAAAATTTATGGGAGGTCCCTGAGATCTAGATTTGAGAAATGATCTCAACATCCAAGTCACTATACGTGGGGCGTACAATTGCCATGTCACTTATCTTCAAGTACCAACGGTGAAGGCACATTATTCATGAAAGAGTTCAAGAATAATTCCATAGATAAATGTATATCCAAGCATTGAGAAATGGATAATTAAATGAGATTTAAATATCTTGAATAATGTGAATGAGGTTCATATTATTTTGATGCAAGAGAATAGAGATCCAAGATAATTAAATATGATTTAGTTAACAAGGATATGAATAATGTGGTTAACACTATCCATATTAATTGATTATATTATAAGTGATTATGTGAATTGGATTCACATTGGACAATTAATTGGAAATGTAATTTTCTTTCTATTTTTGACTTTTGAATGTGGTTCACAAATTTGCAATGACATGATTTATATTTCACAAGATAATTTGGAGCGAAATAATATACAATAAAAGTTGTTGTATATAATGAATTATTATATGACATATAAGATCTCATATAATTGGAATGTAGATCCTCCCTTCCATATAAGGCGGGTGGATGACCACTATTGATTTAAAAGTAGAGGTGGTCGTCCCTCTTTAATTGTAATGAGGCTTACCTATGTCATAATTTTTCATGGTTTATTGATTTGATTGAATTCATTTATACTGATGATTTATTCAATATATATTTTATTTAATTAATTGTTGAGGAATTAGGGTTACCTTGCTGAGGAAGACTATATCTTTAATACTTCAGATGTGGGGAGATACATTTCGCATACACTCCACAAGTTTGACTCATAGTCATATGAGTTTGCATATGAAAAGACTAATTTTGACCAGGCTATTGGGGTGAAACTGATAGGGGATTGCAGAGCTTGAGGGTTGTTAAGTTTTAAATTCTTTTCACCATAAGGTTCCAACAAACTAACAATCTAGAGGTCTGACTGTGTTCCAAAAATTTATTTTAAGAACGTAAGTTTTAAATTCATAATCACTATAAGTTATTTATTTTCCTTTTATTTATTTCTCTTTTATTACTTATTCCCCGAATAACTATTGATTTTCAAAGTATATGGGGTAAAGAATAGCCATTCATTCACATTTATTCTTCTATTTTGGCTTTAAATACTCAGTAAAATACATGTAAATACTTTTAAATAGCATGAAATAATCACACTAACATTTATGAACATATGTAGTGTAAACACTTGTATTTAAAACCAAAAGGAAAGAAAAGAAAAATGAAGGAAGTATCAAAGATACTTACTGACCCTGAAATATGATACCAAGTCAAATAACTAGGTCAACCATGTAAAAAGTAGGGGGATATAGGGTAAAATACTCTACAAGAATATATAGAAACCCTAATTCTGCTAAATACAATAAATTGTGTATATACCCCATGCCTACACTTATTAATTTATCATTATCTACACCTCAAACAATAAACTGTTCAACACAAGACTTGTACATATTAATGTATATAAAATAAGAATAATATTAGCATAAATAAATCATGCACAATACATAGGGTATACTTAGTTGAAAAAGCCACAAACCAAACTTCACTTATCAATGACTCTCCAGATGCACTCATATTTAACAAAACTCATGTCTATCATATTTAAAATTAAAATATCTTTCAAATGAATGTGGTTTCATTTGAAATGGATTTAAGATGCAAAAGCCGGGTTTTCGAGGCACTTTTGTAATTGGGCATATGTACATTAAATCAATTATTTTATTCTTTACCTTTTAATCACCTTTTATTTTTGAATTATTTTATATATTATATATAACATACGAAAATATAAACACAAATAAAAACATTTAAAACTTGCCGGAGAAATTAATGCATCTAAATACAGAGGTATAATGTACCTATAGTATAAATACATGTATTTATTTATACATACATATAAAATAATAAAAATACCATAAAAATGCGTAAATACATAATAAATAATGTTTTAAACATATAAAATATGTAAAAAAAATTTTATAAATAAAAATAATAAAATGAAAATACAATATATATTATATACACCCATACAATGATATGTAAATATTACTACCTAATAAATAATGTTTGTAAAAATACATAAAAATCACCATAAAATAGTTTGTAAAATAAGATTGTTTTTCATGTTATTAGTTTTTAATAAAACCATTACTATTTTTTTAATTATTTCGTATTTTTATTTCTCTTTGTCCTAATGTGGTCCACGTGGACCAATCGAGACTCATGGAGTGTTGACAGCCTAGTTAACACCTCCTTGCATGGACCCTAGCTGCTCAGGATTGTCAGGACAAATGTGGAGCCTCTCTTCCACAATTTTTCATACCAACCCCGTGCCCCTTTTTTCCTCGATTCCTTCAGAAAAAATGTGCGCTCCATCATCCTCTACCTTGACCTGCCCATAGACTTCATCTACCATCATCGATCAACGAGAAATTTCAATTCGAAGATCGTCCCTCATCACTTATATAAAATCAAACACTCTTCTTCCATTCACTTTTTGATCATATTTTATACCCCTATAACCCCGTTATTCCCTTGATATAGACTCCATGGTGATAAAAGGTGATATCCTTAGACTCGTGGCAAGGAGGAGGAGAAGGGGGACCGCGATCCGACCTCTAACAACGAGCTCTATCAGGTCTTATGTTTCCTGGTCTTCTGATTAGGTATGAGTTGATTAGTTAGGTTTTTAGCCTTGTATTTATATCCTGAGCGAAGCTTAGCATTTAATTCCTATTTATTTCACATATTTTTACTTAAATTCCAAAATCAAATTTTGTAGAATCTCAAGCTCCAACCTTTATTCCCGGTGATTTATCCTCTATTTCTACTCGCCAACACCTACATCACGATCTTCTTCTCTTATATATTACTCTAAACCCCCATTCACCCTCAATATTAAACAGATCGAGGTCTTTGATATACTCCCCCATTGTTCAACGAAGATCTTCATAACATCCCATTTTAATGTGTTTCATCTTCAATTTTTTAGCTGAGGAGCTTCATACTCGATCCACAAAGTTAACTGTACAGGTGGTTGGACTAGATAACCCACTTGGGGCATGTTTGATTCTCATCTAAGGCTTCCAGGTGGTTAGAGAAGAAACCAACTTCCAAGCCTCCTCTTATGAGGTCCAGAGTTATTTGAAGGTCTCACTAGCTGCAGAATCTAACCAGGAAGCTTTTGCTCCTCTTCCAAGAGAGAGAGAGGGAGCCATAGGATGGAGTCTTGTTCGATCGACGATCGGATCAGGGGATGTTCTTCCCTATTCATGGAGACACCCCAAACTCCCTTCAATTAAGAAAGAGGGCCTACATCTCATCTCAGCTGTTTATTAAAGGTGGAACGGTGTGCAAGGAGAGCTATCGGATCATTAGTGGATCAGGCCTCAGTCATTTGATCAGATGCACGTGTCACATACACTCTCTAGAAGGGTATATTTTCTCGAGTACCTCTGTATTTCATTATTATTGTTAAGTATTGTAAATATAATATAACATGTAAAATAATTAGGAAATTTTGTAAATGCCCCCTATACTTTATTTATATTACATTTAAGTTCTCAATTCTAAACTTACGTTCGTATCTTTTTTCTTTGTATTAAACATTTATTTTGTGCAAAAAAATAGGAAAAATATTTCTTTTCCATATTTAGCTATTAAAAGACCAAAAAAATTAAATATATTTCGAAAAATTCCAAAAACATACATAAGTTATGTTTTAATATGTTTTACCACATTTCCAAAAATCAGTAAAAGATGTATCATAATCATTGAAAATCATAAAATCCTTAAATTTTTATATATTTTGCAAAATATCTATAAAAATTTAAATACACTTCTTTCTATTTCTGAATTTTCTTCATTGTATTTAATATAAATTGAAAATAGTTTATGCTAATTATGGGCATGTATCTATCTATTAAACCTCAAACAAGTTCAATAATTTAATGTTTCCATATTTTGGAAATTTTATCACTTTGAAAATCCACAAAAAATAGAAAAATAACCCAAAATTAACAAAAATCTAGAAAATTTTAAAAGAAGACATATATTTTCTTCATTTTTACTTATTTAGAAATCTAGAAAGATACGTTATTTATAATATTTATTACCTATATATAATATATATATATATATTATCTATATTGTTAGTTATCTTAAATATTGAAAATTTTCAAAATTAAATCAAAGTATAAAATTAAACATAAAAAATAAAAATATAAACAATAATAAATCACGAAATTTAACAACAACAACAACAAAGTCTTTTCCCACAATTAAGTAGGGTCAGCTACATGGATTCTTCGCCTCCATTCAGATCTATCTTGGGCCAATCCTGGGCTTATATCAACAAAACTAAGATCCTTTCTTATGGTCTCTTTGTTGGAAATGCGAGCCCACGACGAGCCATTATGCAATAAATGTTATTGCACATATCATTCCCTGATCTGAAAAGAAGAATGAATAATTTGTATAATAGGTCCCTTAGTACAATTAGGGTTATGTACCATGGCCATCTTGATAATCATACAGCTGTAGATTCAACTATTGAATCATAGAGGCTGGTGCTTGGATGAATATCTAAAGAGTTAGATCAAGGACTCATCAAGCACCGTTAAATGATTGTTAAGAGATGATCTCCAGCCTGAGTAGGAGATGTCAATCCTTATCTCTAAAGGCTGATATCTGACCGACCTCCTGATGCAGGTCCTCTGCATAGGAATAGAGATTCGGAGGTGTCAGATTAGTTAGGTCAAAGAGTTGACTTAACGAGATCGAGATAACCAAAGTCCTATATCGTATGCTGTCATGATATAGGCACACATCCTCTGACCGGAGACAGATGTGTTACTATATGTCTGAGTATGTACATTTGGCAGACCAATAGGTTGATGATCTAACCAAGGTCTATACATCGGCGCGCTGGTGTGCATATAAGGGCATATGAGTAATACGATCTCTCAAAGGGATCATACAGGTTCAGTTACTGAACCGGAAGACATGAGCTCACTAATGAGATATTGGGAAGAATCAAATTCCATGCGCATGGTCGTCTCGCTTTGGAAGCTTGACTGAATTTGTAGGTTTGATATAGACTTTTGGAAAGTATATGATCAAGACCTAGGTATGATATATGCTTTTGGAAAGTATATGATCGATACCGATTCCCAATGATCGAATGAGAAACTTACTGATAAAACCATGAAGTAGACAGTGTAAAGTTGATCTAATACTTCGGGTTTATTCTGAATCTTCCAGTATGCAGGATGTACAGGTATTGGGAATACCTGAGGGTGATGTGATCATAAACGATTGTATAACCATGACGCTTCCATTCCTAGGGAGTGATGAAACGGGTCTGGATTTTAGTGACTCCTCTCAGTAGAGAAGTAATATGATCTTAGTCCAAATGTTGGACATTGATCTGAATGTGATTCAGATGCAATGAGAAGATTAGATTTGCGGTCTTGATTTAATCGAGCATCTATGAGAGGCCCACGATCTGGATTTGAGATACGAGATCATTATCCATGTCACTATACGTGGAACAATACAATCACCATGTCCTTATCTCCAAGTATCTGCGGAGAGATCGCATTATTCTTGAAGGATTCGAGAATAATTCCATAAGATCTAAGAAATGAAAAAATGATGATTAAATGTGATTTAATTATATTGATGTGTGAAGAAATTATCTAATGTAATTAAATGTGATTTAATTATTATGGATAAGAATAATGTAGATAGAAATATCCAATTATTCATAATATATTATAAATATGATTTATAATGTATTAGAGAGAGCTAATTATAATTTATGTGTTGATTAATTATTATGTGTATTGGATACACATTGTGTAATTAATTGACAATGTAAATTATATGGTGTTTTGGGTTGTGAATATGATTCACAATTTTTTAATGGCAAGATTGAAATATTCTCAAATATAGTTGTGAATTATTTTTGAAGAATAGAACCCAACAAAAGTTGTTGGAAATAAATAAAGAGATTTCCATGGAGATATGCAATCTCATGGCATGTCTTGAGATTTCTCTCCTCATGTAAAGCTTGGGCGGCACCCAATTCCAAATAGGAATGGGTGGCCGTCCATATGGAATATACATGGAGATGTAATCTCCATGTATATTCTCTCCTTATTTATTTGGTGTAATTTTGGATTAACTTGGATTTGATTTTGTCAAATATATTTTGATCTAAATTTGTTGGTTTTACCAACAACAATCCAACCCATTGGATTGACATAAATCAATCTCATCCATTGATTTTGTATGTCACATGGATTGAGATCCATGGATCCCAAAACTCTATAAATAGAGAGGCATACCATGCTCTCTAAGTGATATATATGAATTATTGGAGCTCTCTCTCTCTCTCTCTCTCTCTCTCTTTCTTCATACACGACATCCCTCTCTCCCTCTATAATTGGTGGCCGTCCACCATACCCTAGAGGAGAGAATCGTCGTCGCTTTCGCCACCGCGCCGCCGCTTCGACGTTCTTCGGTTCTCCGTCTTCTTGGAGTGCTGCACTCACGAAGGAGACATTCGATCTCATGCGATGAGATCAGGAGCAACTACGCTTGGATCAACTTCTTGGATTGCGAGGACAACGCGGTTCATCCCCGCGCTCGCAAGCGGTCTCACCGACGATCGGACTTGAGACAGGAGGTCTCTTCTCTTAGAGACTCGATCAAACACGCTTCAAGAGGTATTGCATTATACTTGTTGTGGTTATAGATGAAACAATCTGAGAATGGTTCTCGGATCATGTGGTTTCATCGAATAAAAATTTTAAATTCCGCTGCACCGAACAACTAGTGCGACTAGTCATTCTTTGTCGTATCCGATACGACGATCACGCTTCCGTGATGCGCTTGAGGATAATTCCATATCCTTCAAGTGGTATCAGATCCTTAGGTTGACGGTTTCGAATATGATTTGAAAACCGAGGACGACTTGGGTTCGTTAAGGTCGCGAAAGTTTTTATCGCATTTGATTTTGCAGATCTGTTTAGTAAATAATTTCGGCCATGTTTAAATTGTTTAAGCACGAATTATACTTGGATTTTGTTCTCCATTAAATAAGGAAACCATATAATCTGAGTTTGCGTAAATCGGATTTCGTATGCTCGAGATATGGTTGTTTTAATGAACATGTATGCACTGTTGCGGGAACAGTAGATTTTAACATGATTAAAGAGTTAATTGCTGTTATCATCTACCTCGAAATGCGTAAAACATCACTTGGCTTATGTCCTAAATCAAGTTACCAATCTTTGAAAATTAAGTTTGTCTAATTTGGATTTAAATTGATTGAGATATGTTAATTTTAGTAAATAGGGGTCACTACTAAAATTGCAGTCCTAATCTAGAACCAAGTGATTGTCAATTAGTGAAATTAATTGTTAATTTCGTGAAATAATCTTGAAAAATATTTGTGAAATATTGGAAGATGATTATTTATCTAATTGACTTGGCCTCAACCAATAAATTGATTGGATGTGATCCAAATCATAATTGGAAACACAATCTTCAAACTTGATGCTTGAATATGATTGGGAATTTGTGTAGCAAATTTCCTTATAATAAAAAATGTTTTGATTATTACTATATGGAATAATTTCGGTTGAAAAACCAATGATCATCTCAAGTACAAATTGATATATCTGGCATTATGCTTTCCCGAGGTTGATATGGTGTCTAGTCGGAGAGCATTGGGGTTGCGGGTTGCAACGTATGTGGTCCGTCCCACTCTTGTCGGTACTGGCCATGACAACGGGTAGGGACTGTATAATGCAGGAGAAAATCAAGGTGTATTTTCTAATTATTAAAATTCGAATTAACACGTATTTTGATATATTACCATATATTCATATTCAAGTAAAAATAATCAAGTTTGTTGATTGAATTGGATTGATAATGAATTTAATGTGATTTAATTGGTTATGTCCAATTGAGACACTCTATTATGAATAGAGTTATAATTTCCCTTGGAAGAATTAATTATGTGAATGTGATTCATGATAATTAATTAAAATTTGAATATGATATGGAGGATCACATAAGTGACATCCATGGTCTCCCGTCAAGGCGAAGGGTTCCGTCGCCATGGATTGCATGTGGGAGACGCCTGTCCGAAGTGACAACTCCTCTATGCAAGTGCATCTGGATCGGGCTCGTCGCTTCTCGAAAGAGTAAGGCCGTATGCGTAGTGACCCCAATATCTAATCCTCATATTATTGGGGCGATATTGGATTGCGCATAGCGAGTACTATTCCTGTTGACGGTTGGTTCAATTAATGACGGGTCAACATCGCCTTAGGGGTGGTGGGCCTGGGAGTTAAAGATGGAATTGGAAAATACAAGTTGGACTTGCAAGGCGGAATATGTTCCCGCTTCTTTTTATCCGAGTTGCAGATTCTCATATTATTAGGATGCAACAAAGATAAGGAAGGAGATCCCAGATCTTGTTGAGATATAATGGTAAGTATATCTCTTACATTGAAAGTGATTAAGGGAATGAACTTTTAGTGTTGACAAGGCAAGGCAACTTTGATATAAAAATGCCTAAATCAAAGTAAAATATGTTTATATATAAATATATACACTTATGCAAATTTCTTATTTCAGATAATCGTTCATTAAACCCACTCAATGTTATACTCTATGATAACCAATAAAATATCATGGATTGATCTTATGATCCAGATATTGCATTTGCAGTTGGACACATAATGTATGTGGTTGCAATGTGCAAGTTTCCTCATAATAATGAGGAATGACAATTAAATAGATAATAGGACTACAACCCTAGGGTTTGTATGTCTCTATAGTCTTGATCTCTCATCAGATGTACTTTGGAAGTGACATGTCGATGATGATCGCAATTGTCAAATAATCCTTATAAAATTAATGAAGATATTCTGGCATACATATGTGCTCTTGACAATTATCATGAATGAGCTGGTTCACTGCATCATGCAAAATGGTAGCTCTATAAGAGATGATGTATTCAAATTGTTTGAGTACCTACCTGAACCTATATTTTAAGAGTTTAGATGGATGTAGATGATGAGTGTCATTATTCTACTATCTATACTCTAGTCATTCATGAAGCTTCATAGTATTCATATTGTATGAATTTAATGAAGCATGTATAAATGTTGAAATGATCTTACATTGAATTCTTTTGACTTTAACGTAGAGATCCTTAGTCTTAAGCAATGGTTGCTCATAGATAAAGGGAGCGCAGTGGAAGCATGGGTTGGACCCAAGCAAGAAGTATAGTCAAAGAGTTGACTATACCTCTGTGACTTCCATATGACATCCAAAGAGTTGGATGAATGCCAATACTGCAATAAATTGATGTGTTGATAGTACGACTATCAAGTCTGTCTAGAATCCTTAGAGAAGGACTCGGATAGAGCATCAGAATAATCTACATAAATCATTGATATTGACTTACTTACCGAATAAGAAAGTCTAAAAATTGTATCTCAATCTTCTAACAACACTTGCAATGGGTTGCATATGTTTTAGAAGACTGAAAAAAATTGATCTTAAGGTTTATAGTTATCCAGATGGACATTGATGCAATTGTTGCAACAATTTCCAATGGATCGCTAGACTTCACAATTTCAGTGGGAGAGCCCTTAGTCTTAGAGAATGTCTCAATGACCTAGACATTAGAATACACTCATTGTTTGTTTCTAAATGTTGGAAATGAACATGAATTCAGGAATGGACCTATCATAAAGAGTTATGATGAAGATATTTCAGAAAGTAATCTAAAATCTAGTGGACTCCACTAAATTAGAAAATAATGAAAGGTTCATTAACATTTCTAAATAATGAAATTAAACCTCAAGATCAGTAGGAGGATGAAGATCATTTGACAATGATCGAACATCAAGTCTTGGACATTTGTCTATTGATTTGATCGATAGACTAGTAAGAGATGAAACTTTAGAATGTCTAAAATTTCAAAACTTACATACTTATGAATATTGTATTCAAAAGGAAAATTGTCCAATACACCCTTCTTTGGGAGAGGTGTAAGATGTCAAGGTATTCGGGATCTCATACATATTGATGTATGCGGGTCATCTATATCATAGTAAACATTATGGATATGTAATATCTGTTGATGATTATGTATGATATGAGATTTCTTCTCTTCACCTAAGAAACCTTTGAAATATTCAAAGATTTCATTATTTTTGGTTTAGAACCAAAGTTTGAAGGAAGATAAAATGAATTTGATCTAATCTAGGTAGCAAGTACCTGCTAGAAAAATTTAAAGAATTCCTTATGGAGATATGAAAATCATTTCTATCTCAATCCTCCTAACACACCTTGACTCAATAGAGTTATAGGGAGATACAATTAGATCATGTGTGACGTGATTTGATCAATGATGAATTTTAGCATAATTTCCTCTTATTTTCCAGGTATATATGTAGTAGAGACTACATTATATATCCTTAATATAATTCCATGCAAGTAAGCTGGAATTGAGCACTCGAGAGTGCTGCTTCATTAGGAAAATAAAGGATGGTATGGGATACCTACTTTATGACCTTGATATTCTTAAAATATCTCATCTCTGAGAATGTGATTCTTAGAGGTTGAGACTCTTTAGAATCAAGATGAAAATGAAGAGTAGGAACTCATTTAATCTTGAGAAGATAATGAGGCTTCTGAAATTGGAAACTAAAAGGACAATTGAAGATGAAATACTAATACCTCTTCAAATGAGTTTGAGGATGGATTCCATGTGTCAGAGAAATCTGACAATGATCGAACTTCATGTGATGAAGCTTATGAAGATCAAAGCATGGATAGATGGATATTAGCAATAGAAGTCTAATGTAGACTTCATATACAAGTGTTGTATATGGACCCTCGAGGATCCACCTATATGGGTAAGACCTGTAAAGGTGTAAATGGATCTTCAAGAGAAAGTGAACCTGATGAGAAGGTAGAGATCTTCAAAGCACAGTTCGTAGCCATGAGCTACACACTGGAAGAGAAGACATTGCTTGCGATGAGACTTGCTCTTCGGTGACCATGCTTAAAACCATCAGAATATTGCTAACCTTAGCTACACAACTTGACTATTGCATCTTCAAGATGTAAGTCAATATTGCATTCCTCTACGAATACCTCTTTGAGGATATTCACATGAAGTAGCCCCAGGACTTCATGTTGAGGAAAGTAAGGTGTGCAACCTAAGGAATCCGTCTATGGACTCAAATAAGCTTCTTGAAGTTGGACCATAAGATTTGATGGAATTATAATTGTTATGATTTCAAATAGAATCTTGATGAGCCATGTGAAGCTTAGTGGGAGTGCCTTTATGTTCATCGTGCTAAATATAGATGGTATCCTAATCATTTAAAATAATATAAGGATAATAATAAGTATTTTATTATCTGGTTGTTCCATAACTTGAGATATGATCTCCAGGATACCTATTAGATCTTAGTTCTGAAGATGTTCAGGAGCAAAGAGAAGAGGGTATTGGGACTGTCACATTAATAGTACATCTTGGACATATTCCATTTTATGGAAAATTCCAAGAAAGGCTTCCTTCCCTTAAGATATGGTACTGACCTATCAAAGGGGACAACACCTCAAAGAATTGAGGAAGTGAATGCTAGAACTAGTTGCCCTTGGGCATCAGTTCTGAGAAGCCGGGTGTGTACTAGATGTGTACAAAAACCAGATGGCTACCATGCAGTGGGAGTAGTAAACTGTTACTAATCCTACTATGGAAATAAAACACTTGGTTGCAGTAATAACAAAATCTTCATAGATGACAAGATTTTTGAGATAGCGATCTCAAAGTCTTATCTTCAAAAGCTTAAGACTTTATAGATAGAGATCTAAAAGGTCTTAACTGTGTATACCTTAGGAGATAGAGATCTCTAGGAATAAGGGTATTCTAATAAGGATTATGAAAATGCTGGTTATGATAATTGTTAAGCTGTAGTGTCAAGGACACTATAACTAACAAGATGGAGTATTAGTTGCATAAGATGCAACATTCGCATTAGATGCGAGCAATGTTACTGGGGATATGCAAGTGCCGTAAAAGGACTTAGCGTAGTCTCGCGGGAACAGAGTGACTGATCAGCTTACCTAGCTATTTTCTAAATAGCCTATGATTGTCACATGAGTGCGGGTTTAAATGATTAGCCCATTAATGGCTCTTTGGGCTAGTGGGAGATTGTTGGAAATGCGAGCCCACGGCGAGCCACTATGCAATAAATGTTATTGCACATATCATTCCCTGATCCGAAATGAAGAAAGAATAATTTGTATAATAGGTCCCTTAGTACAATTAGGGTTATATACCATGGCCATCTTGATAATCATACAGCTATTGATTCAACTATTGAATTATACAGGCTGGTGCTTGGATGAATATCTAAAGAGTTAGATTGAGGACTCATCAAGCACCGTCAAATGATTCTTAAGAGATGATCTCCAGCCTGAGTAGGAGATGGCAATCCTTATCTCTAAAGGTTGATATCTGACCGACTCTTGATGCAGGTCCTCTGCATAGGAATAGAGATTCGGAGGTGTCAGATTAGTTAGGTCAAAGAGTTGACTTAACGAGATCGAGATAACCAAAGTCCTATATCATATGCTGTCATGATATAGGCGCACATCCTCTGATCGGAGACAGATGTGTTACTATATTTCTGAGTATATACATTTGGCAGACCAATATGTTGATGATCTAGCGAAGGTCTATACACCGACGTGCAGGTGTGCATATAAGGGAATATGAGTAATACGATCTCTCAAAGGGATCATACAGGTTCAGTTACTGAACCGGAAGACATGAGCTCACTCATGAGATATTGGGAAGAATCAAATTCCATGCACATGGTCGTCTCGCTTTGGAAGCTTGACTGAATTTGTAGGTTTGATATATATTTTGGAAAGTATATGCTCAAGACCTAGGTATGATATATGCTTTTGGAAAGTATATGATCGATACCGACTCCCAATGATCGAATGAGAAACTTACTGATAAAACCATGAACTAGACAGTGTAAAGTTGATCTAATACTTCGGGTTTATTATGAGTCTTCCAATATGCCGGATGTACATGTATTGGGAATACCTGAGGGTGATGTGATCATAAACGATTGTGTAACCATGATGCTTCCATTCCTAGGGAGTGATGAAACGGGTCTGGATTTTAGTGACTCCTCTCAGTAGAGAAGTAATATGATCTTAGTCCAAATGTTGGACATTGATCTGAATGTGATTCGGATGCAATGAGAAGATTAGATTTGCGGTCTTGATTAATCGAGCATCTATGGGAGGCCCACGATCTGGATTTGAGATACGATCTCAATATCCATGTCACTATACGTGGAACAATACAATCGCCCTGTCCTTATCTCCAAGTATCTGCGGAGAGATCACATTATTCTTGAAGGTTTCGAGAATAATTCCATAAGATCTAAGCAATGAAGAAATGATGATTAAATGTGATTTAATCATATTGATGTGTGAAGAAATTATCCAATGTAATTAAATGTGATTTAATTATTATGGATAAGAATAATGTGGATAGAAATATCCAATTACTCATAATATGTTATAAATATGATTTATAATGTATTAGAGAGAGCTAATTATAATTTATATGTGTTGATTAATTATTATGTGTATTGGATACACATTGTGTAATTAATTAACAATGTAAATTATATGTTGTTTTAGGTTGTGAATATGATTCACAATTTTTCAATGGCAATATTGCAATATTCTCAAATATAATTGTGAATTATTTTTGAAGAATAAAACCCAACAAAAGTTGTTGGAAATAAATAAAGAGATTTCCATTGAGATATGCAATCTCATGACATGTCTTGAGATGTCTCTCCTCATGAAAAGCTTGGCTGGCACCCAATTCCAAATAGGAATGGGTGGCCGTCCATATGGAATGTACGTGGAAATGTAATCTCCATGTATATTCTCTCCTTATTTATTTGGTGTAATTTTGGATTAACTTGTATTTGATTTTATCAAATATATTTTGATCTAAATTTGTTTGTTTTACCAACAACAATCCTAGCCATTGGATTGACATAAATCAATCTCATCCATTGATTTTGTATGTCACATGGATTGAGATCCATGGATCCCAAAAATCTAAAAATAGAGAGGCATACCATGCTCTCTAAGTGATACATGAATTATTGGAGCTCTCTCTCTCTCTTTCTTCATACACGACAACCCTCTCTCCCTCTAAAATTGGTGGCCGTCCACCATACCCTAGAGGAGAGAATCGTCGTCGCCTTCGCCACCACGCTACCGCTTTGACGTTCTTCGATTCTCCGTCTTCTTGGAGTGCTGCACTCACGAAGGAGACGTTCGATCTCGTGCAACGAGATCAGGAGCAACTACGCTTGGATCAACTTCTTGGATTGCGAGGACAACGCGGTTCATCCCCGCGCTCGCAAGCGGTCTCACTGACGATCGGACTTGAGACAGGAGGTCTATTCTCTTAGAGACTCGATCAACCACGCTTCAAGAGGTATTGCATTATGCTTGTTGTGGTTATAGATGAAATGATCTGAGAATGGTTCTCGGATCTTGTGGTTTCATCGAATAAAAATTTTAAATTCTGCTACACCGAACAACTAGTGCGACTAGTTGTTCTTCGTCGTATCCGATACGACGATCACGCTTCCGTGATGCTCTTGAGGATAATTCCATATCCTTCACTTTTTCCAACACTTCTTGGGCCGTCCTCACCCTCTCTTAGCCGGCTCAACATCCCAACACTCGCATCTCCTAACTGGTGCATCGGCTGATCCTCTTTGCAAATGTCCAAACCATCTTAAGCGGTTTTCTCGCATCTTATCGTCGATCGAAGCTATGCCAACCTTCTTTCTGATTGCATCATTTCGAATCCGATCTTTATGTATGTGTCCACACATCCACCTTAGCATTTTCATTTCTGCTACATTCATTCTCTGCACATGTCTATTGTTCACAGGCCAACATTCAGATCCATAAAGCATAGCAGGTATCACGGCTGCTTTGTAAAACATTCCTTTAATCTTTAAAGGAATTTCCTTATCACAGAGAACAACAGAGGCTGCTCTCCACTATAACCAACATGCATTTATTCTATTAGTAACATCTCCATCAATTTCCCCATCATGTTGCAGAATAGATCCCAGATATCTAAAGGAATCTCTTTTCTGAATGTTATTGTCACCAATCTTCACCTCGATTCCTTCACCATTTCTTCCATCAAAGGTTCTCTCCATATATTCCGTCTTAGCCCTACTTATACGAAATCCTCTAGTCTCCCAACTCATGTCTCCAGAACTCAAGCTTCTCATTTACTCCATCTCTAGTCTCGTCAATTAACACAATATTATCAGTAAATAACATACACCAAGGTAACTCATCCTGAATGTGACTGGTCAACTCGTCCATATTCAAAGAAAAAAGAAATGGACTCAAAGCAGAACCTTGATGTAAACCAATGTTGATGTCAGTCTTCCCAGACGGGGTCCTTACACAAGATAAAGCCCTATCATACATGTCCTTTATGACATTAATGTATAGGACATGTATTTGTCTCTTCTCCAACACTCTCCACAATATCTCTCGTGGGATAGAATCATAAGCCTTCTCCAAATCAATAAAGATCATGTGTAGGTTCTTCCTTTTAGCTCTATAAATCTCCATTGTTCTCCTCAACAAATGGATGGCTTCAGTCGTTGAGCGACCTGGAATGAATCCAAATTGGTTTTCTTTTACATTGGAAACTTGCCTCAACCTTCTTTCCATCACACGTTCCCAAATTTTCATACAACCTGGCATGAGAAAGGTCTTTAGTTTTTCTTTATCTTGCTTTAGCCAACCTAAATATATCCTTATGTCCCTCCTTAGAGTCGAGATTTTTATACAAAACTTCATAAGCTTTTGACTTAGCTTCACTTATGGCCTTCTTTGCTCCCTTCTTCGTTATTTTGTAGTTTGTG
The DNA here is from genome assembly GCA_037367405.1 of Ottelia alismoides. Taxonomy (NCBI): domain Eukaryota; kingdom Viridiplantae; phylum Streptophyta; class Magnoliopsida; order Alismatales; family Hydrocharitaceae; genus Ottelia; species Ottelia alismoides. The sequence goes on along the minus strand of JAZKJV010007604.1, from coordinate 4,032,361 downwards.
ACAGTTTCCTCTGTTTTATCCTTAGACATAGCTTTAAAGCAAGCTCTTTTTATTTTTAGCTTCACTTGCACCCCTTCACTCCACCACCAAGCCTCCTTTTGACATGGAGCTCCTCCCTTTGACTCGCCTAGCATCTCTTTGGCTACCTTTCGGATACAAGATGCTACTGCCTCCTACATCTCGTTTGCAATACCGCTACAATCTTAAGATAAGTCTTCTAAAACCTTCTCCGTGAAGCTCACTTGCTTCAGTGGAAGATTCCACCATCTAGTTCTAGTTATCTTAGAAACCCTACTTTTCTTTACCAACCCTTTCATTTGTACATCCAAGACTAACAAACGATGTTGGGTTGTCAAACTCTCTCCTGGGATTACTTTGCAGTCTTTACAACACAGCCTATCTCCTCTCCTTAACGTAAAATAATCTATCTGTGTTCTAGTTAGCCCACTCTTGTAAGTAATTAAATGTTCCTCCCTCTTCTTGAAGAGAGTGTTTGCTATGAAAAGATTATTAAATCAAGAAATTTAATTATAATTAAAATCCCTCATAAAACAAGAAAAATATATAAATATATAAATTATATCATTATTAATTAGAAATAATTAATAGTAATTCTCTATTCCATTCATTTCCTAATGTTTGACACTCTACCAAACTTACGCCTACACATATTTATGTAGAGTTATAATAAAATTTGACTTACATTGTGGGCGGATTTTTGTTTCAAGAGACACATTGTCACCACAACGATTTCCAATCTTATTGGATAAATAGACAAATGTTAAACCTCTTGAATGGGGGATAGAAAAGTGGTCTGTGAATATAATTACTTTTGAACTGATAAGATAAGACAGAAACTTATAAAAAGTGTTCTGCTGGCATAATGTATAACAATTGGCAATCCGTCTGAAGTGATGTCCCAATACAACCCCAATAGCAAAATCTGAAGTATCTGTCATGATCTTCACTGGGAGAGACTAATCGGGAGATTGAAGAATAGACACTTGAGTAACCAGTACTTTTAATTTATTGAAGGCATGGAGGATCTTATCATCAATAATTAATACAACCTCTTTTCCTAGAAGTTTGGTAAGAGGTCAGGCAATCTTGCTGAAGTCTTAAATTAATCTTTTGTAAAATCCAAGATGTCGTATAAATGACCCTACCTGCTTTAGTGTCTGAGGTAGCTCAAGTTTGGACATGACATATATAATGGCCAGGTCAATCTCCATACCTTATTTGGAGACTACCTAGCCCAACACAATTCCATCGATAACCATAAAGTCAATCTTCACCCATGAGAGCACTAAGTTCACATCACAACATTTCTTAAGCACACAATCTATATGAGAAAGACATACATCAATACGGTCGCCATAGACTAAGAAATTGTCCTTGAAGACCTCTAGAAATCTATCCATCATGCCGATGAAAACAATAAACATCCAACTCTAAAATGTAGCGGATGCATTACACAACCCGAAGGGCCCCCATTTAAAAGCATAGGTACCAAACATACAAGTGAATGTAGTTATCTCCTGATCTTTAAGTCTGATTTCCTGGTTATATCAGTAGTGTTGGACATGCAAACCCACGACGAGCCATTATGCACTAGATTTTCTTGCAAATCATTCCCATATCTGAAATGAAGAATAAATAATTTGTATAATAGGTCCCTTAGTACAATTAGGGTTATGTACTATGGCCATCCTAATGATCATACAGTTGTTGATTCAAATGTTGAATCATAGCGTCTAGTGCTTGTATTATATCTAAAGAGTTAGATTAAGGACTCATAAAGAATCGTCAAGTGATTGTTAAGAGAGGATCTCCATCATGATTAGGAGATCTCAATCTTTTCTCTAAAGATTGATATCAAACCAACCTCTTGATGTAGGTCCTCTACATAGGAGTAGAGGTTTGGAGCTGTTAGATAAGTTAGGTCCAGGACTTGACTTAACGAGATTGAGATAACCAAGACCTTTGTCGTATACTATCACGATATAGGCACACATCCTCTAATTAGAGAAATATGTATTAATGTATGTTTGAGTATGTACATTTAGTAGACCGATAAGTTGGTGGTCTAATCAAGGTCTATACATCGGTGAGCTGGTGTGCATATGACAGCATATGAGTAATATGATCTCTCAAAGGGATATACATGTTCATTATTAAATTAGAATACAAGAGCTCAATCACGAGATATTGGAATCAAATTCCATGCACGGTCATCTCGCTTTGGAATCTTGACTAAATTGTCGATATACGCTTTTGGAAAGTATATGGTCAATACCTAGGTATGATATATGCTTTTGGAAAGTATATGATCTATACCAACTCCCAATGATCAAATGAGAAATATATGATAAAACCTTGAAGAATACAATCCAAATTATTAACCTCTAATATTATAAGTGTGATTTATAATAAAGAAGAGAGAGATATTTGTAAATAACAATTAAAATTTAAATGTTGATGTGAATTGGATTCACATTGGACAAATAATTGAAAATGTAATTTACTTTTTATTTTACTTGTGAATGTGGTTCACATATTTGCAATGGCATGATTTATATTTCACAGGATAATTTGGATAGAAATAATATACAATAAAAGTTATTATATATAATGAATTATTATATGAGATATAAGATCTCATATAATTGGAATGTGGAGCCTCCATTCCATATAAGGAGGGTGGATGACCACTGTTGATTTAGGAGTCAAGGTGGTCGTCCCTCCTTAATTAGAAGGAGCCTCCTTTTTCCTAATCCTTCATGGTTTATTGATTTGATTTAACTAATTCACACTAATAATTTATTCAATATATATTTACTTCAATTAATAGTTGAAGAATTAGGTTTACCTTGCTAAGGAAGACTATTTCTTTAATACTTCTCATGTGGGGAGATGCATTTCGCATACACTACACAAGTATGACTCATAGTCACAAGAGTTTGCATATGAAAAGACTGATTTTGACCATACTATTGGTGTGGAACTGAATAGGGGATTGTGGAACTTGAGGGTTGTTGGTTTTAAAGTCTTTTCACCTTAAGGTTCCAATAAACTAAAAATCTAGAGGTCTGACTGTGTTCCAAACTTTGATTATAAGAACATAAGTTTAAAATTCATAATCATTATATGTTATTTATTTTCCATTTATTTATTTCTCTTTTATTATTTATTCTCCTAATAAGTGTTGATTTGCAAAGGTAAGTATATGGGGTAATGAATAGGCATTCATTCACATTTATTCTTCTATTTTGGCTTTACATACTTAGTAAAATACATTTAAATTCTTTTAGATAGCATAAAATAAACAAACTAACATTGATGAACTTACGTAGTGTAAACACTTGTATTTAAAACCAAAATAAAAGAAAAAAGTAAAGAAAAGAAAATAAAGGGAGTATCAAAGATACTAACTGAACCCGGAATCTGAGATCAAGTCAAATATTAACTAGGTCGACCAGCAACAAAGTAGGGGGATATAGGGTAAAATACTCTATAAGAATATATAGAAACCCTAATTCTTCTAAATACAATATATTGTGTAACTACTCCAAGCCTACACTATTTGATTTATCACTATGTACACCTCAAACAATAAATTGTTCAACGCAAAACTTGTACAAATTAATGTATAGAAAATAAGAAAAATATTAGCCAAAATAAATCATGCGCATTACATAGGATATACTTAGTTGAAAAAGCCGCAAATCAAACTTCATTGATCAATGACTCTCCATATGAACTCAAATTTAACAAAACTCACGTCCATCATATTTAAAATTAAAATATCTTTCGAATGAATGTGGTTTCATTTAAAATGGAGCTAAGATGCAAAAGCCAGTTTTTCGAGGCACTTTTGTACTTGGGCATATGTACATTAAATCAATTATTTTATTCTTTATCCTTTAATCACCTTTTATTTTTGAATTATTATATATATTATATTATACATAAGAAAATATAAACACAAATAATAACTTTTATAGCATGCCGAAAGTTTTTAATGCATCTAAATACAGAGGTGTAATGTACCTATAGTATAGATGCATGTATTTATTATACATACATATCAAAAAACAAAAATACCATAAAAAGTGTAAATACATAATAAATAATGTTGTAAACATATAAAATATGTAAATAAGATGTTATAACTAAAAATAATAAAATAAAAATACAATATATATTATATATGCATATATACACCTTTATACCAATATGTAAATTTTACTACCTAATAAATAATGTTGTAAAAATACATAAAAATCACCATGAAATAGTTTATAAAATAAGATCATTTTTCATGTTTTTAGTTTTAATAAAACAATTTACTATTTTTTAATTAGTTTGTATTTTTATTTCTTTTTGTCCTCCACGTGGACCAATCAGGATTCGTTGAGTGTCTTCCTGCCTAGTTAACACCCCCTTGCACAGACCCCATCTCCTTAGGAATGTCAGAACATATTACGAGCCTCTCTTCAACAATTTTTCATTCCAACTCCACACCCCTTTTTCTCCCCGATTCCTTAAAAGAAAATGTGCGTCCATCATCCTCTACCTTGAACTACTCTTAGACTTCATCTACATCTTTGATGAACAAGAAACTTCAATTACAAGATCGTCCCCCATCACTTATATAAAATCAAACCCTCTTCTTACATTCACTTCTTGATCCTATTTTACTCCCCCATAACCCTGCCATTCCATTGCTAGAGACTCCATGGTGATAGGAGGTGATTTCCTTAGACTCGAAGCAAGGGGGAGAAGGGGGACCGAGATCCGACCTCTAACGATGAGCACTATCAGGTCTTATGCTTCCCGGTCTTATGATTAGGTGTGAGCTGATTAAGTAGGTTTTTAGCTTTGTATTTTTATTGTAAATGGATCTTAGAATTTAATTCCTATTTATTTCACATAGTTTTAGTTAAAATCTAAAATCGAAGTTCGTAGAAGCTCTAGGCTCCAACCTTTATTCCACCTGATTTATCAATTGTTTCGACTCTCCAACACCTCCATTACAATCTTCTTCGCTTCTATACCACTCCATACCCCCCATTCACTCTCAATATTAAACATATCAAGGTCTTTGATATACTCTCCCATCGTTCAACGAAGATATTCATAGCATCCCATTCAAATGTATTTCATTTTCAATTTAAACGGTGGATCTTTGCACTCGATCCATCAAGTTATCTGTAAAGGTGGCTGGACCAGATAACCCACTTGGGGTGAGTTTGATCCTCATCTAAGGCTTCCAGGTGGTTAGAGAAGAAACCGACCTCAAGGCCTCCTCTGATGAGGCCCATAGTTATTTGAAGGTCTCAACAACTATAGAATTTTACCAGGAAGCTTTTGCTCCTCTTCCAAGAAAGAGAGATGTAGCCAGAGGATGGAGTCTTGTTTGATCGAAGATAAGGTCAGGGGATCTTCTTCCCTATTCATGGAGATACCCTGAATTCCATCAATCATGAATAAGGGTCCAGATCTCATCAAGGTTGTTGATTGAAGGTGAAACGGTGTGCAAGGAAAGCTATGAGACCATAAGTGGATCACACCTCAGTCATTCTATCAGATGCGCGTGCCACATACGCTCCCTAGAATGGTAAATTTTCATGAGCCCCCTATGTTTCATTATTATTGTTTAGTCTTGTAAATATAATATAACATGAAAAATAATTAGCTAATTTTGTAAATGCCCCCTATAGTTTCTTGATAATTATAATTTAGTCCTTAACTCTAAATTTATTTATGACTATATATTTTTTCTTTATATTACTTATTTCTTTCATCCAAAAAATGTAGGAATATATGTTTTGTGCATCAAACCTTGCTTGATCACATATATTTTTGGCAGTCATGTAAACTATTTTTCCTATTTTTAAAATACAAAAACATGCTTATTTTCCATATTAAGTTACTAAAAACCGTTAAAATTTCGAATATACCTCCAAAAATTCAAACAAAATTACATAAGATATGTTTTAATATATTTTATCACATTTCCAAAACCACTAAAATATATATAACATAACCATTCAAAATAACAAAATCCTAAAAATCTGATATATTTTTGCAAAAAATCTAAAGATACTCCTTTCTTTTTCTTAGTTTTCTTTATTATATATAATATAAATTGAAAATCATTTAGGGCTAATTAAACACTTATATCTATTTATTAAACCTTAAAAAAATTCATGAATTCATTGTATTCCATTTTTTGAATATTTTAGCACTTTAGAAATCCACAAAAATTATAAAAACGACCCAAAATTAATAAATATCAAGAAAATAAAAAAAACACATTTATTTTCTTTTTTTCCCTTTATTTTGACTTATTTAGAAAAATAAAAAGATATGTTATTCATAATATATATTACCAATATATAAGATATAAAATATATTATCTATATTGTTATTAATCTCATTTAAAAAAACTGAAAATTTGTAAAATTAAAAACGAAGTACAAAATTAAACATAAAAAATATAAATAATCAAATTTCATAAAATTTAATTATAATAAAAACCCACATAAAAACAAGAAAAAAATCAAAATCCAAGAATTATATCATTATTAATTAGAAATAATTAATAGTAATTCTCTACTCCATTCTCTTCCCAATGTTCGACACTCTACCATACTTACGCCTACACATATTTATGTAGAGTTATAATAAAATTTGACTCATATTGTGGGTTGATTGTTGTTTCAAGAGACACATAGTCATCACAACCATTGTCGATCTTATTGGATTAGACTGATGCTAAACCTCTTGAATAGGGGATAGAAGAGGAATTTGTGAATATAATGACTTTCGAACCGATAAGATAAGACCGAAACTTATAAAAACGGTTCTGTTGGCATAATGTATTGCAAATGTCAATCTGTCCAAAGTGATGTTCCAATACAACCCCAATAGAAAAATCCGAATTATCTGTCACGATCTTGAATGGGAGAGACTAATCTGGGGATTGTATGATAGATACTTGAGTAACCCGTACTTTTAAGTTATTGAAGGCATTGATAACCTTATCATTAATAATAAATACATGCTCTTTACCTAGACGCTCGGTAACAGGTCTTGCAATCTCGCTGAAATCTTGGGTTGATAGTTTATAAAATCCAACATGTCTAGGAAATGACACCTGTTTTAGTGTCTGAGGTCTCTCAAGTTTGGACATGACATATACCATGGCCAGGTCTATCTCCACACCTATTTTGGATACTACCTGGCCCAACACTATTCCATCAATGACCATAAAGTCAATCTTCTCCAATTAGAGCACTAAGTTCACCTCCCAACATCTCTTAAGCACTAAGTCTATATGAGAAAGACACAAATCAAAACGGCCACTAAAGACTAAGAAATTTTCCTTGAAAACCTCTATAAAGCTACCCATCATGTCGATGATAACAATAAACATACAACTCTAGAATGTAGCGGGTGCATTACACAACCCAAAGGGCATCCATTTAAAGGCATAAGAACCAAACAAACAAGTGAATATAGTTACCTCCTGATCTTCAGGAGTGATTGCCTAGTTATATCAGCAGTGTTGGACATGTAAACCCACGATGAGTCATTGTGCAATAAATGTTAATGCAAATCATTCCCTTATCTGAAACAAAGAATAAATAATTTGCATAATAGGTCTCTCAGTACAATTAAGGCTATGTACCATGGCCATCTTAATGATGATACAATTGTTGATTCAAATGTTGAATCATAGAGTCCAGTACTTGGATTATATCTAAAGAGTTAGATTAAGGGCTCATCAAGCACTGTCAAGTGATTGTTAAGAGAGGATCTCCACCATGAGAAGGAGATCTCAAGAGTTTACCTAAAGGTTGATATCAAACCGACCTCTTGATTTAGGTCCTCTGCATAGGAATAGAGATTTGGAGGTGTTAGAAAGGTTAGGTAAAAGACTTAACTAAACGAGGTCGAGATAACCAAGACCTATGTCGTATACTGTCATGATATAGGCACGCATGCTCTAATCGGAGACAGATGTATTACTATATGTTTGAGTATGTACATTTAGCAGACCGACAGATTGATGGTCTAATCAAGGTCTATTCATCAGTAAGCTGGTGTGCATATGACGACATATGAGTAATACGATCTCTGAAAGGGATTTACAGTTTCAATATTAAATCAGAAGACATGAGCTCACTCGTGAGATATGGGGATCAAATTCCTTGCACGATCTTCTCGCTTAGGGAAACTTGACTAAATTTGTAGGTTTGATATATGCTTTTGGAAAGTATGTGGTTAATACCTAGGTTTGATATATGCTTTTGGAAAGTATATGATCAATAGAAACTCCCAATGATCAAATGAGAAACTTAATGATAAACCCTTGAAGAATACAGTCTAAATAAGATCTAAAACTTTGGATTTATTCTAGGTCTTCCAATATGTAGGATGTAGAGGTATTAGGAATACCTAAGTGTGATGTGATCATAAATGATTGTATAACCATGATGCTTCCATTTCGAGGGAGTGATGAAACAAGTCTGGATTTTAGTGACTCTTCTTAGTAGAGAAGTAATCTAATCTTGGTCCAAATATTGGAAAGTGATCTGAATGTAATTCAGATGTAGTGAACATTTATGTGAGGTCCCTGATATCTAGATTTGAGAAATGATCTCAATATCCAAGTCACTATATGTGGAACATACAATCGTCATGTCCTTATGTCCTAATATCAATGGAGAAAGCACATTATTCTTGAAAGAGTTCAAGAATAATTCCATTGATAAATGTATATTCAAGCATTGAGAAATGGATAAATTAATGAGATCTATTTATCTTGAATAATGTGAATGAGATTCATATTATTTTGCTGCATGAGAATAGAGATCCAAGATCATTAAATCCGATTTAGTTATCAAGGATATGAATAATGTGGATAGCACTATCCATATTAATCGCTTATATTATAAGTATTATTTATAATATAGAAGAGAGAGATTATTGTAAATAACAATTACAATTTAAATGTTTATGTGAATTAATTTCACATCAAACAATTAGATGAAAATGTAATTTACTTTTTATTTTGGCTTATGAATGTGGTTCACAAATGCGATGGCTTGATTTATATTTCACAAGATAATTTGGATTGAAATAATATACAAAAAAAGTTGCTGTATATAATGAATTATTATATGCGATATAATATCTCATATAATTGGAATGTGCAACATCCCTTCCATATAAGGAGGGTGGATGACCACTCTTGATTTAGGAGTCAAGGTGGTCGTCCCTCCTTAATTGGAAGGAGGCTTTCCTCTTTCCTAATCCTCCATGATTTATTGATTTGATTGAATTAATCCATACTGATAATTATTCAATATATATTTAATTCAATTAATTGTTGAAGAATTAGGGTTACCTTTCTAAGGAAGACTATTTCTTTAGTACTTCTCATGTGGGGAGATACATTTTGCATACACTACACAAGTATGACTCATAGTTATAAGAGTTTCCATATGAAAAGACTGATTTTGACCAGACTATTGGGGTGGAACTGAACAAGGGATTTTGGAACTTGAGGGTTGTTGGGTTTTAAATTCTTTTCACCATAAGTTTCCAACAAACTAACAATCTAGAGGTCTGACTGTGTTCCAAACTTTGATTTTAAGAACATAAATTTAAAATTCGTAATCATTATATGTTATTTATTTTCCTTTTATTTGTTTCTCTTTTATTACTTATTCTCCTAATAAGTGTTGATTTGCAAAGGTAAGTAAATGGGGTAATGAATAGGCATTCACTCACATTTATTCTTCTATTTTAGCTTTAAATTCTTAGTAAAATACATTTAAATACTTTTAGATAGCATGAAATAAAAAAACTAACGTTGATGAACTTATGTAGTGTAAACATTTGTATTTAAAACCAAAATAAAATAACAAAGTAAAGAAAAGAAAAATAAAGGAAGTATCTAAGATACTAAGTGAACCTGAAATCTGAGACCAAGTCAAATATTAGCTAGGCGGACCAGCAATAAAGTAATGGGATATAGGGTAAAATACTCTATAAGAATATATAGAAACCTAATTCTGCTGAATACAATATATTGTGTAAATACCCCTATCCTACACTGTTTGATTTATCATTATGTACACCTCAAACAATAAACTGTTCAACACAAAACATGTACATAATAATGTATGGAAAATATGAAAAATATTAGCCAAAATAAATTTGCGCATTACGTATGGTATACTTAGTTAAAAAAGCCTCAAACCAAACTTCATTGATCAATGACTCTACATATGAACTCAGATTTAACAAAATTCACATCCATCATATTTAAAATTAAAATATCTTTCAAACGAACGTGGTTTCATTTAAAAAAGAGCAAAGATGCAAAAGCCAGTTTTTTGGGGCACTTTTGTACTTGGGCATATGTCCATTAAATCAATTATTTTATTCTTTATCTTTCAATCACCTTATATTTTTGAATTATTATTATATATATATATTATATAATACATAAGAAAATATAAACACAAATAAAAACTTTTAAAACATGCTGAAAGTATTTAATGCATCTAAATACAGAGGTATAATGCACCTATATATACGTGTATTTATTATACATACATATCAAATAATAAAAATACCATAAAAAGTGTAAATACATAATAAATAATGTTGTAAACATATAAAATATGTAAATAAGGTATTATAACTAAAAATAAAAAAAATAAAAATACAATATATATTATATATGTATATATGTATATATACCTATATAATGATATGCAAATATTACTACCTAAAAAATAATGTTGTAAAAGTACATAAAAATCACCGTAAAATAGTTTATAATATAAGATCATTTTTCATGTTTTAATTTTAATAAAACAAATTACTATTTTTAATTATTTTTTATTTTTGTTTCTTTTTGCCCTCATGTGGTCCACATGGACCAATCAGGATTCGTGGAGTGTCTTTCTGCCTAGTTAACACCCCCTTGCACGGACCCCATCTGCTCAGGAATGTCAGAGCAAATGACGAGCCTCTCTTCCACATTTTTTCATGCCAACTCCACACCCCTTTTGTCCTCGATTCCTTAAAAGAAAATGTGCGCTCCATCATCCTCTACCTTGACCTATTATTAGACTTCATCTACATCATCGATCAACAAGAAATCTCAATTCCAAGATCGTCCCTTATCACTTATATAAAATCAAACCCTCTTCTTCCATTCAGTTTTTGATCCTATTTTACTCCCCCCATAACCCTGTTAATCCCTTGCTAGAGACTCCATGGTTATAGGAGGTGATTTCTTTAGACTCGAGGCAAGGAGGAGGAGAAGGGGGACCGAGATCCGACCTCTAACGACGAGCTCTATCAGGTCTTATGCTTCCTGGTCTTATGATTGATTAGGTATGAGCTAATTAGTTAGGTTTTTAGCTTTGTATTTTTATCCTAAGTGAAGCTTAGCCTATAATTCCTATTTATTTCACATAGTTTACTTAAAATCCAAAATCTGAGTTCGTAGAAGCTCTAGGCTCCAGCCTTTATTCCCATTGATTTATCCATTGTTTCGACTCACCAACACCTCCATTACAATCATATTTGCTTCTATATCCCTCCAGACCCCCATTCACTCTCATTATTAAACAGATCAAGGTCTTTGATATACTCCCTCATCCTTCAACGAAGATCTTCATAGCATCCCATTCCAATGTGATTCATCTTCAATTTTTAGGCTGAGGAGCTTCGCACTCGATCCACGAAGTTAGCTTTACAAGTTGTTGGACTAGATAACCAACTTGGGGTGAGTTTGAATCTCATCTAAGGCTTCCAAGTGGTCAGAAAAGAAACTGACCTCAAGGCCTCCTCTAATGAGGACCAGAGTTATTTGATGATCTTACAACTGAAGAATTTTACCAGGAATCTTTTGCTCCTCTTCCGAGAGAGAGAGGTATCCAGAGAATGGAGTCTTGTTCGATCGAAGATCAGGTTAGGGGATGTTCTTCCCTGTTCTGGAGAGACCTTGAATTCCCTTCAATTAAGAATAAGGGCCCAGATCTCATCAGGGTTGTTGATTGAAGGTGAAATGGTGTGCAAGGATAGCTATCGGATCATAAGTGGATCACACCTCAGTCATTCGATCAGATGCACACGCCACGTACGCTCTGTAGAAGGGTATATTTTCCCGAGTCCCTCTGTATTCGGTAATTTTGTAAATACCCCCTATACTTTCTCGATATTACACTTAAGTTCGTAACTCTAAATTTACGATTATATATTTTTCCTTTGTATTAAATATTTCTTTCTTCCAAAAACTGTAGGAAAATATGCTTTGTGCATGAAACCATGCTTGATCACATATATTTTTTTTTGTCATTTAAACTATTTTCCTATTTTTAAAATATCAAAATATGCTTATTTTCCATATTTAGCTATTAAAAACCCATAAAATTCGAATATACCTCAAAAAATTCCAATAAAACACATAAGTTATATTTTAATATGTTTTACCACATTTACAAAATCACTAAAAATATATATAACAAAACCATTAAAAATCACAAAATCCTAAGAATATTATATATTTTTGCAAAAAAAATCTATAAAAATCCAAAGATACTTCTTTATATTTCTGAGTTTTCTTTATTATATATAATATAAATTGAAAATAGTTTAGGTATAATTCTAGACTTATATCAATTTATTAAACCTTAAAAAAGTTAAAGAATTTAATGTATTCCATATTTTTAATATTTTATCACTTTAGAACCCATAAAAATTAGAAAAATGGCCCAAAATTAACAAAAATCTAGAAAATTAAAAAAATTTGTTTATTTTCTTTATTTTGACTTTATTTGACTTATTTATAAATCTAAAAAGATATGTTATTTATAATATATACTGCCTATATATAAGATATAATATATATTATCTATATTGTTATTTATCTTATTTAAAAAAAATCGTAAATTTGCACGATTAAAAGCAAAGTATAAAATTAAACATAAAAATATAAATAATTAAATTTCATAAAAATTAATTATAATTAAAAAACCGCATAAAAACAAGAAAAAGATAAAAGTACAAGAATTATATCATTATTAATTAGAAATAATTAATAGTAATTCTCTACTCCATTGTTTCCCAGTGTTCGACAATCTACCATACTTACGCCTACACATATTTATGTAGAGTTATAATAAAATTTGACTCACATTTTGGGTTGATTGTTGTTTCAAGAGACACATGGTCACCACAATCTTTGCTGATCTTATTGGATTAGTAGACTTATGCTAAACCTCTTGAATATGGGATAGAAGAGTGGTCTATGAATATAATGACTTTCGAAGTGATAAGATAAGATCGAAACTTATAAAAAGTGTTTTGTTGGCATAATGTATAACAAATGGCAATCCATCCAAAGTGATGTTCCAATACAACCCAAATAGCAAAATCTGAAGTATCTGTCACAATCTAGAATGGGAGAGACTAATCAGGGGATTGTAGGATAGACACTAGAGTAACCGGTATTTTTAATTTATTGAAGGCATGGACAACCTTATCATCAATAATGAATACAACCTCTTTTCCTAGAAGCTCGGTAAGAGGCCAAGTAATCTTGCTGAAATCTTGGATTAATCTTTTGAAAAATCCAACCTGCCCAAGAAATGACACTACCTGCTCTAGTGTTTGAGGTCGCTCAAGTTTGGACATGACATATACCATGTCTAGATCAATCCCCATACCTAGTTTGGAGACTACCTGGCTCAACACTATTCCATCGGTTCCCTCAGGTTGAGTCCTCCTTTTTCAGATAAGGAAGAGGTGCAATTCCCTCCCTTCCCGGTACCTGCTGTTAAGAGCCCCCGGCTGGATGTGAACCAGATTCTCATATCCTACCCTAGTGCTTTGCCTATGAATCATCCTTTACTCTGGAACAGGAGCTTCGACTCTTCTAACTCTCTCATAAAGTCAATCATCTCCCATTAGAGCACTAAGTTCACCTCCCAACATCTCTTAAGCACTCAGTCTATATGAGAAAGACATGCATCAAAATAGTGACCAAAGACCAATAAAACGTCCTTGAAGATCTCTATAAAGCTACCCACCATGTCGATGAAAGCAATAAACATACACCTATGGAATGTAGAGAGAGCATTACACAACCCAAAGGGCATCCATTTGAAGGCAGGGGAACCAAACAAACAAGTGAATGTAGTTATCTCCAGATCTTCAGTAGTGATTCTCTGGTTATATCAGTAGTGTTGGACATGCAAACCCTCAATGAGCCATTATGCAATAAATGTTAATGCAAATCATTCCCTTATTCGAAAAAAGAATAAATAATTTGCATAATAGGTCCCTTAGTACAATTTGGGTTGTTAGAGAATACCATATATTATTGCTCCTTTATTTACCTCTATTTCCTTATGCATTGTTTCCATGTATCACTGTTACCTTATGAACTGTTTCCCTATGTAACCCCATAGGGGTATTTATGTAAGTTCTCCTCTGAGCACCCTAGGGTTTAGTCCTATATAAGGACTCCTAGACCTCACAGAATATATACAGTTTTACATTCCTTAACATGGTATTAGAGCATGTTCGATCCCTACCCCTACCCCACCTACCAGCCTCGTCATGATCGTTCCCTAGGGCATCCGCCGCCCTAGGACATCACGCCTTCCGCGCCCTACCGCCTCCCGCCTCCAGGCCTCCACGCCCGCCGCCCTCCTCGCCCTCCTCGCCTCACGCGCCTCACCGTCTCCAGGCCTCCAGGCTTCCACGCCTACCGCGCCCTCCTCGCCTCCCGTCGCATACACATCGCCAGGTCGCCAGGCCTCCCATCGCGGCCTCCTCGCCAGGCGCGCAACCTCCCGCGCACCTCCACACCTCCCACCGCACCCTCCTCGCCAGGCGCGCACCCCCACACCTGCTGTGCCTCCACGCCTCCTCGCCAGACCTCGCCCTCCAGGCCCCTCCCCCCACGGCCCCTCTCCCTTCAGGCCCCTTGCCCCACGACCCCTCGCCCCACGGCCCCTCGCCCTCCAGGCCCCTCGCCCCACGGCCCCTCGCCCCACGGCCCCTCGCCTCACGGCCCCTCGCCCTTCAAACCCCTGCCTCTGCTCCACGCCTGCTGCAGGCCCCTGCCCCACGGCCCCACTGCCCCTGGCCCACGGCTCCTGCCCCAGCCCCTGCCCCAGCCCCTGCCCCACGGCCTCCAGCCCCTGCCCCTCGGTCCCACGGCCCCTGCCCCACGGCCCCAGGACCGACGACCCGGCGGCCCCTGCCCCAACCGCTCCTGCTACACGGCCCCACGGCTCCAACGACCTCTTCGGCATCCTCCTCGCAAAGCCCTTGGCTCTATGCGCCCTAGACTCCCAACCGTAGATTGATGGTCTTCTTCACAGACTACATCGGCATGGTTTGCTAGTTGCGTGTGATCTCTATTTTCTCTGCATAGTAGGTCATTGTATTTTGATCACTGCGATCACCATGACATCTGCTCCCGCGTCTTCGAACTCCAAGCCCCTGTACCCTACTTCATCAATGATGGTACAGGGCACCTCTATCAAACTAAAGGGCTCGGAGAACTACGTACTATGGTCTCGATCCTTCAAAATGTTCATTGGTGGCCAACACAAGATTTATATTCTTACTACCATTCTGCCTGTCGAGACAGACGCCAACTATGACACCTGGTACGTCGACAATTGCCAGGTCATCACTTGGATGACAAATAGTGTTGATCCTAATATTGCGTCAAATTTGCTCTACAAAACAGCTGCAAAAGAAATGTGGGAGAGTCTTGAGAATACATACTCCCAGAAAACAACCAAATCCAGGCTTTCTGACATTTACACAAGGATTTGGTCTGCAAGTCAAGGAGAAACATCTTTGATAGAATATTACCGGCTCCTCACAGGGTTATTTGAAGAACTACTTATATTTCAACCTGCATGCTGTGACAAGCAAATAGGTGAAAGAGCAGAATGGCAGGTGTACCGTTTTCTCTCAGGCTTACACCCTCGATATAAATCTGTTAAAGATCAATTCTTGACGGCGGCTGCCCTACCGTCTCTTGAAACTATTTTTGGCAGACTACAGGAGCCGTAGTCACCCAACCCATCACCTCCTACAGACACTACTGCTCACTTTGCTGGAGGACGCCCACCTTTCCAAGGAGGACGAGGCCGTACGTTTGGTCGCGGTTGAGGACACGAGCAGGGACGGGGACGTGACTCTGGATGCGGTCGTGGTTGTGATTTTTCTAATGCTCGTTATCCAACATGTACTCATTGTGGCCGCTGGAACCATCCATCTGACAAATGTTGGGCTACCTTTGGCATGCCCAAAGCTAATAATGCATATGAGGCAACATCTTATGACACAAATTATGATACTATGGAAACCTCCCAAGCTCAGTCTCTCACAGAGGCGTCAGTATCTTTTACTGCTGCAGAATGCGCTCGTCTTCGCCAGCTCCTTCAGAACCCAGTTGTTGACACTACACCTTCAGGCCCTACTGCGACTCTAGCAGCTACCACAGGTACAATTTCCAGTTCTGCCTCCACCTCTACTTCTACCTGGATCATCGACTCGGGTGCCTCAACCCACCTCACAGGAGAATGTAGTCTCCTCACCTCTCCCAGGGAGCCCTCTATGGTGAAGCATGTTCGTGTGGCCAATGGTGCCTACTCACCTATCACTGGTGTGGGGACCATGGAATTTAGCCCCAAACTTAGGCTAACGGATGTTTACTGTGCTCCTGCTTTTCCCCTCAGTCTGCTGTCTGTTCACAAATTATGTACAGAACTCAACTGCCGTTTGATATTTGATGATTTATGCTGTTATTTTCAGGACATCCGGACGAGACAGATCTTTGGTGGGGGACATGAGAAGAACGGCTTATATTATCTTGATATCCCTTGCAACTCTGGTTTCGCTGGTGCAACTTCCATCTCTGCTGATCCTCTTCTCTGGCATCTTCGTCTGGGTCACCCCTGTGCTAAAGCTCTTTCCTTAATGTTCCCTGAACCGTCCATGCTTAAACCCTTCGAGTGTGAGGCATGTCAGTTCGGAAAACATCACCGTGCATCTTTTCCTGCTAGGACTGAACCCCGTCGTGCTATGTCTTTCTCTTTAATTCATTGTGATTTTTGGGGACCCTATCCTGTCCGAACCATTGGTGGAAACCGCTATTTTATTGTGTTTGTGGATGATTACAGTAGATCATCCTGGGTCTATCTTCTTAAAGAACGCTCAGAAATTAATAAAATTGTCAAAGTCTTTTTTGCTTATGTCAAAAATCATTTCTCATCTAATATTCAGGTCTTTCGCTCAGACAATGCCTTGGAATTTACTCAACGAGATCTTTCTGATTTCTTTGCTTCCCATGGGACAATACATCAAACCTCTTGTCCTTATACCTCTCAGCAGAATGGGGTTGCGGAACGCAAACTCCGTCATCTTTTAAAAATTGCCCGCTCCCTTCTCACCCAGATGAAAGTTCCCAAAACATACTTGGGTGATGTTGTTCTCGCTGCAGTCCATCTTATCAACAGGATTCCCTCTCTTACTCTCAAAGGCTCTACACCATTTTCTTTGCTTCACCCTAATGATCTTCCCTTTCCTCTACTTCTACGGATATTTGGGTGTGTCTCCTTCGTACACAATTTTCACACCAAGGACAAAATATCCCCTCGTGCTATCAAATGCGTTTTCCTTGGTTACTCCTACACTCAAAAAGGTTACAGATGTTATGATCCTATTGATGGTCAATACTACATCTTTGCAGACGTAACCTTCTTTGAGCAAACCAGCTTTTTCACACAGCCTGTCACCAATGTCCCTTTACATCTTCCTCCATCACCAAGCATCCATTCCCATCGATCTCAGACCTCATCACCAGATGTCCCTCTACCCATACCTCTGCCTCAGATGATATGCCAGCTTCAACAATCCCCTCCACTACTGTCCCGGATGATCCAGACGACCTGCCGATTGCATTACGGAAGCAAAAGAGAAAGTGTACCATTTATCCTATGTCCAACTTTACTACTACTGCTGGACTTTCATGCACTGACAAACAATATGCCGATGCACTAATGACTATCTCCATTCTGAAAGATCATCACAGTGCCTTCCAAGTTGCAGGTTGGAGACATGCCATGAATGAAGAAATAGATGCACTCATATCCAGGGGCACATGGGATCTTGTGCCATGTCCTACAGGTATTAAGCCTGTTGCTTGCAGATGGGTCTTTACGACCAAACAATCTCCAGATGGTTCTATTGACAGACTTAAAGCCATACTTATGGCAAAAGGATTCACCCAGACATATGGAGTCGATTACTTTGAGACCTTCTCTCCTGTGGCTAGGATGGGGTCCATTCATACAATCCTCTCTGTTGCCGCTAACAAGAATTGGCCAATTTATCAGCTGGATGTAAAGAATGCCTTCTTATACAGTGATCTCGAATAAGAGGTCTATATGATGCAGCCGCTGGGTTACTCCGTCGAGGGGGAGTATGTATGCCGACTTCGTAAGGCCATCTATGGCCTAAGCAGAGTCCTCGAGCCTGGTTTGACAGGCTTACCACTGAAATCAGCTCTCTTGGTTTTCATATGACAACACCTGATTACTTTGTGTTTATTAGACGACGATCCACTGGTACTGTGATACTTGCTATCTATGTTGATGATATGGTGGTCACTGGGGACGACGACAATGGAATTCTCGAGACCAAGGCCTTCCTTCAGAAGGTGTTTATCACCAAGGACCTTGACAACTCCGGTACTTCTTGGTATCGAGGTGATACGTACTGCTGAAGGGTTACATCTATCACAACGGAAATACTGCTTGGATGTTCTTACGGAAGTCGGTTTTACAAGGATGCAAACCATCTGGCATCCTGCAGAGGTACGAAAACACGCTACATCCACTGATTCTAAGTTTGAAGACACTACACGATACAGAAGCCTCGTGGGTAAACTGATCTACCTCACCGTAACCAGGCCTAATATATCTTATGCTGTAAGCAGAGCCAACCACCACATGGAGAGACCTCTTTACAGTGATTGGCAGGATGTCCTTCTGATCCTTCGATACTTGAAGGAATCACCAGGGCGAGGACTCATCTATAAGGTCAACGGTCATACTGATATTACTGCTTATGCAGATGCTGATTACGCCGGTTCTCCTGAGGACAGACGATCCATTACAGGCTATGCTATGTTTGTTGGTGGTAACCTTGTTTCATGGCGAAGCAAGAAGCAAACCGTGGTCTCCAGATGAAGTGCAGAGGGAGAATATAGGGCAATGGCCCATGCTGTTTGTGAGATTACGTGGCTTGTATCTTTTCTACGAGACCTTGGGTTCCCTGCTACTACTCCTATACCGCTATACTGTGATAACAAGTCTGCTACCTATATTGCCACCAATCCTGTATTTCATGAACGGACGAAGCACATTGAAGTTGACTATCACTTCATCCGAGATGCAATACGAGGAGGACAGATCGTCACACCACATATCTCTACAGATCTTCAACTTGCAGACGTATTTACTAAAGCACTACCAAAGAAGCGTCTTTTATGGATATCTTCCAAGTTGGGCATGATTGATGGATATGCTCCAACTTGAGGGGGAGTGTTAGAGAATACCATATATTATTGCTCCTTTATTTACCTCTATTTCCTTATGCATTGTTTCCATGTATCACTGTTTTCTTATGAACTGTTTCCCTATGTAACCCCATAGGGGTATTTATGTAAGTTCTCCTCTGAGCACCCTAGGGTTTAGTCCTATATAAGGACCCCTAGACGTCACAGAATATATACAGTTTTACATTCCTTAACATGGGTTATGTACCATGGCCATCTTAATGATGATACAATTGTTGATTCAAATGTTGAATTATAGAGTCTAGGGCTTGGAATATATCTAAAGAGTTACATTGAGGGCTCATCAAGCACCGTCAAGTGATTGTTAAGATAGGATCTCCACAATGAGAAGGAGATCTCAAGACTTTGCCTAAAGGTTGATATCAAACTGACCTCTTTATGTTGGTCCTCTGCATAGGAATAGAGATTTGGAGGTGTTAGATAAGTTAGGTCAAAAACTTGACTTAACGAGATCGAGATAACCAGGACCTATGCCGTATACCGTCATGATATAGGCATGCATGCTCTAATCGGAGACAGATGTTTTACTATATGTTTGACTATGTACATTTAGCAGACGGATAGGTTGATGGTCTAATAAAGGTCTATACACCAGTGAACTGGTGTGCATATGATGGCATATGAGTAATACGATCTCTCGAAGGTATATACATGTTCATTATTAAATCAGAAGACATGAGCTCACTCGTGAGATATGGGGATCAAATTACATGCACGATCATCTCGCTTTGGAAGCTTGACTAAATTTTTAGGTTTGATATATGCTTTTGGAAAGTATATGATCAATACCTAGGTATGATATATGCTTTTGTAAAGTATATAATCGATAGCAACTCCCAATGATCAAATGAGAAACTTAATGATACAACCTTGAAGAATACAATCTAAATAAGATCTAAAACTTCGACTTTATTCAAGGTCTTCCAATATGTAGGATGTAGAGGTATTAGGAATACCTAAGTGTGATGTGATCATAAATGATTGTATAACCATGATGCTTCCATTTCGAGGGAGTGATAAAACAAGTCTGGATTTTAGTGACTCTTCTTAGTAGAGAAGTAATCTAATCTTGGTCCAAATATTGGAAAGTGATCTGAATATAATTCAGATGTAGTGAACATTTATGTGAGGTCCCTGATATCTATATTTGAGAAATGATCTCAATATCCAAGTCACTGTATGTGGAACATACAATCGTCATGTCCTTATCTCTTAATATCAATGGAGAAATCATATTATTCTTGAAAGAGTTCAAGAATAATTCCATTGATAAATGTATATTCAAGCATTGAGAAATGGATAATTTAATGAGATCTAATTATCTTGAATAATGTGAATGATATTCATATTATT
Source organism: Ottelia alismoides (assembly GCA_037367405.1). Taxonomy (NCBI): domain Eukaryota; kingdom Viridiplantae; phylum Streptophyta; class Magnoliopsida; order Alismatales; family Hydrocharitaceae; genus Ottelia; species Ottelia alismoides. Next base: position 4,011,306 of record JAZKJV010007604.1, on the reverse strand, counting down.
TTGATGCATGAGAATAGAGATCCAAGATCATTAAATCCGATTTAGTTATCAAGGATATGAATAATGTGGATAGCACTATCCATATTAATCGCTTATATTATAAGTGTTATTTATAATATAGAAGAGAGAGATTATTGTAAATAACAATTACAATTTAAATGTTCATGTAAATTGGATTCCCATTGGACAATTAATTGAAAATGTAATTTACTTTTTATTTTGGCTTGTGAATGTGGTTCACAAATTTGCAATGGCATGATTTATATTTCACAAGATGATTTGGAGTGAAATAATATACAATAAAAAGTGTTGTATATATAGAATTATTAATGAGATATAAGATCTCATATAATTGGAATGTGGAGCCTCCCTTCCATATAAGGAGGGTGTATGACCACTCTTGATTTAGGCGTCATGGTGGTCGTCCCTCCTTAATTGGAAGGAGGCTTACCTCTTTCTTAATCCTTCATGGTTTATTGATTTGATTGAACTAATTTATACTAATGATTCATTCAATATATATATTTAATTCACTTAATTTTTGTTGTGTTTTTAAAACAAAATCATCGCCATTGAAAGAAACACATATCGATCTTAAACATTGAATTTGTATTATCCATGGATCAACATCCATGGACTCCTAAAATTTTATAAAAAAAGACATCCCTAGATCTTCTTCTTTAGACAATAGAATTGCAATTTCTCTCTCCCATACCCATGTCCCTCCCTCTCTTTCTCTCTAGAGTGGTTGTCCACTCTAAAACCCTAGAGAGGATAGTCGGTGTTGCCATGCCATTGTGCAGCCATATCGACCGATCATGGATCTCTATCTCCTTCAGTGCACTTCACTCCTGGAGAATACGTCATATCTCGTGAGACGAGATCAGAAGAATTAGTGCTTGGGTCATCAGCTTGGATTGCGAGAAGCACGTGTTTCATCAGCACGCTCGCAAGCGTCTCCTCCGTTGGATCAAACTTGAGACAAGCGGCGTCTTACTTTAGAGAAATTATCACAATCACGCTTCAAGATGTATTACTATATCTTGTTTGTGGTTTTGATGAAACTATTGGAGAAGTGTTGTTGGATCTTGTGGTTTCATCGTTTAAAAAATTGTAAATTCCACTGCCCCGAGCAATTGGTATGACTTGTCACTCCTGATTGCATATGATGTGGTCTTCAAACTTTTGTACTGCACTTAAGGTTCTCTCCATATTCTTTGCGTGGTATCAAAGACTGTTCAATATCTTGGATAAGATCCAAAATCCTAGGTGAACAAGGTTTTTATGTTTCAGATGCGCGAGATTCATTGTTTTTTCATTGGATGCAAGATCTGAAGTAGATGTCCAAAACCTATTGTTTTTGCACTATTTGGATGTTTTTTGGTTATTAAAATGAATTTAGAATGTATAAATATGTACTGAAAATAGTAGCCTAATATTGGTACCAAAAATATTTGAAAATGATTCGAAGAGTTCCAGTCGTGAAAATTATTTTTTGCATGTATTCATGGATATGTAAGAAAATAATTTTCTTACTGGTTTCCTATCATGAAACTTCAAATACAAAATTGAATTAAGTAGAGAATCAAACCAGAAAACTGCTCGAATTTATTTCATGCGATTATGACTTTATTTTCCCTAGATACCCCATATTAAGTGGAGATGGGTCGGAAGATGATTAGATCATCAAATCTCCTTGCTTAATTTGTTTGTTATTCAATGAAAATCATGAAAATTATGAATTTGTATTTATTATTTAATATTCCTAACAATTATGAAAATGATTGTTTGCACATCATTAGCCATTGATTGAATGTTTCATGAAAATCTTATTTTATCATACAATAGTTCAATCTTTACATGGAAAACATGGTTGCTTTATATGCATAGAAATTTTAGAATCTAAAGTTGTTTTAATATTCCTAATATTTCTGAGAGATTATTATATAGTATAATATCGGTCATAAAAGTTGATCAATAGAACCATAAGTACATTGGTATTATTTTTTATTGTTCTCAATCTTAACAACGAAGGTGTCTAGTTCGGTTATACTGGCTTGGTTTCCCATAATTAGCTACTTCCATGTCAAGGAATGCTCCCTCCCATCATAACTCGAGTGTGCTAGCCAGATCCATTTTTGAGGAGAGAATAATATGAGTATATCAAGTTGTACTCTATTTATTGAAATAAAAATCAATGTGTACTTGTGAGGGTGTGGAGTAAATATAATATCAAGCAAACCCTAATGGTTTCTTGGTTTATTTATTGGATTCATAGTTAATTTAATATGATTATTAATTAGATCCAAATCAAATAAACACTATATTATGAATAGAGTTGTAGTTCCCTTTGAACAATTAATTATGTGAATATGATTCATAATAGTTATGTAAAATTTGAACATGATATGGAGGATCACAAAAGTGAATCCATGGTCTCCCATCAAGGTGAAGGGTTCCCTCATCATGTATGTTGGAGATGCATATCTGAAGTGACAGCTCCAGCATACAAGTGCACATGGATCAAGCTCTTTATTTCTCGAAAGAGTAATGTCACATGTGTAGTGATCCGAATATCTGTTTCTCATATTATCGAGGCGATATTAGATTACACATAGCAAGTTCTAATCCTGTTGACAATTGGTTCAATTAACAACAAGTCAATGATGCCTTAGGTGGAGGGCTCGTGTGTTATAGACTAAATTGGGAAATGCAAGTTGAACTTGCAAGGAGGAATGAGTTCATGCTTCTTGTTATCCAAGTTACATGTTCTAATATTATTGGGATGTAACAAAGGTAAGAATGAGATCCCAGATCTTGCTTGGGATATAATGGTAAGTATGTCTCTTACTTTGAAAGTGAATAAGGGAATGAACTTTCAGAGTTTACTATGAAAAGTAACTTTGTTATAAAATCCTTAATCAATGTAAAATGTATTTATGTAAATTATCTTTTTTCAAATAACCTACATTAAACCCACTTAAACTATACTAAATAATAACAAGTAAAATATCATGGATTGGATCCATGACCAAGATATTATACTTGTAGTTGGACACATAATGTATGTGGTTGCAATGTGCAAGTCTCCTCATAGTAATGAGGAATGGCAATTAAATAGACAATAGGACCACATCCTTAGGTTTATGCCTCTATAATCTTGATCTTTCATCGAATGTGCTTTGCAAGTATTATGTTGATGATGATCGTAATTATCGAAAATCCTTATAAAACCTAAGAATATGTTTTGGCATACATATGTACTCTCGATATTTGATCATGAATGACAGGGTTCATTGCATTATGTAGAATGATGTCTCGATAAGATATGATGTACTCAAAATATTTGAGTACCTACTTGAACCAAAGTATTTAGGAGTTGAGATGGATACAGATATGATGAATGTCATCATTCTACTATGTATACTCTAGTCTTTCATGAAGTTTCATAATATTCATATTGTATGATTTGAATGAAACATATAAATCTTAAAATACTCTTATATTGAAATATTTTAAGTTCAACATAAAAGATCCTTTGTATTAAGTAATGATAGCTTATAGATGAATGAAGCATAGTGGAATCATGGATCTAACCCAAGTGAGAAGGAAATTCAAAGAGTTGATTGAACTGATTTAATTTCCATACATATGACACCCAAAGAGTTGGATGAATGCCAATACTGCAACAAGTTGATATATTGATGGAATGGCTGTCTAGACTATTTATGATTCTTATAGGACTGAGATAGTACATCAACATATTATACATTTACATATAATCACTGAAATTTACTTGCATATTAGATAAGATCAAATTTTAATAATTGTATCTCATTCTTCAAATAACACATGCAATTGGTTGCACACGTTCTAGGACACTAGAAAATTTTATCTTAAGGTTTAATAGTCATCGACATGGATGTTGATGCAATTGTTACAACAATCTCCATTGGATAGATAAACTACATATTTTTAGTGGGAGAGTCCTTAGTCTTCGAGAATATCTCTATGACCTAAATATTAGAATACATCCAATATCTATTTCTAAATTTTGGAAATAAACATTTATTATAGAATAGAACTATCATAAAGGTAATGATGGATATATTTTAGAAATTAATCTAACATTTAGAGGACTCTACTAAATTATAAAATTAATAAATGGTTCATTAGCATTTATAAATATTGAAAATTTAAACCTTAAAACATTAGTAGGATAATCAAGATCATTTGGAAATGATTTGACATCAAGCCTTGGACATATGTCTGTTGATGAGATTAATAGACTAGTATAGATAAATATTTAAACTATCTAAAATTTCAAATCTTTCGTACTTGTGAATATTGTATTCTAAATAAAATGTCTGATGCACCCTTCTCTTGGAATGGTGTTAGATGCCAAGGTATTCCAGATCTCATACATATTGATTTATGTAGATCATCTATATCATATTGAACAGTAATAATATGTGATATCTATTGATGATTTTTTGTGATATGAGATTTCATCCCTTCACCTTAGAAACCTTTGAAATGTTAAAAAAATTCACTTTTTTGGTTTAGTATAGAAGTTTAAAGGAAGATGAAATAAATTTGATTTAACCAAGGTAGCAAGTACCTATTAGATAAATTCAAGGGATACCCTATGGAGAAAGGAACACCATTCCTTTCTATTGACGTTTTTTTGTAATATGAGATTTCTTCCCTTCACCTTAGAAACCTTTGAAATGTTAAAAAAATTTCACTTTTTTGGTTTAGTATAGAAGTTTAAAGGAAGATGAAATAAATTTGATCTAACCAAGGTAGAAAGTACCTATTAGATAAATTCAAGGGATACCTTATGGAGAAAGGAACACCATTCCTATCTCACTCCTCCAGATACAACTAAACTCAAAAGGGTTCTAGGGAGATACAATTGAATCATGTGTGACATGATTTGATCAATGATGAATATTAGCATAATTACCACTTAATTTCTAGGTATATATGTAGTATAGACTACGATATATCTATATATATTTTTAATAAGATGTCTTGAAAATCTAAACCCGAAAAATCTCATAAGCTATGGTTTTGAACCTATCCTGGTGTTAGACACTTGAGAATTTAGTATGGCATAGTCCATAACCATGTCATGGATGGTAGTAAACTGGAATCTAGAACTCGATATTTCTACTTCATCATGAATATAAAGGACGACATACGATACCTACTTTATGACCTTGAGATTCTTAATTGGATTACATTAGAAGAACGTGATTTTTAGAGGATGACTTTCTTGAGAATCAAGATAAGAATGAAGTAAATGAACTTATTGAATCTTGAGAGGATAATGAGGCTCCTGAAATCGAAAACTAAAAGGAAAATTTAAGATGAAACACATATACCTCGAGGATATGGATTCCATATGTCAGTTAAGTCTAACAATGATCTGACTTCATATGATGAAGCTTCTAAGAATCATGACATGGAAATATGGATGTTAGCAATAACGTCCAAAGCAAACTTCATACACAATTGTTGTGTTTTGGACTCTCAGGGATCCATCTATAGGGGTCAAACCCATTAGGAGTAAAAGGATCTTCAAGAGAAAGAGGGAACTTGATGAGAAGGTAGTGAGCTTCAAAGCCCGACTTGTATCCACAAGATACACATGAAGAGAAGACATCGTTTGTGATGAGACTTGCTCTTTAGTGACCATGCTTAAACCCATTAGAATATTACTAACTATATCTACACAACTTGACTATGACATCTACAACAAAGAAGTCAAGATTGCATTCTTATATGAATTCCTCACCGAGGATATTCACATGAAGTAGCCTGAGAGCTTCATGGTTGAGGAAGGTAAGGTGTGAAAGGAACTACATCTATGAACTCAAATAAGCTTCTAGTAGTCGGAACATCAGATTTAATGAAATGATAAAGGTTATGATTTCATACAAAATCTTGATGAACCATATGCATCTTAGTGGGAGTGCCATTGTGTTCATCGTACTAAATGTAGATAAAAATCCTATCAATTGATATGATATAAGGATGATAGTAAGTGTTTAATGATTTGGCTATTCCATACCTTGATATATGATCTTAGAGATACCTCTTAGATATCAGTTATGAGGTTGTTCATAAACAAAGAGAAGAGTTCTTTGGAACCAACACATTAGTGGTACATCGTGGACTTGATCCATTTAGGAAAATCCTAAGAAAAGTCTTCCTTACCTTAAGATATGGTACTGATAAAGAAGGGATATCATATCAAGTGTTGATGATTCTAAAACTTCTTTCCTTTGTGCATTAGTTATGAGAAGCTTGGTGTATGCTAGATGTGTACAAAAGCTAGACGTCTGCCATACAGTAGGAGTAGAAAACTATTACTAATCATACTACATAGATAAAATACTTAGTTGCAGTATTACCAACACCTTCAAAGATGATAAGACTTTAGAGATAATGATCTCTAAGTATTATATTCAAGAACTTAAGACTTTATAGATAGTGATTTAAAAGGATATTAACTACAGATGCCTTATAAGACTTAAAACCGTGTCTTAGTCCTAGGAGATAGAAATCTTAAGGAACAAGGGTATTTTGATAAGGATAATAGACATTGGATACCGGTTTTAACAATTATTGAGTAGTAGTAGTGTCAACAACACTATAACTACTTCAAGATTGAGTACTGGTTGCATAAGATGCAACATTCACATTGGATGCAATAAATATGCCGGTATCATAAAAGGACTTGGTGTAGTGTCTTGGGAACATACTGACTATTAAGCTTACCAAGATATTTTTCTAAATAGCTTATGATTATCACATGAGTGTGGGTTTAAAGACCCCATTAATTTCTCTTTGGGCTAGTCGGAGATTGTTGGACATGTGAGCCCATAATATGCCATTATGCAATAATTATTATTGCAAATCATTCCTTGATCTGAAATGAAGAATAAATAATTTGCATAATAGGTCCCTCAGTACAATTAGTGTTATGTACCATCGCCATCTTAATGATCATACAATTATTGATTCAAATGTTGAATCATAGAGGTTGGTCCTTGGATGATATCTAAAGATTAAGATCGAGGACTCATCAAGCACTATCAAGTGACTGTTAATAATAGATCTCCATCTTGAGAAGGAGATGAAAATCCTTTCTCTAATGTTTGGTATCTAACTGACCTCTTGATGCATATCCTCCACATAGGAATAGAGATTCAGAGGTGTTAGATAAGTTAGGTCAAAGAGTTGAATTAACGAGATTGGGATAACCAAGACCTATGTCATATACTATCACGATATAGGCATGCATCCCATGACAGAAGACAATTATATTACTATATGTCTAAGTATTACATTTTGTAGTATGGTAAATTGATGGCCTAATCAAGTTCTATACACCAGCGATTTGATGTGCACAAGGGGGCATATGAGTAATACGATCTCTCAAAGGGATCATACATGTTCATAAAAAGACAAGATCTCACGCATGAGATATTGAGATCAAATTCTGTGCACGGTCATCTCATTGTGGAAGCATGACTGAATTTGTAGGTTTCATATATGCTTTTGGAAAGTATATGATTAATACCAAATTATGATACATGCTTCTGGAAAGTATATGATCGATACCAACTCCTAATGATCAAATCAGAAACTTATTGATAAAACCGATAAGAAGACAATCTAAATAAGATCCAAAACTCTGGGTTTATTCTAGGTCTTCTAGTACGCATGATGTACATGTATTATGAATACTTGAGGTTGATGTGAACATAAATGATTGTATAGCCATGATGCTTCCATTATGAGGGAGTGATGAAACAAGTCTAGATTTTAGTGACTCCTCTCAGTAGAGAAGTAATCTAATCATTGTCCCAATGTTGGACAATGATCTGAATGTGATTCATATGCAATGAGAATATTAGATTTACAGGTTTGATTTAATCAAACATCTATGAGAGGTCCTGATCAATTAGCATAAAATCCCTTATAAACACCTCTAAATATCAAAAAATCTATTCTTTTACTAACTCCAATTTTTGTGAAAATTGTTATATATTTATCACTATTTTAACCTAAAACAAATAATGAAATAACTATGGAAAAATAAAGAAAATCAAAGAATTTATATATGTAATAGATACAGGCTAACACAAACCCCATGAGTAGGTCAAGACTTGGACAAATCAACCATGAATAAAGTAGAGGAAGATAAGGCCAAAATACTATAAATTTCATAAAAACAACAATCACTTATGAATACTCATCATATGTACATTATTGTATATAATACAATTTCTTTTCATTAATTTATGCAAACCTGAATTCAACTCAAACTCAATTCTTTTCTTCGTGAAAATCACGCATAAGAATCTTTTGTAACTAATAAAAATAGCTGCAAGAATAATCAATGTATATTGTGTAAATTACAACACTCTGAAAAGATCGTAAAACTCAACATTAAGATTAGTATCATCTCCACCAAAACACAAAATTCATCGAACTCACTTTTATTGTACTTTAAATAAAATAATCCTTAAATGGAGGTAGCTTCATAAAAATGGGAGTTAAATATGGTTATTTGGGGTGCTATTGTGTATTATACCTATATATAGTATGTATGCTATTTAGTAAATTATTTCCTTAAATATATTTGCATGTATTATATATAATTAATTGTCGATATTGTATTTGACTCATATAAATACAAATAAAATCAAAAAAATCAAAATTCAAAAAAAATAAAATCTTGTAAATAATGTATATGTACCACTATGCATATGTTGGAAATATATCTATTTATTTAACATTATTAATCACTCTATAAAAATATAATAAAAATTTCATTAAAACCCTTATAAAATATTATAAATTAATAAATTATTAAAATATGTATATATTAGTCTATTAAATGAAATAAAAATCAAAGCATTGTATATATAGGTATACATACCTATAAATATAAAATTTTATTTATTTTTACACATGTATATATTTTATTTAATTAGTTAAAAACCACCATAATTAAGGCAATTAAATCTTATTTTTTTTACATTATTTAACCTAATTTATTTAACATTTTTATTGATTTTTGTTTCCTCGCTTATTGTGTCCTATCCCCCACACTCCTTATTGACTAGCTAGGGTTTATTGTCCCAGGTCAACTGCCTACTCTCCCCGTAAATTCTGTGCATCTAATGCACCCCCCTTCCTTCGCCAATTTTTCATGCATGTATCTTGGACTAATGCCCCCAAGTCCTTCTCTAAAATCCCATCCTATTCACACTTCATCCTTGCTAGCACATCAGTTCCATCATCTTCTCCTCGGACTACTCTCATTTAAAAATTCAAAACACGTCGGAGTCCCTTGTCTATATATTCATCATGAACCTCCTCCATGCATTTCGATTCATTTCGGAGAGGATTATTTGACTGAGACTGATCTTGGATGATTGAGCGGTGACAATGCTTTTGATCTCCATAGTCAGGAGTGTGAGGAACCCTTAAAGAGATGGGATGTACCACTCCGCAAGAGTCCTCCGCCGAAGGTTTCCAACTCTCCGCCAACGGCAATGGATTGAGGCGATTCATCTCCACCTTCCACTATAGGTAACATTAGGTACTTTATTTTTTATTCTGCAAGTTTAATTTTGAATTTTAATTCCGGTTTTAGCTTAAATATGCCAATCTTCATCTTAATCGGAGGCTCTGGTAACTTCCTCAAACATCCAACCCGGCCTTCTCCTTCACCTCGACCTTCTCCTTCTCTTATCACCCCTGACCCCCTCCAGATAACCTTAGATCAAGAGATTGACCTCCACTCCAACCACCCTTATTGAAGGTCTTCATCCCCAACTATTTTCTATCTTTTATGCATTAATAAGCTCGTTAGAGCATCACCTCCGAGTGTAGATTATATTGCAGGTACTACGAGCGCACCTTGGAGATAGGGAAGTGAGTTTGAGATCCAACCCCGACCACAATCGATCTATCAATATGAAGAGAAGCACAACATGAAGCTAAAGCATCACTTCAAATCTACTTCGTGAAAGAAACAATTGAGATCTCCTCAATCGAATCCAGTCGGAGGATACCTTCATACTAGTTCTTCCAAGAGGCACCTCCACCATCCCATCAAGAACTGCATCTCTAGATTGGATCATCGCCGTCAAGAAAGCCCCAAATGGCAGTAGTGGATCCTTTTTCAGGTCTCATATGATATGTTCTAATGCGTCTTCCTTGGACCATCCGCTCAGAGATCTATATGTATCACAATATTTTAACAGTCCTTGTAGATTAAGGTTAAATTTGTTCCCTTGCCCATGTCATGTTTTATTTTGCAAAAAAGTCCTATAAGGGTGTGTGCGTATATGTCTTTATTTGAACATTACATTATCTTTCCTACTCTTTATTTTATTTACATTCGAGTCATGTTTTAACAACAGAGTGTGCACAATGATTGATCGTTGGAATGCCCTTTTAATTTAAAATTATGTATATTGTTGTAGTTGGGCAATCAAGATCGATCAAAATTTAAACCACACGAATCGATGAATCAACGAATTAATTAATATACAGTTTGTGTATTTTTAACTTGAGCAAGCCCCAAGGTCGACTCAAGGAGGAAAACGAACAACAATGAATCAAGTTAAGAGCATTATTACATGGTTCTCTACAGGGGATTTTTTTGTATTATTTTATGTAATACAAAAGCCAAATGCAAAATGTAGTTGAACTACGTTAATATGAAAACACAGAACTTAGCCAAATTAATTTTAATGTGAAATTAATCCAAATTAGTAAAGTTATATTTTTCCTAGAAACCTAATCCAATAATGAATGCAAAATGTATTTTTTTGGAATTTTTGGGATTAAGACACACATGAAAAATGCAAACTTTTCAGGGTTTTTATGCAATTTTTCATGCAAATGATATGCAAAAATTATGAAAAAAATATTGGAACTTAAACATGGTGAAGTGAAGCGACAATAATAATTTTGGATTTCTTTGACAATTTATGAATTTTTATGAATATTTTAATGGAAACAGAGTGATTGTGAATATTTAATTTCTAATAAATCCATAGAACCAAATTATCTAGAGAAAGAATTGTATAAAATAGATATCTTAATGAGCAATCTAGAAGACGAAAAGTTTCAAAAAATAATATTCATGGATTTATTTAAAAATCAACTATAAAAATCAGTCAAAAATTTATTTTAGTCAAAAGACAGATCCACTTTTTTATGAAATTTGGATAGTAATTACAAAACAACTAGAGGCATCAACTACGATTTTTGCACAATTTTGGGACATTATTTAATTAAGTATGAATTACAGATCATGGAATGGGGAAAATATTCAATTTTTCACCGAACTAATTTTAGTTAATTATCCAATGCTCAAAAAATCTAATTAAATAGCCACAATGTACAGACTTAATCACTCAATAGAATGTTATTTTTGCATTAAAAATTAATGCTAAATAGATGTCCAAATAAATACATAAATGCAGGGGTGTCTTTGCAATAAAGAAATAAAAACTTAACTGAATAATGTGCACAGGGGCACTTTTGTAATTAAAGAAATATGACATGCTAAAAATGCAATTTTTAAAAGAAAAAAAAAGGATCTGGATAGACGTGGGTTCCAACCTATGCCTAGGGCAACTAGATGGAGGTGCGGGTGCGGCGGCAACACCCACGGCTGGAGTGAGCGGCACACAACGGAGGTGCGTAGCTGCATGTTGAGGGCAAGGTGCCCGACTACAGGCTGGAGGGCGGAGTTGAGCAGTGGTGTAGCCTGGAGTGCCGCAGGGGGTGGCTTATGAGTGTCGCTGGAGGAAGGTCAGAGGAATGGTGGACGCTAGTGCATGCGTACACAGGGGTGACGAGGGTGGTGTCATGCACATGCGCGGATGAGGGGACCGACTGGCGATCTGCATTGCGGTCTGCATTGGTGCATGTCCGGCGGAAGGTAAAGGAGGTACGGCTAAGAGGCGGAGTTGGGCTGGCTGTCGCCGGTCGCCGTGGGAGGGTAGTGCACGCCTCAGGCGATGCGGTGACGAGCTGGAGGGACTCCTATTTCTTTTTTTTAAGTTTTTTATGTAATAAGGAAATAAAAATGCAGGAATGAAATGGTGGTGATGGTGGTGATTGATATGGTAATGGTGGTTATAAATTAATTTGATGTGATGATAAATAATGTAGAACAACAACAACAACAAATAATTGTTAGATAAATAAAATAACAAGGAGAATGAGAGGTATTACTTACCTGTAATTTTGCTAGAGGGCAGAGCTGTGATGCGCGGCTCCCATCGTGACCTCGATCCGATTCGGCGAAAAATCAGAGAAGCTATGCAGCTTGGATGCAGCTGCGACAAGATGGATCTCTCGACCTTGAATCTTGCCGACTTACTCGGTTGTTGTTACCGTCGAACATGCTTAACTGGTGGTTCCCTTTATCTCTCAATTATGTTGGATAAGGAATAATGATGGAGGATAAGAGGATAAAAAGGAGGAGAAGAAGTAAGAAAAGTGGTGGAGAAAATGGAGAGAATGGTGGAGGAAGTGGAGACTTCGAGTGGGGAACATGTAAAGGGAGAGGAAGTAAAAGAGAAATAAAATAATAATAATAAAATAATGTAATATATGTATGCTACTAAAATAATCAAGAGAAAAATAAAGGTAGAAGAAAAATATTTAAAAAAATGAAAACACGTAAATAAATGTAAATAAATAAATAATAAACAAAATAAAATAAATTCTAAAAATAAAAAATAGGGTGATACATGGCAGCTTCAGGAGCTGCCACGTGTTGCATACAGAAAATTCAAAAATTAAATGTAAAGAAAAATAAAAAATAAATAACAAAAGGAGTCAAATCAAAAAGTGGTCAACATGAAAGTTTCTCGTCTCAACAAATGTACAACTTCCATGTAGGACTGAGGGTAGTATCTTATAAGTATAATATACTGCATTTTTGTCTTTTGTAATTTTTTTTCCATTTTAAATTTAAAGAAAAATCAAAATAAAGTTAGAGAAAATATGAAAGGAATATTTACAACTTATTTTTTTGGATTTTTAATAATTAAGAAAATAAAAGTATAAGATGAAGGGTTTTTTTTGTATAATAGGGGCCAAAACCCCAAGTTTCACATAGGATCTCTGATTTTTTACGAAATTAGTCTTGTTTTGAAGTTATTTGAATTTATATTACTTTAAAAATGAGTATGCCTAAATCGGACACAATATAAGAGAGATATGCATATTTTAAGGTTCATAGTTTCAAACTTGGATTTGGATTTTATTGGACAATTTTCCAAGTTAGTATTTTTTTTGATATTTTCCATAATTAATGTTAGTACTATACACTCTAAAGTTAATTTGATTGGATTTAGAGTTAGTATAAAATATATACAAATAGGTGATTTTAGCTAATATGCAGGTGAATATTTACAAGTGTATTTGGCTCCTTATTTAATACAAATATGAATGCTAAAGTGCATATATTATTTAAACATGCATGAATGCTACTTATGCTATATAAGTGATGAAATGCAACTAATTACTCGGGAACAAAGCTCTATTTTCAACTTTTTAGGTGATGAATCATAGATACATCACGCAATACGTGTTTTGGATAAAATTGTAATAAAACCCCTTCATATGTTTGTGTTACTGTTTGGGTCCAAGAACTAAATGAATTACATTTTATCCATTCCACCACGAGTTAGGTGTAGACATACATAGTTTTTGAAAAAATTGCATAAAGGCCTGCTACCATCTATATGTGTTATCATTCAGTCTCTATACAATAAGATTATGCATCCACACCCTATAAGTATGCACATTATTTTCCATTTTAAAGTAAAAAAAACAAAATATCCCTAAAATATTTAAAAAATCATGTTATCATCTTTATAATTAGGTATTGCATCATTAACTTTTATTTTGCAATTAGATCATTTTTATTATTTTTTTAAAATTCAAAAAAAAAAATAAAAAGTACCAATCTGCATTTAAAATTCATTAAAAATAAAAAATGTAAATATATCTAAAGAAATCCAGGATTGCTTATTTTCAATTATTTTAATTACCATACCATTTTTGCATTAATATTCTTAAAAAACTAATAAATCATAAAATATTAAAATTATAAAAAATATAAAAAATATTATAAATTCACAGAAAAGTCCAGAAAAACATAAAATTACTTTCTGAAAAATACAAAAGTTCTTCTTCATGTCCATGCATATTTCATTAATTTTTAATTCGATTTTGTATTTTAAAAATACAAAAGTATTCACATTTACTTCTATTCATCATTTTCCTGATTTTTTTATTTATTTTAAAGCGTTAAAAATGCAGAAAATTCTGAAAAAATTACAAAAACATTAAAAATGAACAAGAACCCTATTTTTTTGTTTCTTGTTAGCTTCAACTATGAATAAAAATCAATTTTTTTGTTGATGGATTTTAGGTTTGCAACGATATTGCACTTTAATCTCGCTAATAAAAATCTTGAGATTCCATGTTCAACAATTGGCGTTATTGCCGGGAGGCACGGTGAGTGCAGTTATGTTTTTCTCTTGACCTGCTATTCCTGGTTGTCGATACTTATTTTTCTCCTCGAATTTTGTCTATATTTTTCTATCATTTATTTCATTGTTTATATTGTTGTCACATATTCATTGTCTATATTTTTGTCATTTGTTTCATTTATTTATTTTGTCTATATTGTTACGTATATATATTGTGGATTTATGTGTTGTTGAGGAGTGAACACTCATATTGAATACTATGTCGTGAGGGAGCTTATACAACACTTGTAGGATCCAATTTATCGGACATCAAAAGCTCCGCAAGATCAGTCTTAGGAATTCATTTGAGATAATTTTCACTTGCTCTTCTCATTTTGCTTCACATCCACCTCATTATTTGCTTGTCTATATTTCCTGTATTTATTTTTATGTTATTCTTGCTCATAGTTTCATAACAATGTTTCTTACATTATCTTGTATTTCCTCTTTCTTTTCAATGCCTGACGAGTGAGGGTGTCTTTTTTAGGAGCATCGGTGCACCCTAGCAAACTATAGGTGGATCGTTTCTTCATCGAGTTGCAGGAGAGCATTGGAGTAGGGGAGCAGAAGAATTGAAAGAAGCATACTTTTGGAGAATTTTACATGTATATTTTTTGTTTCATTTAGCATTTTATTCTATTGTTTTTTGTAAAAAATATAATAATTTCTATTTGGCAAATGCCTCCTTTTCCATTTTCTAAAAGGTCACTATATGCCTTGTGTGTGGGGGGTCAGTTTCGCCAAGTGTTGGTGCACATGGGGGCCTCATTGGTTTTGTTTTCATCAATTTTATTTTTATTTGTTTTCTCACAATCTTGTGTACTTGAGCCCTTAGAAGTAGGTTTTATTATCTTGCTTGATCCAGGTAAACGATTAGGTCCAAACCCCCTAAACAAAAATTTATGTACCTATTGAGTAGAGCGTAGCTTGGACTTAGTCAAATTAATATGTTCTTGCCTGTTAATAGAATTTACTTGTAAGACAGTTCACGTGCATCATCTAGATTAGTTTTTTTTTCTGTTTTTATTTTATGCGTGTATCGCTTTGCATGTAGAGTGTTGGGGATAAGGTATACATCCTATATCTCCTGTATGCATCATTGATTTCATTGCGCATCAACTTTTCCAATCTCCTTCCCCATTTTCACTCACATAAAAATAAAAATAATATGAAAATTCATCAGTTTGATTTATTTGAAAAAAAACCAAAAAAAGTGAAGACATTTGTAAAATCAGGTCTGTTAAAAAAACTCAACCCTAAAACTAAATGTAAGGATAAAATCACCATTGTTTGGGGGAGACCAACCCCCTTATTATTGTACACAGGTACTCTTGAGACCGAGTGAGATGCGTACACTTAAGGATTAGAGCCCAAAGCCCTAAACTCATGCCCTATGTGCTTGGAGTGACTCTTGGATCCTATTATTGGTGCAACCACATGCCTATGACTTTAGAAGAAGTAGTCATATTTGAGTTGGTGTGTTCTACTAGCTTAGACACAAACTACCCCAGGAGACTACACCTGTGAGTTTGCTAATACACTTGTTTGATCACATAAATCTATAATTGACAAGTTTAACGATCGATCTTTTATGACCATCTCTGAGTTGAGTAGGTGAACCTGGGGTTTGCTTTGAGTTTGCTGGTCTTTGGTGTGAGTTGGTCACGTTCATCTTTTATATGAAATTAGCAGACACCTTAAGTTTCCTTCGTTGTCAGCACTCTGTTTTCTTTTATCCCTCCCTCCCACCCTTATCTGATTTTGTACTTCCTCATGATGCGAGTACTATGGTCTCTTCTTTTCACTTTCATCATTCCATTGGATGCAGCTCAACTCTCTACACTTTGGCAGGACAATTATCTCTTTGATCTTGACCTGGATTTTTGTGAACCTCAACTTAATGATCCATTGGACGGATCTTCTTTGACTTCGAGAGATAATCCCTTGTTTGAGTTTGATCATTCGTTCTCTTCCTCGAGTCATTCTAATATTTCCCACCTCCACGACGGTTATCTACAGGTGGTGTGTTTATTATACTCGGTTTCATTTCCTGACACTTTTCCTAATGAGTCTCCTGATCTGAACTTTCCATATCTTTTTGAGGTAGTGATTGAGGTGGGGGATTCCATGAGCCGATGATTTCATTTGTGCTCGTATCACTGATTTTATTTTTTCCTCTATTTACCCAGTAATAGACACTTGCCTGATTGCATATTTGTGTGTCATCATTTAAACCATTGATCTCGTTGTTATTCTCACACTGAGACAACAATGACAATACGTCATTTACATTACAGATGACATCCTAAACCTCGATACTTCTCTGTCCTAGCCTTTGCACCCAACTAGGGGCATAAACTCTATCACTTGTCGAGAGGCACCTCAACATTGTCTAGTTTGTATATACATGTTTCATCCTGATTTGTTCCTTGTTTCTTCCATTTTTGTTTTACACCCCATGTCTTATTTAGGATTTTTTTGTTATACCTAGGTTGTACTTTATCCAAAGTTTAGGGGGTGTAAACACCGAGTTATTCTTTTTTGTTCTGTTTCATCACTCATGTTTTTTCTTATACTAGAGATCCTTTACTCTAGGACTGTCAGGAAAGCTCCGGCTCAATGAGCTCAACTCAGGCTCAACTCCTTAAGGGCTCGCGAGTCAGACTCAAAACCTTAACAAACCCGAGCTCAAGTTGGGTTTTATGTCTCATTAGCTTATCGATTCGAGTCCAAGTTGGGTATTGTTCAACTCGAAAACTTGACTCGATAACTTGTTTCTCCTCTTAATAAAAAGTTGAGAAATAATATATCAAAACTTCCACATTGAGTTTGATATTAAATAGAGATTAACATTTTTCTTGCCCAAAAATCTACATAAAAGAGTATAAAAAAATTGAAGTTACCAATTACATTTGCATAATTTAAAATGGAACAATGACTCCTTAAGAGGTTCATGAGCCTACTCATTTTGAGGTTTTCAGCCAGCTCAAAAACTCATGACTCGATAAGAGGCTCATGAGCCAGCTCATTTGAGACTCGTGAGCCAGCTCAGAAACTTGTGGCTTGATAAGAGGCTCTTGAGTTAGCTCGAACTCGACGAGTTCGAGTTCAGGTTGGTTATCCAGGACTCGACCCTTATCAGGCCTAGGTTCGAGCCTTATGTTTCTTATCGAGTTCAAGTCCGAGTTGATGCCAACTCAACTCGTTGAACTCGATAGACACCCCTACTTTACCATAATTATAGGGAATGATGTTGTTCATTCCATCTCTTTTGTGTTTTTATTTCCTTTTATTTCTTTTGTTCTCTTGCTTGTCCTTCAACATGTTGATATTCTTTTTCTACACTTAGATATCTTTTACCCTAAATATAAGGGAGGACAAGTCGAGTCATTGATTTGTTCATTCTTTCCCTTGGTTTTCCCCATTTTTACAGTCTTCAATACTTAGGATTACTTTATCCTATGTACAGGGGGGATCACCGACTTCTATTCTTTTTGTCTATTGTTTGAGTCATTCTTGTATAGGAATGTTTTCACTTTCTATACTTAGCTCGAGTTATGTCTTCCTTTGTAGCTCTTTGGTTACTATGAGGACATAGTTCAAGCTAAGTATAGGAGGTGTCCTATATATTGCATATATACTTTAGACATAGTTTGCATTTTTCTAATAATATGGTTATTACGTAAACAAATGTTTTGAACAATGATTTGTAAGTTGATTTGCAATTTTTTTTGTAAAATTTTTTGCAAAAATTATTTTTAGAAATTGTTGTATAAAATTTTGTAAAATTGTTTGTAAAATTGTTTGTAATTTTTTTTTGTAAAACCATTTTTGTACAAAACTTTGCAAATTTGTTTTTAAAATGTTTGTAAATTATTTTCTATATAAAAAGTACGTATATTGTACAAAGTGTTTGTAAAATTTTTCAAAGCAAAATGTTTGCAATAACATAATTATAAAATTGCTTGTAAAATGATTTGTAAAAAATTTTGCAAAAATATTTGTAAATATTTGAAAATTTTTTGTAAAATATTTTGAAAAATGTTTGCAAATAATTTGTAAAATGTGTTCATAAAAGTTCGTAAAATTTTTGTAAAACTATTTTGTCACGTGGTATATAAATTATGAGATGTATATATGTTTGCAATACCTACGTGTGTATAAAAACCTTAATAACATATCCTCCTATAAATAAAATTCTTTTTTTGTATCTAAAACGTGTATCTAAAACTTGTGCATAAAACCCTCTTGTAAAATCTTGTATAAAATTTGTATAATTCCTGTGTGTACTTGTATATATTTCTTCTAAATACATTCAATTTACTAACCCTTTTATTTCTTTAAGAAATGTTTAAAATCCATAACAAATTGCAAAATTTTTTGAAAATTTTTTCAAAATAATTGTTCTTTCATTTCTTTTCTTAAAAAATGTGTTTTGTATATATTTCTCGCATATGCATTTTTTAGAATGGGTTTGACACTTAAACTGGACTGGAATAAAGTCAAAGAATGGAGTTTGGTTGGACCTTAATCCACTTAATTTCAAAAGAACCTTATAGGAAATGGAACTTCGATCATTTAGTTCTATATACTTAATTCTTTGGGAAAACAAGACTTAGTTCAGTGTCATCTTGACTGCATAAGTAGAATACTACTCGGAAAACATGTATGATTCTTTCTTATAATGACCTAGCTTGCACACATGCACTTACACATTGCTCACCTCAGTTGAAGTAGTAGAGGGAAGGACTTGCCAGCATGAGACACAATCCAATGGAAACATCGGAAGTCATACATTTATGACCATTGTACACCAGCCCAGTCCAGTAGCTATGGGGTCTAATTATAGAATGATGTGAGTTGTAATAAAGCTTCAAAGAGGGATATTCTACTAGTTCAAGAGTAAAAACTCCATATGTACATGTTGCACCTTTGTATAAAAAAAGCAAAATCAAAAATTCCAAAAAAGTGGACATTCCTGATTGAAAAAAAAATGCATGTTTGAGTATGTATATAGATGTATAGTCAATAAGCGAGCTTGACCTTCAAAGTTGGATATTTGTGAACCTGTAGTGGGATGTGACATAGCAACACTGGCCATTCATCGTAGAATAGGTAGCAACACCGGCCGCCGTCCATTCTTCTCTCCTTCGCCTCTTCTTGAGCTGGTTGTACTTGAACTTAGAAGGGAATACCCCACTTCTCGAGGAAAGAGTTGTTGGATTGGGGAATTAGGGTCACCGTGTTGGAGAAGACTAACTTTTACCACTTCAGTTGAGTAGAATTACATATCACTTACACAGTACAAGAAAGATTTATAGTCATAATGGTTTGTGTATGAGTTGATTTATTTTGACCTGGCTATCGAGGAGACATGGGCAAGAGTTGTGTGGTTTCTAGAGGATGTTGTGTGTCAGATCTGTTTCTCACTAAAGTTCAAACCAAATTAATAATCCAAAGGTCTAACGAAGCTCCATACTTTGATTTTATGAAGATAAGTTTAGTACACAATATTTTTCTAAGTTCTTTATTTTACTTTTATTCTTTTTCTTTTAGACACTTATTCTTTAAATAAGGGTTTGCTAACTGACTGCCAAATGTAAAGCATAGGGGGATGACGGATATGCATTTCATCATCTTTATTCATTTATTTTAGCCTAAAATCCCTTATAAAATACCTATAAATATTAGAAAATCTATTTTTTTACTAACCTTAAATTTTGAGTAAATATTGTATATTTATCACTATTTTAACCTCAAATAAATAAATAAATAAATAAAGAAAAATCAAGAAAATCAAAGATTGTGTATATGTAGTAGATACAAGCTGAATCAGACCCTAAGAGTAGCTCAAGACATGACCTAATCGACCAGGAATATAGAAGGGGGGAGATAAGGCCTAAATACCAAAAATCTCAGAAAAATCAACCATTAATTTTATATATTCATCATCTGTGCATTATTGTATATAAGATACATTCTCTTCATTAATTTATGGACACTCTAATTCAATTCAAACTTAATTATTTTCTTCATGAAACTCATGCAAAAACTTTTGTAGATACTAAAAAGAACTGAAAGAATAATCAGTGTATATTGTGTAAGTAACAACACTCTAGAAAAGTTGCAAAACTTAATTTGTAAGATCAATATATTCTCCATCAAAACTCAAAATTCATCAAACTCATTATCTTTATACTACAAGTTAAATAATCTTTAAAATAATGGTGGTTTCATAAAAAATAGAGTTAAGGGATGAAAAGTGGCTATTTCGGGTGTTTTTGTATATTATATCTATGTATAGTTTCTATAATACTTAATTAATTATTTTCTTGAACATACTTGTAAATATTATAATTTTCGTTAATTGTAAATATTGTATTTGGCTAATATAAAATACAAATAAAAAAACAAAATTCAACAAAAATAAAATCTTGTAAAATATTATATATGTACCACTATGTATATGTTGTAAATATCTCTAATTATTTAACCTAATTAATCAATCTATAAAAATAAAATAAAAATATCATTAAAACCCCTATAAAATATTTTAAATTAATAAATTAATAAAATATATATTCATATAATAAATGAATTAAAAATCAAAGCATTGCATATATTGGTATACATACCTAAAAAAACACATTTTATTTATTTTCACACATGTATATATTTCTTGTTTAATTAATTAAAAATTGTCATAATTAAGGTAATTTAACATTTTTCTTGCCCAAAAATCTACATAAAAGAGTATAAAAAAATTGAAGTTACCAATTACATTTGCATAATTTAAAATGGAACAATGACTCCTTAAGAGGTTCATGAGCCTACTCATTTTGAGGTTTTCAGCCAGCTCAAAAACTCATGACTCGATAAGAGGCTCATGAGCCAGCTCATTTGAGACTCGTGAGCCAGCTCAGAAACTTGTGGCTTGATAAGAGGCTCTTGAGTTAGCTCGAACTTGACGAGTTCGAGTTCAGGTTGGTTATCCAGGACTCGACCCTTATCAGGCCTAGGTTCGAGCCTTATGTTTCTTATCGAGTTCAAGTCCGAGTTGATGCCAACTCAACTCGTTGAACTCGATAGACACCCCTACTTTACCATAATTATAGGGAATGATGTTGTTCATTCCATCTCTTTTGTGTTTTTATTTCCTTTTATTTCTTTTGTTCTCTTGCTTGTCCTTCAACATGTTGATATTCTTTTTCTACACTTAGATATCTTTTACCCTAAATATAAGGGAGGACAAGTCGAGTCATTGATTTGTTCATTCTTTCCCTTGGTTTTCCCCATTTTTACAGTCTTCAATACTTAGGATTACTTTATCCTATGTACAGGGGGGATCACCGACTTCTATTCTTTTTGTCTATTGTTTGAGTCATTCTTGTATAGGATTGTTTTCACTTTCTATACTTAGCTCGAGTTATGTCTTCCTTTGTAGCTCTTTGGTTACTATGAGGACATAGTTCAAGCTAAGTATCGGGGGTGTCCTATATATTGCATATATACTTTAGACATAGTTTGCATTTTTCTAATAATATGGTTATTACGTAAACAAATGTTTTGAACAATGATTTGTAAGTTGATTTGCAATTTTTTTTGTAAATTTTTTTGCAAAAATTATTTTTAGAAATTGTTGTATAAAATTTTGTAAAATTGTTTGTAAAATTGTTTGTAATTTTTTTTGTAAAACCATTTTTGTACAAAACTTTGCAAATTTGTTTATAAAATGTTTGTAAATTATTTTCTATATAAAAAGTACGTATATTGTACAAAGTGTTTGTAAAATTTTTCAAAGCAAAATGTTTGCAATAACATAATTATAAAATTGCTTGTAAAATGATTTGTAAAAAATTTTGCAAAAATATTTGTAAATATTTGAAAATTTTTTGTAAAATATTTTGAAAAATGTTTGCAAATAATTTGTAAAATGTGTTCATAAAAGTTCGTAAATTTTTTGTAAAACTATTTTGTCACGTGGTATATAAATTATGAGATGTATATATGTTTGCAATACCTACGTGTGTATAAAAACCTTAATAACATATCCTCCTATAAATAAAATTCTTTTTTTGTATCTAAAACGTGTATCTAAAACTTGTGCATAAAACCCTCTTGTAAAATCTTGTATAAAATTTGTATAATTCCTGTGTGTACTTGTATATATTTCTTCTAAATACATTCAATTTACTAACCCTTTTATTTCTTTAAGAAATGTTTAAAATCCATAACAAATTGCAAAATTTTTTGAAAATTTTTTCAAAATAATTGTTCTTTCATTTCTTTTCTTAAAAAATGTGTTTTATATATATTTCTCACATATGCATTTTTTAGAATGGGTTTGACACTTAAACTGGACTGGAATAAAGTCAAAGAATGGAGTTTGGTTGGACCTTAATCCACTTAATTTCAAAGGAACCTTATAGGAAATGGAACTTCGATCATTTAGTTCTATATACTTAATTCTTTGGGAACAACAAGACTTAGTTCAGTGTCATCTTGACTGCATAAGTAGAATAATACTCGGAAAACATGTATGATTCTTTCTTATAATGACCTAGCTTGCACACATGCACTTACACATTGCTCACCTCAGTTGAAGTAGTAGAGGGAAGGACTTGCCAGCATGAGACACAATCCAATGGAAACATCGGAAGTCATACATTTATGACCATTGTACACCAGCCCAGTCCAGTAGCTATGGGGTCTAATTATAGAATGATGTGAGTTGTAATAAAGCTTCAAAGAGGGATATTCTACTAGTTCAAGAGTAAAAACTCCATATGTACATGTTGCACCTTTGTATAAAAAAAGCAAAATCAAAAATTCCAAAAAAGTGGACATTCCTGATTGAAAATAAAATGCATGTTTGAGTATGTATATAGATGTATAGTCAATAAGCGAGCTTGACCTTCAAAGTTGGATATTTGTGAACCTGTAGTGGGATGTGACATAGCAACACTGGCCATTCATCGTAGAATAGGTAGCAACACCGGCCGCCGTCCATTCTTCTCTCCTTCGCCTCTTCTTGAGCTGGTTGTACTTGAACTTAGAAGGGAATACCCCACTTCTCGAGGAAAGAGTTGTTGGATTGGGGAATTAGGGTCACCGTGTTGGAGAAGACTAACTTTTACCGCTTCAGTTGAGTAGAATTACATATCACTTACACAGTACAAGAAAGATTTATAGTCATAATGGTTTGTGTATGAGTTGATTTATTTTGACCTGGCTATCGAGGAGACATGGGCAAGAGTTGTGTGGTTTCTAGAGGATGTTGTGTGTCAGGTCTGTTTCTCACTAAAGTTCCAACCAAATTAATAATCCAAAGGTCTAACGAAGCTCCATACTTTGATTTTATGAAGATAAGTTTAGTACACAATATTTTTCTAAGTTCTTTATTTTACTTTTATTCTTTTTCTTTTAGACACTTATTCTTTAAATAAGGGTTTGCTAACTGACTGCCAAATGTAAAGCATAGGGGGATGACGGATATGCATTTCATCATCTTTATTCATTTATTTTAGCCTAAAATCCCTTATAAAATACCTATAAATATTAGAAAATCTATTTTTTTACTAACCTTAAATTTTGAGTAAATATTGTATATTTATCACTATTTTAACCTCAAATAAATAAATAAATAAATAAAGAAAAATCAAGAAAATCAAAGATTGTGTATATGTAGTAGATACAAGCTGAATCAGACCCTAAGAGTAGCTCAAGACATGACCTAATCGACCAGGAATATAGAAGGGGGGAGATAAGGCCTAAATACCAAAAATCTCAGAAAAATCAACCATTAATTTTATATATTCATCATCTGTGCATTATTGTATATAAGATACATTCTCTTCATTAATTTATGGACACTCTAATTCAATTCAAACTTAATTATTTTCTTCATGAAACTCATGCAAAAACTTTTGTAGATACTAAAAAGAACTGAAAGAATAATCAGTGTATATTGTGTAAGTAACAACACTCTAGAAAAGTTGCAAAACTTAATTTGTAAGATCAATATATTCTCCATCAAAACTCAAAATTCATCAAACTCATTATCTTTGTACTACAAGTTAAATAATCTTTAAAATAATGGTGGTTTCATAAAAAATAGAGTTAAGGGATGAAAAGTGGCTATTTCGGGTGTTTTTGTATATTATATCTATGTATTGTTTCTATAATACTTAATTAATTATTTTCTTGAACATACTTGTAAATATTATAATTTTCGTTAATTGTAAATATTGTATTTGGCTAATATAAAATACAAATAAAAAAACAAAATTCAACAAAAATAAAATCTTGTAAATATTATATATGTACCACTATGTATATGTTGTAAATATCTCTAATTATTTAACCTAATTAATCAATCTATAAAAATAAAATAAAAATATCATTAAAACCCTTATAAAATATTTTAAATTAATAAATTAATAAAATATATATTCATATAATAAATGAATTAAAAATCAAAGCATTGCATATATTGGTATACATACCTAAAAAAACACATTTTATTTATTTTCACACATGTATATATTTCTTGTTTAATTAATTAAAAATTGTCATAATTAAGGTAATTTAACATTTTTTATTTACATTGTTTAATTATTTAAATTCATTTTTCAGTTTTTAACCTAATTTATTTAACTTTTTTATAGATTTTTACCGTCTAGCCTATTTTGTCATACCCCCGTGTCTCCTTATTGGTTGGCCCGGGTTTGTTTACTTAGGCCAACTACCTATTCTCCTTATAATTTCCGCTCATCTCATTCACCCCCTTCCTTCGTAGATTTTTCATGCATGCATCAATCACTAATTCCTCCCAAGTACTTCTCCTTTCAGCCTATTCACTCTTCTTCCTAGTCATTGCCTCAGATCCATTATCTTCACCTCAGATTTCTCTCATTTCAAAATTCATAATACGTTGGAATTCATTGTCTATATATACTTCCTGAACCTCCTCCACATGTTTCGATCAAATTTGCAGAGGATTTTTTCCCCCAAGACTGAGCTTGGAAGATTAAGAAATGATTGACCTTTTAATCTCTACAGTTGATAGTGTGAGGAGCCCATTAAGAGAAGAGATCCACCATGCCATCGGGGTCCTCCGCCACAACGTTTTGACTCTCTGCTAGCCGCACCAGATTGAGGTGATTCATCTCCGCATTCCACCGTAGGTATCCTGGGAGTTTACTTTTTTATTTTGAGATTTTAATTTTGTTTTTAGTTATAGTTTTAGCTTAAATCTGACAATCTTCATCCACATATGATTTGCTTGATCGGAGGCTCCCTGGTTACTTCCACGAACATCTTACTCGACCTTCACCTCAATCTTATCCATCTCCTATCACACCTGATCCCCTCCTGATCACCTTAGATATAGAGATTGGCCTCCACTTCGACGACCCTCGTGGGAGGTCTTCATCCCCCATCATTTTCTATATTTTATACATTAATAATCTTATCGTGGCATTACCTTAGAGAGTATATTGCATTGTAGGTATTGGGAGTGCACTTGGGAGCGAGGGAAGCAAGTTTGAGGTACACCTAGAGATATGCATCTTCTGACCTCCAATTCGTGTTCTAGTCATCGTGGACCACAGTCGATATATCAAGACAAAAGAGGAGCACCGCATGAAGCTAAAGAATCACTCTAAAGCTGACTCGAGCAAGAAACAATTGAGATCTTCTCCATGAATCTCATCAGAGGATATCTTCATCCCAGTTCTTCTTGGTCAAGCATGCATCATCCGATCAAAAACTTCATATCCAGATTGGATAGTTGCCATCGAAAAAGACCCAAATAGCTGCCATGGTTCATTTTTTAGATCTGATCCGATCCATCCTTATACACCTTCATTGAAAAAATTCGATCAGAGATCTAGCTGCATCACAACCATTGAACAGTACACATAGATTAAGGTTAAAATTGCACCCATACCACAATCTTGTTTTCTTTTGCAACTGCTTCTGGTAAGGACATGTGTTTATTTTTAGGTATTTGAACATTTGCATTCTCTTTCTCGCTCTTTATTTTAATTACATTCATGTCCTATTTGAATTGGACATCGTGCGTTTCACGTGTTTTGTGATAAAATTGCAATAAAACCCTTTTATGTTTTGTGTTATTATTTGGACCATAAAATTAAATTAATTAGTGCAGCCACACATGGTTTTTTTAAATTTGCATAAAGGGTCTGCTACTTTCTATCTATCTTATCATTTAGTCTTCAAACAATAAGTTTTTGAATCCATGCCCTATCAGTCAGCAGATTATTTTGCATGACAAAAGAAAAAAAAATAGCAAAATATCTCTATGAATTCACAAAAATCATGTTATCCTCATGTTAATTAGATCTTGTATCAATAATTTTTATTTAACATTTATATCAATTTTATTATTTTTTCAAAATAAAAAAAACAACAAAAAAATTCCATATCTGCATTTACAAATTATGAAAAATATAAGAAATGTGCAAAAACTTCTTGACGATTTATATTAATTTTTTAATTACACAACCATTTTGAGATTAATATTCTCATAAAAAACCAAAAAATCATAAAATACTCAAAACTTAAAAATTTTATATAAATCCATAGAAAATTCTAAGAAACTATAAAATTGCTTTCAGAAAAAGTCAAATATTCTTCTTCTTGTCTGTGTATATTTTGTTAATTATTAATTCCATTTTATACTTTAAAAATCCAAAAATATTCAAATTTATTTTTGTTTATCATTTTTCCAATTTTTTATTTATTTAAAAACTTTAAAAATTCGAAAAATTTTGTAATAACTAGAAAAACATTAAAAAATATCATAAACCTAAAATTAATTTTGTTTCATTTTTTTGTGTAGTTTTTCTTTATTTTAAATATTCAAAAAGTTGTCTTTTTCTTATTTTCTCTTTATTTCTTTTATTTGATTACATTTTTTATTTTCAAAAAACATAGAAAAATATTTGAAAATCTAAATCATAAAAAATATAAAATCATAAAATAAAAAAATATAAAATTAAAATTCCATAAAAATACAAAAATAAAAAATACAAAAAATCAAGAGTAGTGTTCATAGAATGATCTTCTTCTTTTCATTGATTTTTCATTGAATCAATTAACCTAGGAATTTTTTTAAAGCCTTCATGAGTTCGATCATGTACGTTATACATAAAATAAATAGCTCTCATAGTTATTGTGCTCACATTCTTTTTTTTCTTGTTGGATTAACTCTGAATAAAAACAATAAATTTTTTGAGGTATTTTTTGCGTTTCAACGACACTACACTTTAATTCCATTAATCAAAACCCTTATATTCCATGTTCTTGAACGTAGGAATTCTTAGGGGTTTTAGTTAAGAGATAGCAGTAATGCTTGAGGGTGATGTGATCATAAACGATTATATAACAATGATGCCTCCATTCTAAGGGAGTGATGAAATGGGTCTTGATTTTTATGACTCCTCTCAATAACTTGGTCCAAATGTTGGACAATGATCTTAATGTTATTCAGATGCAATGAGAATAGTCAATTTACGGTATTGATTCAATTAAACATCTATGGTAGGTCCTCAAGATCTGGATTTGAGATATGATCTCAATATCCAAGTCACTATACGTGGAATGTACAATTGCCATGTCCTTTCTGTGGAGAAAGCACATTATTCTTGAAAGAGTTCTAGAATAACTACATTGATAAATGTATATCCAAGCATTGAGAAATGGATAAATAAATGAGATTTAATTATCATGAATAATGTGAATGAGACTCATATTATTTTGATGCATGAGAATAGAGATCCAAGATAATTAAATATCTTTTAATTATCAAGGATATGAATAACATGGTAGCATTACCCATATCATTCGCATATATTATAGATGTGATTTATAATATATAAGAGAGAGCTATTTGTAAATAACATTTAAAATTTGAATGTGAATAGGATTCACATTGGACAAATAATTGAAAATCTAATTTACTTTTTATTTTGGGTTGTGAATGTGATTCACAAATTTGCATTGTCATGACTGATATTTCATAAATAAGAAATTATTTTTGTGAAATAATATACAATTATAATATAATTAGAAGGACGACTCTCCCTTCCATATAAGGATGGTGGACAACCACTCTTGATTTAGGAGTCAAGGTGGTCATCCTCGCTTAATTGGAAGGAGATTTTCCTCCTTTGTAGTCCTTCATGTTTATTGATTTGACTAAATTAATTTATATTGATGATTTATTCAATATATATTTAATTTATTTAAATTAATTATTATTGTGTTTTTACAACAGACTCATGGTCATTGAAAGAAACACAAATTAATCTTAACAGTTGAATATATGTTGTCCATGGATTGAGATCCATGGACTCCCAGAATATTATACTGGAAGAGGCAATCCCAACTCTTCTTAGTTAGATAATATAATTGCAAGCTCTCTCTCTCTCATACCCACGTCCCCTCTCTCTTTAGATTGGTCGTCCACTCTAAAACCCAAGAGAGGATCGTTGTCATCGCCACACTATTGTGTCGGTGCTTTGACCACTCGTGGATCTCCATCTCCTTCGATGCACCTTTCTCTTGAGAAATACGTTGGATCTTGTGAGATGATATCAGGAGATTCGTCTCTTGGATCATCAACTTGGATTATAAGGAGTATGTGTTTCATCAACACACTCACAATCCTCTTAAAGCGTGATTGCAATCAAGTCTCTAAACGAAGAGACCTCTTGTCTCAAGTCCGATCCGACGGAGGAGACGCTTGCGAGCACGGGGATGAACCACGTCCTTCTTGCAATCCATGTTGATGATCCAAGCGGCGGACGGACATGAGAGGGAGAGAGAGACTAGACGTGTAGAGAGAAAGAGAGAGAGAGAGAGCCTTATGTTCTTTTATGTGTCCAGAAGAGTAATGGGGTGCCTCTCCTTTTATAGGGTTTTAGGATCCATAAATCTCAATCCATGGGACATATAAAATCAATGGATGAGATTGATTTATGTCCTATCCAATGGTCAAGATTGTTGTTGGTAAAAGCCAACAAATTTTGATCTAATTTAGATTAAAATATATTTGACAAAATCAAATATAAATCAACTCTAAATCAAACCAACAAATAAGGAGAGAATATACATGGAGATCACAATCTACCATGTATAATCAAGTGGACGGCCACCCATTCCAAATAGGAATTGGGTGCCGCCACTTGTAATTACCTGGAGGCAATCTCATGGATTTCCATGAGATTGCATGCCTCCTTGAATTTCTCCATTATTTATTTCCAACAACTTTTGTTGGGATTTATTCATCAAAAATATTTCACAATTATATTTGAGAAAACTGCAATCTTGCCATTGAAAAATTGTGAATCATATTCACAATCCAAAACAACATATAATTTACATTGTCAATTAATTACACAATGTGTATCCAATACACATAATAATTAATCAACAGATATAAATTATAATTAGCTCTCTCTAATACATTATAAATCACATTTATAATATATTATGAATAATTGTATATTTCTATCCACTTTATTCTTATCCATAATAATTAAATCATATTCAATCATCTTGGATCTCTTTTTCTCTTGTGCCCAAATAATATGAATCACATTCACATTATTCACATCTTTGATAATCAAATCATATTTAATTATCTAAGATAACTCTCTTTATAATATGAATCGAATTCATATTAATCATGATAATTAAATCACATTTAGTTATCCATTTTCTGAGTGCTCGGATATATATATATATATATATATACATATCAACAATAGAGATATCCATGAACTCCTTCAAGGATAATGCACTTTCTCTGCGAATACTTAGAGATAAGGACATGGCGATTCTATTGTTCCACCTATAGTGACATGGATATTGAGATCATATCTCAAATCCAGATCACGGGCCTCCGATAGATGCTTGATTAAATCAGGACCGCAAATCTAATCTTCTTATTGCATCTGAATCACATTGAGATCAATGTCCAACATTTGAACTAAGATCAGATTACTTCTCTACTGAGAGGAGTCACTAAAATCCAGACCCGTTTCATCACTCCCTAGGAATGGAAGCGTCGTAGTTATACAATCGTTTATGATCACATCACCCTCAGGTATTCCTAATACATGTATATCCTGCATACTGAAGACTCAGACTAAACCCGAAGTATTAGATCAACTTTACACTGTCTACTTCAGGGTTTTATCAGTAAGTTTCTCGTTCGATCATTCGGAGTCGGTATCGATCATATACTTTCCAAAAGCATATATCATACCTAGGCCGTGATCATATACTTTCCAAAAGTATATATCAAACCCACAAATTAGGTCAAGCTTCCAAAGCGAAACGACCATGCGCATGGAATTTGATTCTTCCCAATATCTCACGAGTGAGCTCATGTCTTCCGATTCAGTAACTGAACCTATATGATCCCTTTGAGTGATCATATTATTCATATGCCCTTATATGCACACCAGCGCGCCGGTGTATAGACCTTGGTTAGGTCATCAACCTATTGGTCTGCCAAATGTACATGCTCAAACATATAGTAACACATCTGTCTCCGGTCAGAGGATGCGTTCCTGTATCGTGACAGCATACGATATAGGACTTTGGTTACCTCGATCTCGTTAAGTCAACTCTTTGACCTAACTAATCTGACACCTCCGAATCTCTATTCCTATGCAGATGACCTGCATCAAGTGGTCGGTCAGATATCAGCCTAAATGAGAAAAGGATTGCCATCTCCTACTCAGGCTGGAGATCATCTCTTAATAATCATTTGACGGTGCTTGATGAGTCCTCAATCTAACCCTTTAGATATTCATCCATGCACCAGCCTCTATGATTCAATAGTTGAATCAACAACTGTATGATGATCAAGATGGCCATGGTACATAACCCTAATTGTACTAAGGGACCTATTATGCAAATTATTCATTCTTCATTTCAGATCAGGGAATGCTATTCTCAATAACATTTATTGCATAATGGCTCGTCGTGGGCTCGCATGTCCAACAATCTCCCACTAGCCCAAAGAGCTATTAATGGTCTAATCATTTAAACCCACACTCATGTTACAATCATAGCCTATTCAGAAAATAGCTACGTAAGCTGATCAATCACTCTGTTTCTGCGAGACTATGCCAAGTCCTTTTACGACACTTGCATATCCCCAGTAACAGTGCTCACACCTAATGCGAATGTTGTATCTCATGCAACGAATACTCAATCTTGGTAAAGCTATTATAGGGTCCTTGACACTATAGCTTAATAATTGTTATAACCAGTATTTCCATAATCATTATCAGAATACCCTTATTACTGGAGATCTCTCTCTCTTAAGGTATCTATTGTTAAGACCCTTATTGATCTCTATCTATAAAGTCTTAAGTTTTGAAGATAAGACTTTGAGATCACTATCTCAAAAAATCTAGTCATCTATGAGGATTTTGTTATTACTGCAATCAAGTATTTTCTCTCCATAGTAGGATTAGCAACACTTTACTACTCCCACTGCAAGGTAGATATCTAGCTTTTGCACACATCTAGCATACACTCAGCTTCTCATAACTGATGCACAAGTGCAAGCAGTTCTAGCATTCACTTCCTCAACTCTTTGAGGTGTTATCCCTTTAGATAGGTCAGTACCATATCTTAAGGGATGGAAGCCTTTCTTGGAATTTCTAACAATAGAATATGTCCAAGGTGTACTACAAATGTGACAGTCCCAATATCCTCTTCTCTTTGCTTTTGAACAACTTCAGAACTAAGATCTAAGAGGTATCTTTGAAATCATATTTCAAGGTATGGAGCAAGTCTATAAAATACTTATGATCATCCTTATATCAAATGATTAGGATATAATCTACTTTTAGCACGATGAACATAAAGGCACTCCCACTAAGCTTCATATGGTTCATCAAGATTCTATCTGAAATCATAACATTTATAATTTCATCAAATCTTATGTTCCAACTACAAGAAGCTTATTTGAGTGTAGTTATGGTTAGCAATATTCTGATGGGT
Organism: Ottelia alismoides; assembly: GCA_037367405.1. Classification (NCBI taxonomy): domain Eukaryota; kingdom Viridiplantae; phylum Streptophyta; class Magnoliopsida; order Alismatales; family Hydrocharitaceae; genus Ottelia; species Ottelia alismoides. The sequence goes on along the minus strand of JAZKJV010007604.1, from coordinate 3,978,664 downwards.
TAAAGCAAGGTCACTAGAGAGCAAGTCTCATTGCAAGCGATGTCTTCTCTTCGGTGTGCAGCTCATGACTACGAATCGTGCTTTGAAGGTCTATACCTTTTCATCAGGTTTCCTCTATCTATTGAAGATCCATTTAAACCATAATGGGTCTTACCCATATAGGTGGATCCTTGAGGGTCCATATACAACACTTGTATATGAAGTCTACTTTAGACTTTATTGCTAACATCCATCTTTCCATGTTATGATCCTCAGGAATTTCATCACATGAAATCCGATCATTGTCAGATTTCTCTGACACATGGAGTCCATCCTCAAACTCATTTGAAGAGGCATTAGTGTTTCATCTTTAATTGTCCTTTTAGTTTCCAATTTCAGGAGCCTCATTTTCTTCTCAAGATTAACTGAGTTCCTACACTTCATTTTCATCTTGATTCTCAAGAGTCTCAACCTCTAAGAATCACATTCTCAGAGATGACATATTTTAAGAATACCAAGGTCATAAAGTAGGTATCCAATACCATCCTTTATTTTCCTAATGAAGTAGCACTCTCTAGTGCTCGACTCCAACTTATCTTCATGGAATCTTATTAAGGTTATATAATGTAGTCTCTACTACATATATATACCTGGAAACTAAGGGATAATTATGCTAAAATTCATTATTGAAAAGATCATGTCACGCATGATCCAATTGTATCTCTCTATAACTCTATAGAGTCAAGGTATATCAGGAGGATTGAGATAAAAATGATATTTGTATCTCCATAAGGTATTCTTCGAATTTATCTAGCAGGTTCTTGCAACCTAGATTACATTAAATTCATTTTATCTCCATTCAAACTTTGATCCTAAACCAAAATTATGAAATCTTTGAACATTTCAAAGGTTTCTTCAGGTGAAGAGAAGAAATCTCATATCATACATAATCATCAACAGATATCACATATCCATAATGTTTACTATGATATAGATGATCCGCATACATCAATATGTATGAGATCCTGAATACCTTGACATCTTGCACCTTTCCCAAGGAAGGGTGTATTGGACATTTTTACTTTCGAATACAATATTCACAAGTATGTAAGATTTGAACCTTTAGACAATCTAAAGTTTCATATCTCACTAGTCCATTGATCTCATCAACAGACATATCTCCAAAACTTGATGCCAGATCATTGTCAAATGATCATCATCCTCCAATTGATCTTATAGAGGTTGTATTTTTCAATATTAGAAATCTTAATGAGCCATTCATTAATTTCTAATTTAGTAGAGTCCACTGGATGTTAGATTACTATCTGAAATATATATCCATCATAACTCTTTATGATAGATAAATTCCAGAATTCATGTTTATCTCCAACATTAGAAATAAACAATAGTGTATTCTAATATCTGGATCATAGAGACATTCTCTATAACTAAGGGCTCCCACTGAAATTAACAATTCTATCAATCCAACAGAGATTGTTGCAACAATTGCATCAATGTCCATGTGGATAACTATAAACCTTAAGATCATTTTTTTTTTTCAGTCTTCTAAAACATATGCAACCCATTGCAAGTGTTGTTAGAGGATTGAGATACAGTTATTAGACTTTATCTTATCAAATAAGAAAGTCAATTTTAATTATTTAATGTAGATTATTCTGATGCTCTATCTGAGTCCTTATCTAAGGATTCTAGACAAACTTGATAGTCATACTATCAACACACCAACTTATTTCAGTATTGGCATTCATCCAACTATTTTGGATGTCATATGGAAGTCACAGAGGTATAGTCAACTCTTTGACTATACTTCTTACTTGGGTCCAACCCGTGCTTCCACTGAGCTCCCGTTATCTATGAGCAACCATTGCTTAAGACTAAGGATCTCTTACATTAAATTCAAAAGAATTCAATGTAAGATCATTTCAACATTTATACATGCTTCATTAAATTCATACAATATGAATAATATGAAGCTTCATGAATGACTAGAGTATAGACAATAGAATGATGACACTCATCATGTCTACATCCATCTAGACTCTTGAAACATTGGTTCAGGTAGGTATTCAAACAATTTGAATACATCATCTCTTATAGAGCCACCATTCTGCATGATGCAGAGAACCACACCATTCATGATTAAATGTCAAGAGCACATATGTATGCCAGAACATCTTCTTAGATTTTATAAGGATTATTTGACAATTGCGATTATCATCGACATGTCACTTCCAAAGTACATCCGATGAGGGATCAAGATTATAGAGACATACAAACCCTATGGTTGTAGTCCTATTATCTATTTAATTGTCATTCCTCAATATTATGAGGAAACTTGCATATTGCAACCATATACATTATGTGTCCAACTGCATGTACAATATCTGGATCTTGATTCCGATCCATGATATTCTACTGGTTATTATTGAGTATATCATTGAGTGGGTTTTAATGAAGGATTATTTAAAATTAGAAATTTGCATGTGTATATATTTATATATATATATATACATATTTTACTTTGATTTAGGAATTTTTTATATCAAAGTTGTCTTGTCTTGTCAACACTAAAAGTTCATTCCCTTAATCACTTTCAATGTAAGAGATATACTTACCATTATATCTCAAACAAAATCTGGGATCTCCTTCCTTATCTTTGTTACATCCCAATAATATGAGAATCTGCAACTCCGATAAGAAGAAGCGGGAACACATTCCGCCTTACAAGTCCAACTTGCATTCCCAATTCGATCTTTAACACACGGGCCCACCGCCCCTAAGGCGATGTTGACCCGTCATTAATTGAACCAACTATCAACAGGAATAGTACTCGTTGTATGCAATCCAATATCGCCCCAATAATATGAGGATCCGATATTTGGGTCACTACGTATACGGCCTTACTCTTTTAAGAAGCAAAGAGCCCGATCCAGATGCGCTTGCATACAGGAGCTGTCACTTCGGATAGGCGTTTCCTACATACAATCCCTGATGACGGAACCCTTCGCCTTGGCGGGAGACCATGGATGTCACTTATGTTATCCTCCATATCATATTCAAATTCTAATTAATCACTATGAATCATATTCATTATGATTAATTCTTCCAAGGGAAATAACATCTCTATTCATAATAGAGTGTATTTATTTTTATTGGATTCCAATTAATCTAATCATATTAAATTAATGATCAAATTAGTATCCAACAAACATTCTTAGTATTTACTTGAATTATGGTATTATCTTAAATACGTATTATTTCATATTTTAATAATTAGAAATGCATCAAAATTTCTTAAGCATTATACTAACACTACCCGCGGTCATGGCCAGTACCGACGAGAGTGGGACGGACCACATACGTTGCAACCCACAACCCCAATGCTCTCCGACTAGACACCATATCCACCTCGGGAAAGGATAATGCAAAATAGATCACATTGTACTTGAGATGATCATCAGTTGTTCAACCGAAATTATACCATATAATAATAATAAAAATAATTTTGATTAACATTATAATGAGATTTGCTAAACAAATGCCAAGTCCTATTCAAGCAACATGTTTGTTGGAATGTAGATCATTTAACCAATTAATGATCTAGATCACATCTAATCAAATATTGGTTAAGGAAATGTCATTTAATGAAATAATTATCATCAAATATTTCACAAATATTTATGCACAATTATTCCAGGAAATTAAACAATTTAATTTCACTAATTTATTAAATGACAATCACTAGGTTCTTGATTAGGGAAGTATTTCCAGCAGTGACCCTCACATACTAAAAATATTATATCTCAATCAATTTAAATCCAAATTAAGAAAAGTAACTTCTTAAAGTTTGCTAATTTGATTTACAACAGAACCTAAGTGGTTTGCACACATTTCAAGGCATTTCAAATCCGCAATTAACATTTTAATTACGTCATGATCTGCAGTCCCCGAAACAGTGGTTACATGTTCACTAAAATGAATAACTTGAGCAAACAGAATCAAAATCACGCAAACTCAGATCCTACGGTTTCCTTATTTAATGGGTAACAAAATACAATAATTATTTTTGTCTTTAAACAACATAAATAGTGCCGAAAATAATCTCAAAATAGAGATGCGAAAATGAAATGCAAGAAAACTTTCGCAAACCCTAATGAACCCAAGTCGTCCTCGGTTTATGGATAGCATTCAAAACCACCAACCTAAGGCTCTGATACCACTTAAAGGATATTGTTATATCATCAAGCGCATCATGGAAGCGTGAGCGTCGTATCGAATATGACGAAGAACGACTAGTCGTACTAGTTGTTCTATGGAGCGGAAATTAAAAATTTTGATGCGACGAAACCACATGATCCCAGAACACTTCTCAGATCATTTTGGATAAACTACAAACAAGTACTAGGGTTACCTCTTGAAGCGTGGTTGCGATCGAGTCTCTAAACGAAGAGACCTCCTGTCTCAAGTCCGATCCGACGGAGGAGACGCTTGCGAGCGCGGGGATGAACCGCGTACTTCTCGCAATCCATGTTGATGATCCAAGAGGCGGATCTCCTGATCTCGACATACGAGATCCGACGTCTTCTTCATGAGCAAGGCACGCCGAATTAGACAGAGTTATACGAGCAAACCATCGGGCAACATAATGACGACGCCGCGGCAATGGAGAACCTCTCTAAGGCAATTATGGTGGACGGCCATGAAAGAGAGAGAGAGACTAGACGTGTAGAGAGAAAGAGAGAGAGAGCCTTATGTTCTCTTATGTGTCCATAAGAGCAATGGGGTGCCTCTCCTTTTATAGGGTTTTAGGATCCATGGATCTCAATCCATGGGACATATAAAATCAATGGAGAGATTGATTTATGTCCAATTCAATGGTCAACATTGTTGTTGGTAAAAGCCAACAAATTTTGATCTAATTTAGATTAAAATATATTTGACAAAATCAAATATAAATCAACCCTAAATCAAACCAACAAATAAGGAGATAATATACACGGAGATCACAATCTACCATGTATAATCAAGTGGACGGACACCCATTCCAAATAGGAATTGGGTGCCACCACTTGTAAGTCCATGGAGGCAATCTCATGGATTTCCATGAGATTGCATGCCTCCTTGAATTTCTCCATTATTTATTTCCAACAACTTTTGTTGGGATTTATTCATCAAAAATAATTCACAATTATATTTGAGAATATTGCAATCTTGCCATTGAAAAATGTGAATCATATTCACAACCCAAAACAACATATAATTTACATTGTTAATTAATTAGACAATGTATATCCAATACACATAATAATTAATCAACAAATATAAATTATAATTAGCTCTATCTAATACATTATAAATCACATTTATAATATATTATGAATAATTGGATATTTCTATCTACATTATTCTTATCCATAATAATTAAATCATATTTAATCATCTTGGATCTCTTTTTCTCTTGTGCCCAAATAACATGAATCACATTCACATTATTCACATCTTTGATAATCAAATCATATTTATTTATCTAAGATAACTCTCTTTATAATATGAATTGAAATCATATTAATCATGATAATCAAATCACATTTAATTATCCATTTTCTCAGTGCTCGGATATATATATCAACAATAGAATTATCCATGAACTCCTTAAAGAATACTGCGCTTTCTCCGCGAATACTTGGAGATAAGGACAGGGCGATTGTATTGTCCTACGTATAGTGACATGGATATTGAGATCATATCTCAAATCCAGATCGCGGGCCTCCCATAGATGCTTGATTAAATCAAGACCGCAAATCTAATCTTCTCATTGCATCTGAATCACATTCAGATCAATGTCCAACATTTGGACTAAGATCAGATTACTTCTCTACTGAGAGGAGTCATAAAAATCTAGACCCGTTTCATCACTCCCTAGGAATGGAAGCGTCATGGTTATACAATCGTTTATGATCACATCACCCTCAGGTATTCCCAATATCTGTACATCCTTCATACTGGAAGACTCAGACTAAACCCGAAGTATTAGATCAACTTACACTGTCTACTTCAGGGTTTTATCAGTAAGTTTCTCGTTCGATCGTTGGGAGTCGGTATCGATCATATACTTTCCAAAAGCATATATCATACCCAGGTCGTGATCATATACTTTCCAAAAGTATACATCAAACCCACAAATTCAGTCAAGCTTCCAAAGCGAGACGACCATGCGCATGGAATTTGATTCTTCCCAATATCTCATGAGTGAGCTCATGTCTTACGGTTCAGTAACTGAACCTGTATGATCCCTTTGAGAGATTGTATTACTCATATGCCCTTATATGCACTCCAACGCGCTGGTGTATAGACCTTGGTTAGGTCATCAACCTATTGGTCTGCCAAATGTACTTGCTCAAACATATAGTAACACATCTGTCTCCGATCAGAGGATGTGTGCCTGTATCGTGACAATATACGATATAGGACTTTGGTTATCTCGATCTTGTTAAGTCAACTCTTTGACCTAACTAATCTGACACCTCCGAATCTCTATTCCTATGCAGAGGACCTGCATAAAGAGGTCGGTCAGATATCAGCCTAAATGAGAAAAGGATTACCATCTCCTACTCAGGCTGGAGATCATCTCTTAACAATCATTTGACGGTACTTGATGAGTCCTCAATCTAACCCTTTAGATATTCATCCAAGCACCAGCCTCTATGATTCAATAGTTGAATCAACATTTGTATGATGATCAAGATGGCTATGGTACCTAACCCTAATTGTACTAAGGGACCTATTATGCAAATTATTCATTCTTCATTTCAGATCAGGGAATGATATTCGCAATAACATTTATTTCATAATGGCTCGCCGTGGGCTCACATGTCCAATAATGACACATGCGGTGATGTGGACTGGAGTAAACTACAAACAAAATAAGTGCGAGGGTTCTTTTGCAAATGTTACAAAAATATTAAAACGACAAATGAATGATTGGGCAATAAATTTTAAATACAAAAACTCACTGGGTCAAAAGTGTAAAATACCCAACAAAGGGCGTGATCCAATGGTGGTTTAAAGCCACTTATCCGCGTATCAGCAGCTTTTCCCTCTTGCTACTATCTTCTCTCCTGCGGAATAGCCTTTTCTTCGATCTTCTTCCCGCCCCTCAGACCCCCGACCCCAGATATCTAGTAATATAGAGTTTCTAGCTGACTTGATTAGTTGCTTAGCTGGCTTGCTTCTCCTGTCTTGCCTCGAACGCGATTAGGATGTCTCTATTTATGAATTGGAAATCAAATTCTAGAATAACGCCAAATAACCATGAATGATGTTCCGAATATCGTTACTGACACTATAATATAGAGGAACTAATAGAAAGACTTCCCGTCACCTTGGATGTTTCTTCTTCTTTTTACCAAATATTGAGCTATTTTCTTTTAAAGAAGCCCGAGAAACTAATCTCATTCAAACTTCAAAAAGGGAAAAACGAGACTTTGATGGGGCACTTACCGAAGATATATAAATGAGCATGGAAAAGCTATTTCCAGAGGAACAGGGTCTGCAAAAGCTACGAAGCTTGCGCGGGAACTTTCCACGCGGAAAGAGACCAGAGAGGGAGCCTTCTGAGACTTTTGAGATTTTTATTAGCACTAGTGGCTACTATCATATATTAGGACTTCTCCACTACTCTTTTTTTGAATCGAGAAAGAATTATACAGGGTGAAAGGCAGGCTAGGAAGTCAGCTTTCTTTGTTCTCAAAAGGCGAAGACTCAGCCCCAAAACGAATCTGTTCTATATATTCTCCCTGGCATCACTCACTCGCGGATCTAGTATCAGGAAGGATTGACTATGTTCTTCCACCTATATTGTCTTCGAAATCCCTGCTCCGAGGGTTCCGGACTATATGAGAGAAATCGAAGAGATCGCGCCCAAGCAGAGTTAGTTATTAGGGCAGGATAGCACACAACAAGAGGGAAAATACTAGTCTTCGAAGCCTATGAAAAGAAATATATGCATGACCATTCTACCTTCCTGGCAAAAAGAGGGATAGGTGTCTCATATAGGAAGTCTGATTTGCCCACGCCCAAAAGAGCAAGAAGTACGGCATGATCAAGTCTCTTCCGGGAGAGGTTGTAGATGTGAGGGCAGGATCAGTCCCACTTTATCTGCCCTTTCCAAGAAATATTTCCTCTGCCTCGTTGAGAAAAGGGCTCCATAGGAAGCGAGGTCATAGTGGATGATATGATGATATGAATAACGAGATTCTCTCATTTTCTTTTGAGCTGTTCTATCTATATAAATGGGCTGGGCTTCCTCTATTATATATCGCGTTCACGATCAAGCCTATGACATTCGACAGAGAAAGAGCCACCATAACCACGTCTGATGAATCAAATGCTGACCTTTTTGAATAATGACAGGCCTACTGCGAATTATAGAGAGCTGACCTACTTGAATTAATCGGAAGGTCGGGCAAGCTAGCTCTTGATGATTTGCCGAAGACTAGGATCTCAGATTCTCACACTCTCTATACTCGGTCTGGTAAAGGAGAAAATGAGCCCGTCAAAGATGATAAGATAACCCGAGGGGTCCGACCAGCTGCTAGATATATAGGAGCGGAAGGCGGGATAAGTCAAGTAGTAGGAGGGTACGGCAGTAACAGCTACACGGCTAGCGCGACTTATATATGAGGCAAGGGACTAGAATGATGTAGCCGGCTCGACCGGCAGGGATGAGGTAGGCCGGCTAATACCTAAGACTCGATCGTCTACACTCGCAAGCAAGGTAGGACTGTGGCAGAGTCAGGAAAGGAACAAAGGGCGTTGAACTAGTCATTCTGGTACGTCATTATAGGGGGCAAGAAAAAGGAGCTCAGCTGGATCCTCTTTCCATGCATCGCGGACGGGTGGAGCTACTATATATAGCTTACTGGACACTTTCTGAGATCTGATTAGGCACTTCAATGCTCTTCGAGATGCGACCACGAGGACTATGAAGAGTGGTTCGCGTCAGTGTCCACTGGCCCGATCCTTCCTCCGGGTCGAATCCACTTTCCATTGAATCAAAACCCACTATACCCGATGTGTCAGCGGTGAGTCAGGTGCGAAGCAAGCTCAAAAGTCTTCCCAGAAATTCAGTATCCCTCAACCCTGGTTCCACTACTGGTCCGCCCTTTTCACCGCTGCAAGAGCTGAAGCCGAAGCTCAATCTGTTGCATCAGCTGATCAAAAGTAGGATTATAGAAAAAAGCGCCGAAACAAAAGCAGTAGACACCCTCCAGCAGCTTCTGACAAGAGGCTAGTTTCGGATTGAAAGGGGGTGAGTCAAAAGAAGTGAGCTACTTTGTCCCCTTCGGGAAAGGCTGCAGTCTATCCTCAAGCGAGAGATGCTGCACTGCATTGAAGAAAAGCCTACTACCTTTAGAGAAGCGGGTCCTCTTTCACCTCTCGATCACTAGACTAGTTGGAGGTGCTTGCAGGAAGTGAGAGTCAAGTCCAGCTCACAGAACTTTGATTTCCGTAGAAGAGGAGAGTCAGAGGTCTCAGAGAAAAAAGACCGACAATCAGCGGAAGTATGCCTCAAAGAACTCCTCAGCCGGCTCTCTCTTTCAAGTACGTGAGAGGTGGGTCACTATAGGGCAGATAGTGAGTCCGGGAAGTGGATAGGAGGCATTAGGGATTCCATTTGACTCGACCGACCTAGGATAAGAAGCTCATGAGCTTGGTCTAGATTGAGAATTGTTGCCCGGAACTACAGGATCCCTATAGTGGTTTTCACTAATTCCCTCGAAGCCATGTCATCCTTATCTTAGATAAGACCTAGCTCGCACATTTCTTTTAGAGTTGGGTGTAAAGCAGTGTCAAACCAAAATACCCTCATGATCTCTCCCTGAAACTAGATATATAGGCCGCACCTTCCTTCACAAACAAACCTCCCACTATCAAAGAGGAATGATTATCTAGGGGAAGAATCGTCGAGCTTTCAACAATGGAATCCATCTTCATATAATCCAGTACGGTAGTTATGTAACCATTGGAATAAGAAAGTAGTTTCCCCAAAGTCCAGCAAATCTCGTTTACTAAGGCTCAAATCTCAGTCTTTCTTTTTTGAATATCCGTAGCATTTCCATAATATATAGGCCATTTTCTTGCTACTAGACTTGACCCTTTTCTTATCGATCTCAAAGAATGACGAATAAAGGAGGCTGTACTCTGCATTGATTTACCATGGACAATAGACATCAAAACCTTTTGAACAAGCTTAGGAGTGAGGTTTTGACAAATAGCATCACAGAGAAGTCTAGGTAATTGTTCTCTGATCTCATCTTTGAGACTGTCTATTATTGAGTGGTAGAGATCGAGTATCTCATCCTTCTCAGAGAGGATCAAATGAGAATGAATCTAGTAGACGCCAAATCCTTATTGTAAACGAGGAAACTCATTATTTTATAAGCAGAAGAAGGTGCATCCAGAGTAATGGGAATTGTGTAAAAAACCTCATTTGAACTACTTATAGAAATCTTCATCACATCGCGATATGAACTGAAAAGGCCACTATATATTTGGGCTATGGTTTTCAAAAGAAACTATATTAAAAAAAGAAAGGATCTTCTCCAATCCACTCTGCTTCTTGATCCCCTTTGATCCGCCTCCGCATTTGATGTGAAAGAAAAGTAATGGAAGGCCTTTAATAAGGTCTCAAGATGAGTCTGATAAAGGGATTCCTTTGATTCATAATCCGGTAAGAGGAAATTCGGTTGGCCAAATCCCTTTCATGAAAATGACCAGTTCGGTAAATCCTTCCCCATGAATGCAGGTAGGTCAAAGTTGTACCCCATAACATAATTGGCAGATGCAAGATTTTCGAAACTCTATAAGCCATACCGTTGAATGAGATCTCAGTTCCAGGATATCCACTAAGCCTTCCAATTTAGACTTTGTATTCTCTGATAATAACAATGATTCCTCAGAGAGACTGGATATATACCTCAGATATACTCATCTTTCTGACTCAAACTAGCCCCGCTATTTGGAAAGGGGCTATTAGTTCTCAGAACCAGGTTAACCTCTCTAATTACGTATGTGAGTTGTCGGGTAAGAACATGTATACTAACCCCTCGACCCAGACTTGCGAGACGGAGATTGGAATTCGACTTGAACCAGAAAAAAGAAAGACGCTACTCGGCATGAGAGGCCCGCTCTTAGACCTTTTGGAAGAATCTATTGAGTGAGGCTCTTAGCTGCTCCTGTGGAAGACGAGAAATGCATGGGAGGTGCTTGTGCTTAACTAGCACTCCTGGGCAGGGGGAAGCCATTCTACCAGGGACAGGGTGGGACTGAAAAAGACATATACACTGGGCAAGCATGGATGGGCAACTGCAGCTTACGCGGAAGGAATGACTAGTTCGTCATAGATCCCTCGTCAGCTATATATGTAGTTCGACGAGAGGACATTAAGGAGGTGAGGTTTGTGGACTTGCTCATTTGAAGATCATCTATCAGATCCTCTAGTCAATCAGTGAGTTCAAGTATAAACTCTCAATCGAAGGGGTCGGCCGGTGGGCAATATAAGTTATGGGAAGCATTCCTTATCCTCTTTTGAACTATTTGGAATGAATGTCTACTCGATTCGATAATCATCTTCGTGCGCATTGATTAACTATTTTGATATTAATTGTTTTCGAAGTGGCTTATTATATAGAAAGTTCGGACATAGTTGCATGTACTATAAATGGTGCCTGCTCATATGCTCTGACTTGGCGAAATGGCTAGCAAGACAGCTATCAGTCGTCTTGTAATTATCTGCTAAGGCATATTATATAACTGCACGGATTCCTAAAAGAGGAAAGTCTGACCACCAATATCGCGAGAGCAAGTTCCACCCTTCTCTAATTCTAGCATCATCCGTCTGAGGGCTAAACCATCTCTTGCTAACTGCGCATTCTCTGCTCCTGTCTATCTTTGCAATTCTTTTGAATGGAGCCCCCCCTCCTTCCCCCGCCTCCTTTAGGGCCAACCCGGCTTATCGAGGAAGATCGAAAAAGGCTAAACAGGAGCAAGGGTTCAGATATAGTCTATACTCTATATTATGGACAAACTCTTGTTCTATAACCCAATATCACCAACTAAGAAAGGCTGCAGTTACGAGGGGTATAGGGACCTAGGAAGTAGCTTGCTTAAGCATAGGAGAACAGGTAGACTATTGAGAAGGGGTCAAGTTCTTTCAGATAGTGAGATTTCTCCTGAGATTCTGAATGTATTAAGCAATCTTTCTGAGGTTTCTGATGCTGAGGAAGTCAAGGGGATATCAATCCGTGTTTATTATGAGGGAAATAAAGGATAGAATAATGCTGAGTAGCGAGGAAATATATATCAAGCTTGGAGCCTTGTGGGTTTAGGAATGAAAAAGTGGAGCGTAAATGCTATAAGTAAGGTGAATGCCTTAGGGAAAAAGAAGAAGCGTAGCCGCTTCCCTTAAGAACAAGATATCCCAGCGCCTGAGTGATAATGCCAAGTTCCGCTCATTAATTAATGAGAAAAAAAGCGAAGAATAACCCGGACCTTTTGGTATTTGGTATAAGTCAAGCGGCATGTCGCTTAAATTCATCAATTCATCCAGCGACATGTTAATAATGCCTATAAGTGCAAGGTCTTTTAGTAGCTTCTAGATCTAGCTTCTCTGTGAAGCTAGGACGATGTGAGCTTATAAGCATGGTTACGTCGGTCTCGAATTCCCCCTATTATATATTTCCTTAGTATAGGCATCATAGGCTTTGAGAACCTCGTTTATCCATTTAGTTATAGATAGAAAGTCTTTATCACTTAGAGTGGAAGGTGCTAATTTCTTCAGGATCTCCCTAAGTGTATTAGGGTTGATTCACGGGATGATAGCTCCCTATTTGAATGCTAGTAACCCTCTGCATTTACTCCAATAATCATTCAGGAAGCTCTCAGCTTCATCATTAATATCAGGTACATATACTTAATAAGGTTCCAGTGAAGGAACTTATTCACTAACTCCAAGGGTCATTGATGAAAGGGCAGCCGCTTCTGATAGACTTCACTATAAATAAGAGGAAGGTAGTTGCTACAGCGTCAGAAAGTTCTCATGTACAGTATAAATAGGTGCATTTACCATAAAGGTCTAACAGATAACACTAATAGCTATGAATGCGTCCTTCTGGTGAATTCAATTAGCAAAGGTAGATACATCTGTTTTCCGGATATTTAGAGACCAGGGTCAAAAGGACGTTGTGAGGCTAGCGGAAAGAGCGAAGAAAGGACGTGGACACTAAGCGATAGAGCCCAGGCCCCCAATTAATTAAGGTTAGCCCATGTATGGTCTTAGCAGCTCTTTGACCTTCTAAATGAGTGTGAGGTAGGACTCGCTCGCCTTGGGGCTCGCACCACAACTTCTTATTATTTTCTTATTATCGATTTAGCCTTGTCTTCCCGAAATCTATAGTAGACCTGAGGCTTCCGCAGACCATCTATCAAGAAAAGGAAATCAAGCTGACTCTTGTCCCTTGCTTACAGACCTACCTTCCTACTCTCCCGGGTGACTTTAGCCCCCCCTATTATATAGAAATATATAGTTGCTTTGCGAAGTTGAGGGGACTGCCTGGGGCTATCTATCTCTCTCCTGTCTCGCTCCCCTTTTGCCTCTGATCCGCCTGGGCCTTTGAGATTGCGCATAACAAAAGAATATAGATCTCGAAAATCCGCCAGGATATTCTCAAAAATGAGCCGATTTAGTATTAGAATGAGAATTGGAAAATAGACTTTTCTTTCCCTTTGAAAAGATGAGGAGGAAGAAGGGAGCTCTGAGTCTACCCTCGAAGATAGTCGAACTTTCACTCTCCTGGACCCGATGCTGCGCACTGCGAAACTACCAACCTAAGCAACTGGGATGAATCTCTTGCTTTCGGACTAGCTCTTTCTCGGCTATCAGTCAAAGGTCAATTTCTCGACCTCACTTATCTTAGCCAGATTGCCAAAGCCAGCTCAGCCTCTTGCAGGAAGAAGACCTGGTCTCATGCCTCACATCAACTCGCTGCCGGGGAATTCCACTCTACCGAGCCTAGCTCTCTCTTTCCCTCGGAAAAGTCCAACCTCCCGCGAACAAGGCAGAGTCCTCTGGCTATAGAACTCCTCCCGTCTCGCTTGCTGGAATCCGATCCAGTCAGCTAGAACCCGGGCCGGGGGCGGCTAAGCCCGACATACCTAAGACCTCAGGTCCCGCCCGAAGACTTCCACGCCAAGACACTTCTCCTCTTCCCATCACCTTCTACAACTACGGCTCCGCCCCAGCTAGACAAAAGCCTGTGAGTTCGCATATGAGTCCAAGCGCCTCGTCCTGCATCGCATACGCGGGTGGAGGTGCACACATCACTGATGAACCAGAAAGCAGAGCGGCTAAACGGACCCCTCTCTCTCGATTGGTTGTCAGTCTTCGGGGATCAGATGGGGAAAGCCAAGGCAAGGGGGGAAAGGGAAAATGCGCATGATCTCAGACAACTGCCGACGAGGAAAGCTATAAGGCACTAAAAGCAAACGCGACGCGATAGATATATAGGTCAAGGGGTCAAGAGAGTGAAATCCTTGATTGTTATATAACCCTGGGGGGCTATATATATTACTGGTTTCTGACCTTCTATAACCTGAGGTTCAGGGAAGAGGAGGAGAAAAAAAGGGAGCTAGGAACATCTGTCCGCATGTGCAGAACTCTACCAAGCAGATATCATCTAAGTACGTCCGCGGGGGAAGAAGCGAAGCGTAGATAGGCGCCAGAAGCAAACGCGACTAATAGCACTGGGAGAAGTCAACAGTTATATTCCTATAAGTGGTCTAACCCAAGAAGCATAGAGCTGCAGAGCGGGAAAGCTGGCCTTCTCAAGCTCAGCCTGAGGTTAGCTCTACCATCCGTAGAGAGAGAAAGAATCGAGCTAAGATTGACCGGAGATGATTTGACCAAGGTTTAAATAAAGAATGCTGAGGTAATTAATTGAGAGGATAGTTGCAGCTGGAACTGCAAAGGCTGACTTCGCGGGATATCGAGAAGTGCGTCAAGGAGAACTATTCTACTAACCTTTAGAGGATCCACAGAAATGACTACTGAGGCCTCAAAGGACCTCGAAGGGCAATCAACCAACTCCCTTAGCCTTAGTCCTAGTCCTGTCTTTCTTCTAATAAAGAAATACAGATTTCCCAAAAAGAATAATAAGTCAGACCGAGCGCTTAGAAGCAGAGGTAGGACCCAGGGCTTAAGTAGACAAGGCAATCGCGATACTAAATCAAATCAAGAACTGACGAGCAAAGTCGCCGGTTGAAAAGGACTGAGGTTGTAGAAGTGAAAGGGCAGAGCGAGTCGGACCTGAAGCCGCTCCCCGAAGCAAGAGGGAGGTCAAGGCTCCGTCTAGTATAGGCTCAGTAGCCGCCCCAAGATATGTTTCGTAGCCGGATTGACGTTGCCGAGGTAGTCGATGACTCATATCCAGTTATCATAGTAGGGATTCTGCAATCTTTCATTCCAAGACAACTGGGGGGCAGCAATGATCTAGCAGTAGTCAGCCTTTATATATATAGATAGCCGAGGGAAATGCCCTCTACCTTCGCTACTGGTTCTTTGACAGCCCAAGCCGCTGGGACTAGCATTTCCGCTTGAGACTGAAGTAATAGGGCTAAGTGAGAATCTGTCTTTTTTCCACTTCTTCTCACAGGGCTACCTCTCACACAGAGGCTAAACAAAGCATATCCTCGCCCACTAGGACGGTCAGAGCCAGGACTCTCTGCCTTGGCTAGGACCTCCTCATGTGCCTGAGAAAGCTCACTAAGGCCTCTATGAACTGAACCTCCTTTCTATAGCCTATGTGATAGACCGGCTCCTTTTCTCAGACAGTGAGCCAGCAAGCCTACTCTTGGATCTTTCTGAGGGCTCAAGGCATAGTCTAGATAGCTTCTGATACGTGCCATTAGTGGATTAGGCTCATGAGTTTGGCTAGACCATTTCCGGGCGTCTTTGCCTTTTCCATCTTGAGAGCTACATTCAGCCCTATTACTAGAGGACGTAGGATTGGCTCGAGGTCCCGACCTCATTCGCAGCTTCGATCTCTCTCAATACCCTTTCTATATACTTCCTCAAGAGCTTCACACGGTGGTTAGGAGAGGGACCGATGGTGATCCCAATGGCCAGCATACCTCTCCTATCTCAGCCACGACTTTCCTTTTCCGAATAGGCCTGTTGGATTTCCTTTGAGTCTCATCATTTGCGTTAGGGTCTCCATAAGTGGTGGTTGCCTATCCCATTGGAAGATTATTTGCCTATGGATGACTAGCATCAAACTATGCATAAGTAGTAGTTCGGATAAGACATTCTTTAAGTGTGCACTGTCCTGTGGAGTCTTTTTCTCTATTCCCATCTTTCCCCCTACCCCCCCCAAACAAACCCCCCCCTAGAAAACCCCCACTTCTCCGCGTACGTTCACCGCCTTCTAAACTACTTCTACTTATTCCCCGCGGAAGATCGGTGGAAAAGAAAAACATTAGGTGACGAATCCAAACCAGCATCAGCCAAACATAGGTACTGGACCCGGCCCCTATAGTGACGCGCAAGGACTTTCTCTCGCTAAATCTCTACTTGATCCTTTAGCTGCATTTATCGAAGTTGCATTTCCGAAGGAAAGATATATGTGTCCGACTTTGATCAAAAAATCAAACGAGCCACAGACGCCAAGAAGATCAGGGACGAGAGGCGAGGAAATGGCTCGAAAAGCGCTATAGGGAAAAAACGGAATCACATCTGCTCAGCTCTATCGGAAAAAATGATTAGAGTGGGGGGATCAGGCTGGAATAGAGCGGGAGGAGGCGAGGTTTCTCTGATAAGTCTAGTGGCGAAAGGGGAATTTATCGACGAACCAGAGAGGGGGTGACTATTCGGTCCAGAGTCAGAAGGAAATACTCACGGATCAGGACTTTAGACCTATTTATTAGAAAGCACCGAACCACTTTCTTAGCTTTTTGGATAATAGGAGGCGTGGGGGTCCTGACGGGGGGTTCGGGGGGGCTGGGCGGGAGGTGCACCGGAACCACCTACCCACTCGAAATTCAGGGTGTGAAGCTGACTTGCACTGATAGACCCCTATTGGAAGGGGATTCGGCGCCCCATCTTTTGACTGTTGTCAACGGAGCTCTTCAATGTTCGATTCTACTCTATGTCCAAACATTTCTATTTCGATCTAAGTGGTCTTCTTCTGTGTCCCGTGCTAGGAAGCATTATTCTTCTTTTTATTCCAAATTCAAGAATACGACTAATACGATTGATTGGTTTGTGCGCCTCTCTTATCACTTTTTTGTATTCCCTTGTTCTTTGGATACAATTCGATCCTTCTACGGCCAAATTTCAATTTGTGGAAAGCATATTACACCTTATTGAGCTTCCTTATGAAAACATTCATTTGTATATGGGTATAGACGGTATTTCATTATTCTTCGTGATATTGACCACATTTCTGATCCCTATTTCCATTTTAGTGGGTTGGTCTGGTATTCGAAGTTATGGGAAAGAGTATATTATAGCATTTCTCATTTGTGAATTTCTAATGATCGCCGTGTTCTGCATGCTGGATCTTCTACTATTCTATGTTTTTTTCGAAAGCGTGCTAATCCCTATGTTGTGCGGAGCTGAGCATCTTATATTCGTTGGTACCAAGCTTTTCGTCTGCAGAGGCCTTGTGCAGTAAACCCCCTACGAGCGGTCCTCCGTCGTCGTCAAGGGGGACCCGCGAAGCTTTCGGGAAGAGGGGTAGTCTTGTGTGTAAGCATAGCATTTCTGGTCGAACCACCGAACCACACATCTTTTTTTTGTGGGAGGGTACTCTGAGTAGTGGGTACCTCGTAGGACCTCGACCCGCCTACTCGGGTATTGTATGGATATGCAGGAAGGGGTGCTCCTAGGTGTGTGTAGGGGGTGTGTTTGTTCTAGAGAATGGATTCCTCGTGTCAGGGGGTGTGGATACACTTGCGCGAATTCGGGGGAAGGCTACAATGGAGAGATCAAAAGGAAACTCCGATCAGGGATGGATGTAAACTCGGGAGACCTCGAGGGTAGGGATAATCGTCCAGGTCTTATTGTAAAAAAAGCCGCCCCGCCAAATATATAGTTTAGGTGACGCCGAAAGGTTCCTCCTTGCTGGGGAGCTCGTCGGCGAGCGTCAGAAAAGTGGACCCTAGGAGGGGAGGATCGACCCGTTCAGTAGGAGACCAAAGAAAGACTGCATCACCCGCTGAGCCTCTTTCCCCTCCCCTTCGTCTATCGCCGGAGGGTCGTAGGGCCCGTAGGCGGGAGGGGGAGCGGTTCTTTCGGGCAGGAAGCAGGCCGGGTCCCTAGGGCGGGCATCTCCCGCAACGCAAGCAGCATTGCTCGCCACCACTCGAGAAGCAAAAGATTAGAGAGTCAAGGCGGAAAATACATGCACGTGGTCTAATGACAAGGGCCGACGACGGAAGCTCGGGACGGAGCCGTATGATGCGGAAGTGTCACGTACGGTTCCCTGAGAAGGGAGTGGCTACCCACTGGAGCTTCGGAACAACCACCACCGGTAAGGTCAATTCCGCTTTGGGGCCACCCCTGACTCTACCATTATTATAGGGGTATGGGGATCGAGACAAAGAAAGATCAAGGCAGCATATCAGTTTTTCCTATATACTTTATTGGATCCGTTTTTATGCTATTAGCAATTCTGTTGATTCTTCTCCAAACAGGAACCACCGATTTACAAATCTTATTAACCACAGAATTTCGTGAGCGGCGCCAAATCTTTCTATGGATTGCTTTTTTCGCCTCTTTCGCCGTCAAAGTGCCTATGGTACCAGTTCATATTTGGTTACCCGAAGCCCATGTGGAGGCACCTACGGCTGGATCCGTCATCTTGGCAGGAATTCTTTTAAAATTGGGAACCTACGGGTTTTTAAGATTTTCAATACCCATGTTTCCCGAAGCGACACTTCGTTTCACTCCTTTCATTTATACTTTAAGCGCGATTGCAATAATATATACTTCCTTGACCACTTTAAGACAGATCGATCTTAAGAAGATCATTGCCTACTCTTCAGTAGCCCATATGAATCTGGTGACTATTGGTATGTTTAGTAGGGCGGCGGCCGTTAGGTCACCTATTTGGAATGTTAGACACACAAGCAAGGCCAAAACATGTGTGCCGGGCGTGCGACCCATCAACCTACTAGCAATGGGGTAGAAAACATAGCATGTCGCGATTTGAGGCCTTCCAAAAACTCACCTCTGCGCCATGGGACGGGAGTGGGGGACGGCCCTACGCGCAGGCAGCAGCACCGGCTCTACGAAGCTTATATGACGTTCTTTTGGCTTTCCGCGGCGGACCTTTAGTATCTCCTCGATTCTGCTCCAGGCGCGAAAAGTGAGATGAACGATTTTCCAATCAATTGATAGATGGCCTGATCCTGATGGTGAGAAAGAGGGGGCTCAATCGAGAAGGGGAAATCCCCTGTTTCAGGGCCCCGAAGGAAAGATATATGTATCTGATGGAGTCGGCTTTACTAAGTACGTAGAAGGCCCAAGCGCTTTTTGGGGCAGCTCAGTTCTCTTATCCATCGGTCCAATGCACAGGGCTCATCCTCGGGGAGGGAAAAATCGAGACGGGCCCCCCCTCTGACCCCCCCCCCCCTGAGAAACCCCCCCCGGCATCGTCCCACACAGAAAGAAAGAGCGCGGAGCCCCGGCCCGACCTGTAGGTCCGCTAACGTCAAGCGAGGAGTTGAGCCTGAACTGGAGAACCGAAGTCACTTTCGGGAACATACTTCCTACATCCCATATGTGTCCAGTCCAGCAGCGCAGCGCAAACGTTCGAATCCTCCCGAATCCCCCGCTGGCCATCGGGGACCGAGTGGTTAGGCCATGATCTGCAGGGGAACGGATCACTCATTCTTCTATTGGGGACAGGTGCACGAACGACAACTCCAAACGTCACACATCCGCCGCCGAATATATAGTTTAGGTGGCACCAGCGAGATCCAGCTGACGGGAACTTTGTGTCGCGGCTTCTCCACTCCGCCCTAATCGCGATATCAGACTCTTGAACTGAACTTCGTTGCCTTCCCGCGCCCGAATGTGGGACCCGTCCTAGCTGTTCACTACAATCCCGAAGCCTTGACGAACTAGACTCAGATACGGCAAGGAGACCCGTGTTCCGGTCAGCTGAGGGTATTATATTCTCTGTATCTTCAGTCAAAAGGGATTCGTCAGTTCGCTGCTTTTCCCAGGCCGTAGAAGGAAGGGCCCCCGGATCGCCGCCTTTGTTTGATATGTGTTCAATTCAGTACAATACAAACAACAACTACACCAAGAAGGGCCATTCCCCCTGAAGGGGAAGGTCCCCGGGGAGAGATCAGAAGGGGAGAAGCGACTCGTCCCCTGAGAACGCGATAGCCCCTTCGCTTCCGCTCGATCCAAAAGAAAGACTTGGCGTAGGAGGCCCAGCATTCAGGGCTGGAAGGAGGCAAGCTAATTCTGGGGGGCATGGAGACTACAATCCCCCGACTACTAAGAAGCTTTGCTTCGTTCGACGGACTGACGGGGGGGAAGCGCAGCTTAGCGAGCTTAGGGGTGGCCGACCACTACATAAACCGCTGGCGGAGAAAGCTCGAAGAGCTTCCCTTCATTCGCTTCGCAGGAGCCGCACAGCACATAGCTGGAAGTCAGAGGGCTCGTACTACCTGCCGTACCCTTCGCTCCGGGGGACCGTTGAACGGAAAGCGCCTTCGTCACAACTCGGCAGAAGGGAAGGGGCCTATGTATTTGCATGACCCTTGCAGATGTCGACCCTACCTACACCCGGAGCCAATCCCCTAGTGGTCCTGCCACCACGCCGCAGAACGGGAGCTCGTGTGCGTCGGATTTCGGAAAAAAGAGGCCGCTGGGGAAAGGCTGCCTTGCTGTCTGAGGCGGGGGGTTGAGGGGGGGAAGCCCGAGGCCAACAAGGGAGCAGTTGAGAGGTGACTCACTCCTGACTTATTTATACTCTTTCCAGGTACACTACAGTCACGAGACCAAGGGCAGAACTTCTGTACGTGATCGTAGTAGAAAGAAGGACAGTACCTAACTCGTCCCCGCTGCATCGAAGAGTACCTATGCACTATGTTCCGGTTCACTGATAAGGAAGATAGAGTTGGGGTGGGTTTCCCCGATACTCGACTACCGGGGAGAAAGATGCGCAACTCAAAACGGCCCCACCCTTTGACCCTCCTCGACCCCCTGTAGGTCTCGAGGACATACTCGATCCGCGCATTAGATATAATGGCGGAATGACCAGAAA
Organism: Ottelia alismoides; assembly: GCA_037367405.1. Lineage (NCBI taxonomy): Eukaryota > Viridiplantae > Streptophyta > Magnoliopsida > Alismatales > Hydrocharitaceae > Ottelia > Ottelia alismoides. Next base: position 3,957,326 of record JAZKJV010007604.1, on the reverse strand, counting down.
AAGAAGTGGAGTTAGAAAGCCGTATGATAGGTGGGGAATATCTTGTACGGTTCGGGGGGCTCAAGGGAGTTCAGGGGGGAAGATTGTGCTCTATCGAACATACAAGGAATTGGAGGTAGCATTTTACTGATGTTAAGTCATGGACTGGTTTCTCCAGCCCTTTTTCTATGTGTTGGTGTTCTATATGATAGACATCATACTCGACTTGTTAGATATTATGGAGGTTTAGTGAGCACCATGCCGAATTTCTCTACCATTTTTTTCTCTTTCACTTTGGCCAATATGAGTTTACCTGGTACAGGAAGCTTTATCGGGGAATTTCTCATCTTAGTAGGAGCTTTCCAAAGAAATAGCTTAGTAGCCACCTCCGCAGCGCTTGGAATGATTTTAGGCGCGGCGTATTCCCTTTGGCTATATAATCGTGTGGTTTCTGGAAATTGCAAACCCGATTTCCTCCATAAATTCTCCGATCAAAATGGCAGAGAAGTAGTCATATTTATACCTTTTCTTGTTGGAGGGGCGACCGTCCGTTGAACTACCAAAAAAGGGTCAACCAATGTGTACTAGCTAATTGGACTAGGTAACTAATGGTGCTTGCGATGGGACGGATGCGACTTCCCTCATCAGTCATGGGTGGCATAGCCTGTTGTGGAAGTCCCCAAACCGGGACCGAGAGAAAGAAAGGACGGGGGCTCGTTAAGAAGAGAAGGCCGGGGACACGGGGGGCATTTCTCGACCCAGTCTCCGAGGGACAGTTGAACGAGCGACTCATGAATGCTGCCGGGCCTCGAAGGCAATTTGAGATAAGAACCCGCTAGAATCATCCCCTTACCTTCACCATGATACGGACTCCGACGTTTTTATGGCAGAGCACGAGGAGTTTCCTTCAATATGATGATGGGAATGGAAACCAGAAGCACGACTGGGGTCCTCGTCGTGAGACGAAAGAGGGACATGAGACTTTTTGGTAGTACCGGTGAACCAGATGGCCGCGGCGAGGGAATCTGGGACGGAGGACTCGTAGTATCTCTATAGATCTGGCAAAAGCGAAAGACCCCCCGGCACCTCAGACGAATTGGGGGCTGACCGCTGAGCCCACTCTGGCCTCGCAGGGCACGAGTGGGTGCGAGCTGGACAGGGATTCTGTACCGAGCAAAGGGAGGGGCCCCAGCGGAGAGAACAGTAAGGAGGAAGAGCGTGGAGCCCGGGCGGCAGGAGCAGCGGGCAAGTGCTTGGTAGGCCACCGGGCGGGGACGTCGGGGGGGCAGATTGAGAAAATACGAGAAATTGGCGCTTTCTCAAAAGGGTCGAGGGTCCGGGGGGGGGGGGGGGGGGGGAAGGGGGGAAAAGATCTTTTCCCTACCGAGCTATATATATGGACAAGATTCCCACTCTCAACATATTCTCCACGCGCTGGGCTCTTCCGCGGGAACAGATGTCAAGACCCTACCGCTTTTCGCTCGAAGGCGAGCCATACGAGAGTGAGTCGAATTCAGTCATTATATAAATCGTCGGGGGGCTTTTGGGCCAGGGGGGAAGGAGTCTAAATCAATGGACATGGAGGAACCATCATTGATGGATGTTGCACATGACACGAGAAATTCTACTCTCCGAGAAGTTGCTGACTATCCGGAGAAGGTGCCAGATCCGAGTGACGCGAAGTAGAGTCTCGATCAGCCTAGTGCACCAACCACGTGCTACGACGGGAACTCGACAGACCTGGCAAATGATGGCCCACCCCACCCGAAGAGCGCTTATGTCATATGGGCATGGCTGAAATCCTGATGTGAGGCCTGAGAAAAGAGTAGGAATAATAATGAGAAAAGTCCAGGTTGGTTGGTGAGCCTAGTGATGGGAGACTATCTAGCTTGGTTCGGAGAGCACTTGTTGGGTTCGACGATTTCTTTTTTTCGGAATTTCCCAGCAGAACTATTGACCCTACTTGTTCGGATGGGTGTTCACCCCAAAGTGTTCCCGGACAGCATGCATACATCCGTAAGTAACTTAGTGCAACATGGGAAATTTCATTGAGAGGAATCAGACAAGAAAAGAAAACTGTGTATTTGAGAGTTGAGGAGTGTCAGCTATATATAATATGGTTCGTTGAGGTGTCTACACAGACACAGGCCTTTTCTATAGTTCCGGGTTTTCGAAGCTAATAAGTCAGGAGAGTGCGGATTGCTCAAAAAAGGGGGTGGGGCAGGGGGGCTCTCCTATTCCGAAGGGCTCTTTCTTTGGTGGCTCAATTCGCGATCTCGAGTCTCGCGTGGTAAAGAGAGTTTGAGATTTGTAGAACAGGAGAAGAGTACTAGCTCCCCCCTCCTTGCCCCCCGTCCCGCTTTGTAGAAAGAAGAGCTGAGGCCTAGGGCGCTTTGGCTCCCCTTTGTCGAAGCGCTGAAAAAGGCCAGAAGCCACCAACCCGGGGTGAAGTACGCTCCCCACCCCGTCGGTCTTGCCCACGCTTGCTGCTCGCTCGCTGTCTACTAAACGAGCCTTCCGCGGAGTCAAATCAATGAAGTGAACAGCCCAAGCCCCAGGCCCAAAAAAACACAACAAATAACCTCGGAAAAAGCGGATCTTTGACCGAGGGAAAGGAGATTCTCGTAGATAGAGACTTCAACCCTAAGCGGGGGTAGGGGCGGCTGTAGCCAAGTGGATCAAGGCAGTGGATTGTGAATCCACCACGCGCGGGTTCAATCCCCGTCATTCGCCCATTTTTCAATCCCAATTCTATAGAGAAATGCAATTCTATACATGTTCACTAATTAGATTTTATACGACAATCAATTAGCTAGGTTGTCTCCCGCCCAATAGTGCCTTCTGCGGCGTCAAAAATCCGGATTGTCGGAGACTAATATAAAAATCCAGTGAGAATCTTCAAATATATAAAAGAAGAGGGAGAGGTTTGATGAATGCGGAAGAGAGATCGCAGAAGGGAATTTTCCTATTCCTCACTGAAATTTCACGCAGAAGGTAATTTGCCTATTCATCACTGCAATTTCGCGCAGAAGGTAATTTGCCTATGAATCACTCCAGCTGACGAGGTTTGATAAATACTCGACCGTAGGGGGGCATTCTTTGAGGGTAATTCGGGAAGATCCTTATGGAAGGCAGCTTTTCCTACGCCGTATTGTCTCTCTTCCACCCCTATAATGACGCATCTATATATCCCCCAAAAGCAATATTAGGGGCTCGCACCTCTCTTCGGCCCACCTCTACCTCCCGCCACACAAAAGCAAATGGAATGACCCGCATATCGGCACCGCCTGGATAGATGTATACATACAATAAAGCAGCGAAAAGACGATGTGTTGTTTTTCATATATATATGTGGTTTGAGACGACTTCTTTCTTGACCCTAAAGGAACTGGCCTCATCAGCGCTTTCTCAATCGAGGCCTCCCTTATAGTCTAGGGCATGGTCTCAGACTCCAGTCCGACCCCCTGTCGGCATAGCAGGAATGTCAGCAGTGGAAGGGTACTAGTCCCTAATACCAGGCCTGTGACAGCAATCCCCTCGGAAAAAGGCTTTTCAGCACGACACCATGCATTCCGCACCATCACGAGCTTTAAATAGAGGTTTGGGGTCATTTTTCTTCTATGCCTAGAATCAGAATAGTGGCCACCTCGGATCAGACTGCCATCACCCCTTGATGACCTCACTTGCCTACTGAGCTTGTCATCACTGACCTCCCATCTTTCGCATATTAGTCGAAGGGTGTGGATCAAGAGCTCGAAGACAGCTTATCCACTTGATCTCCATATCTCCTTCTGAGGTACCTCCGTCCTGCTTCGCTTATTGAATCCACTCAGCCTCTAAGTATCCTCGCGCTATACACTACCTCTGAAGGCTATAGAACTCTGGAGAGCGTCGATCTCAAATTAATCGCGTTCCAGGGTGCAGGAATGCAACTCTCCTTTCTTTGACAGACAGTGGAAGAACTCTCAGTTGCTTTATCTAGGAAGTGCACTTTGTGGAGTAGGGGTTGGTTGACACGGAACCGGGAACTCATGCATGTCAGAAATCTCATCAACTCACCCTCGTCATTATAAGGCCTAGCCTGATGTGATCCAGCGGCGGATGAGGTTTTCATTAGAGTTTATATAGTGGAAGCGGAGCTCTGATGAATCCACATTTCATCATCTTTATTCTATCATTTTGGCCCCAAAAACCCTAGCAAATGCCTGTAAATAGCCTTAAAATCATCATTTTAGCATTCATGCATAGGTGTGTAAATACTGTATAAAATACGGTTTTTAATGCCAAAATTATAGAATAAAGAAAAGAAAAGAAAAAGAATAAAATATTGTAAATATTTTATGACCCGAAACCCCGAGACCTAGGCATCTTGATGAATAGGTCGACCAAGAATAAAGTAGGGGGAGATAAGGGTCAAATACCTATTTTATTTTATCCATTATTTATTCATTTTGGGGCCTATTTTTGGTTCCACTTTTTATACATCAAATAAAGAAACTTTTCACATGAAAGTTGTAGATAATTTAATATAGAAAAATACAAAATTGATTTCACTGAAAAATAATGTACAGATAAAAAGTTATGGTCTAAATAAAATTCCAGAATGCCAACTTCCCAGACCCGTATCTCATTAATGAAAACTCCAAATGCAGCATACTCACCTTTAATTGTATATAGAATAAAATAATCTATCCAATGGCGGTGGTTTCGCATTTGGCGGAGCTACGGTTTAAAAGTTGAGTTTTGGACCCTCATTGTATACTTGTACATATTAAAATATTCAATTTATTATTTATTTACTATTTTTATAATTTTATATTATTATAATGTTGTTAAAAATACTTGTAATAATTATGTATATTAAAATCAGAATAAAAACATCATTAAAACTCAAATAAAAATACTTGTACATATTTGATACATAGGTACTATACATACACTTATACCTATGTAAAATACCTTTATATTTTATTAATTATACAAATTATATCAGAAAAATAAACTAAAAATATATACGTGTATATAAAAGTATGTTATAACGTTATAAAATACTAAATAAAAATAATAAAAATAAAAATACCTAAATAAAAATAAAATACTCAAATATATAGATAATATACCTATATAGGGGTATAAATGCAAACTTGTAAAAATATACTCCATAAAAATAAATAAAAATCACCATAAATTAATTCATAAAATAATAAACATTTTTTATTTTGTAATAAAAAATTAATAAAATCATTTGCTATTTTAATTTCAATTTAGAAGTCTTTTTCTCCTGGTTCTTCCTGGTTGGTCCACGTGGACCAACCAGGGGGCTAGGAGAGTTGACCTCGGTCAACTCTCTGCCCAACACCTGGGCGGCCTGTTAGAATGACTTTTCTTGATTTTCGCGGATTTTTGGAGACCGCACCTTTCACCGAATCGAATCGATGTCTTCACGAGAGTTGATCACCTATGATTCCTCTAGCTCGCCCTAGGATTTTTTCGGGGAGAGCATCACTGCTCTTCCCGTTGCGCCTTGATCTTCGAGCCCCCTCGGCCTTGTTTCAAAAACAACCCAAACACTTCCTTTTCCCTTTGAACCACTCCACGGCCTGGCTTAGACATCCAAGGGGTACCCGAGGGTCTCCTGTGACAGGGGAGTTCACCCAACCCTTTGTAGAGGTACGGCGACGCCGGGAGGAGGATTCCAAACCACCTCCGGCCATTTGGCCGTCGAGGTTAAACCTCGCCAAGCTGGGCTCGAGGTACTGTTCTCTTCTCTTTTTCTTATTTTCTTCGTATTTCTGGTAGCAATAGGACCAACTTACACCCTTCCATTTCGAGTAAAGTCCATTCGTTCGCATCCGCGATCACCTCACCGGAGCTAGCTCCGGCGAGCTTCGCCCTCACCGCCTCCCACCGTCTTCTACTGCTGGGTGATGCTCGGCATTTTGCCCGAGCTCTCCTTGACCCTTTTTGCAGGTCGCTGGAAGGATAAGACCCCATCTGGGGGGTCGATTTTGAGGAACGAGGCACCTGGAGCACCACCGCCTCTCCGACTTCATGGCGGCGCACCTGGGCTCAGAGACCCATTTTGGCCCCGCCGCGAGGTTGGGGGACCTTCCAGGCATCGTCAGGAACCTCCAGCGACGAGAACCAAGGCCGGAGCAACGCCTGCGAGCCGATCAAAGTTCGTGAGGGACGGAGTTCTTCCCTGTTCTAACAGGGGAGGTTCCAGCCGTCCGATCCGAGGGGCGCTCCAGATCTTGCTGCGGCCGTTGGATCTCCATCAGCCTCGGCCGTCCGATCACGCAAAGAGCTTCTAATCGTAGCCGTAGGCAACGAAGGGGCATCGGGCTCTATTGTGCTGACACGTGGATTAGTGGCGGAAGCCACACCGTCCGATCGCGCCCAGGTCGTGGGTATTTTGCATTCTTACCCCACGACATTTTTGTATTTTAATATTAGAACTTAAAACCTTCATCTGTCTTTTAAAACTTTTGTAAATTTTGCCAAAACCCCCTACAGTGTCCGTATTTACATTTTAACCCTTGCCATCCCAGCGCACGTGCGTGGCACGTGCGCGTGGACATTTTGCGGGCAGGGCCCTTGTAGTTTTGGGGTTTTAGTTTTTAGTCCATTAAGTATTTTGTCACGTTGTTTATTTTTAGAGGAATTTGCATTCCAGCCCCGCAATTTTGTCATATTACAGTCTGGTCCTTGCCAGGTCACGTGCACAGTGCGCGTGACCTTGGCATTTTTGCAGGTTCACCCTTGCGGGTTTGGGTTCTTTGTGTGTGGTCTAAAATTATTTTTATTCAGTACAAATTTCGTGGAAATTTTGCAAGCGTGCCCCCATATTTTTTATATATTGCACATATACCCTTGCTAGGCTGGTTTAATTTTTGTATGCTTGTTGTAATTAATTGACCTATCATTTTAACTCCAAAAATTCCACAAAAATAGGGTTAAGCTCCTGGACATGTGTACTTTAACGCCACATATTTAGTTTTTGATTTCATTCTATTTTCATATTTATTAAAAATCAAAAACTTGCTTTTAGTGCACTGTCTAGCTTAGAAAATCCATAAAAATTATAAAAACGTTTTGAAAAATTCCAAAAAATTAGCTAGTGTCTATTTTAACCTATTTTAGTGTCAGTCCAAAAATCACTAAAAATCTCAAAAGAAAAACCTTAAAAATTAGAAAAGACTCAAAAACTTCCAAAAAATCCTAAAAATCAAGGAAAACTCCAAAAAATACAAACTCAGCAACTGTTTGCTGTATATTTCAGTAGCTTTAGTTGAAAATTAGTGTGAAAAATTTTGAGTACTGGTTGCTATTTTTAAATTCTCATTTTGTTCACAGCCAGCATATTTTCCACTGTTTTCTCTTATTTCAGTAATTAAAAATCTCAAAAACACCTTGAAAAATCCCCAAAAATCACAAAAACAGTAGAAAACCACAAAAATACCAAAAAGATTGTACTTCTGAACTTTTGGATATTTTTGCACATTTTTATAACTATTTCATCTTGTCTTGTATTATATTGCTTTTATATTTCAATATTGAAAAAGAAAATAAAAAAATATAAAAGATAAAATTATAAAAATCAGAAAATTAAAAATCAAAATACAAAACAAAACAAAAAAAATTTTAAATAAAAAAAATTAAAAATTAAAAACCCACAAAAAAAATTGTAGTTGCTTGCTTGCTTAGTGTAGACTTATCACACACATACACTTGTGCTTACATTTTTGCGAACTACCCTGCTTGCTCCCTGTGTTCGAACTCTCTGCATACTTGTCACTATACACCATTTGTGCAGAGTTAAAAATAAATTTTAACTCCACATTATTTCTAATTTATTGATCTTTAGTGTGGGTTAATTGTTGACTTTAGTCCGGATTTAGTGTGGTCAACACACCGACTGAGTTCACGCTTTGTGCTGAACTTAAGACCACCTATTTTCGGCTAAATCAAATGGCGCCGTTGCCGGGGAGCAACAGCGAGTAGTTCTCACTTTGTTTGATTGTGTTGATTGTCTACCATAGCCTTACTTTCTATCTCTTACAGTTTTGATATATCTGTTGAGCTATCTGACCATCTCTTTACTTGTCTTCTTGCGAGGGACCGCGGAACGAGGCGGATCGCCTAGGTGACCCGAAGCAACCTTGGGAAGCGGAGTCGGTTTTTCTTAAGCCAAGCCGGCAGGAGAGAGCAGGAGGATTGAGAGAGAGTGATTAGTTAGCTTGCATTTTATTTCTGTGAGAGAGTGACTTTGATAATTTGTAATAATACAGGTACATTCGGACTTGGACACTACCGAGCCTAACTTCCAAGTGTTTGTTCACTTGGGGGCTCACCGCGGTTTTGTGTTTTTCGTGGTTTTCTCGGCTTTATTTCTATTTGTTTCACGAGGATTTAGCCCCTAGACATAGGAATTTTTGTTGACTGTGACGAACTAAAAAGCTAAGGCCCAATCCCTAATATCTTGCCTGCACCTATAGAACGTAATTGGACTTGGCTAAAATTCACTTGAAAAAGCTATTTGACTTGGACTAGAGCCCACGTGCCGCGAGCCCACCCTGTTAAGCGCTACTCCTGAACTCGAGTGTGTCGAGAAGAGGAGGGGTGAGCCAAGACCGGACTCCGGACTCTTTTCTTTGTCATAGCTACTTGTTCTTCACGTTAATAGAAGTTGCTCATCTTAGGACGATTTCCTCGTGCATGCATATAGGTAGTTTAAATTACTGTCTTTCAATTATGCGCGGATCACTTTGCATGTAGAGTGCTGGCGACAAGGTACACATTTCTATCCCTGCATGCATCATAGATTTTGACCGTGCATCGGCTTTTCCGCTTTCCTCCCCCTGTTTTATTGAATTTTAATAACAAGGAAATTGGAAAATTCGTTAGACGATGTTTGCTCAGAAAAACACCTAAAAAGTGAAAACAATAAAAATTGGGACTGCTAATGCAAACTCGACCTTAAAACTCATCCCACCAAAAATTGTGTTTTGGGAGAGTAATCCCCTCCTTGTTTGATTTATCTGCTGCGAGAGAGTGACTCGACACTAGGATAGAGCCACATCTAAAATTTTAGTTGACTACCGGTCGTGGTTAGTCGTTCTCCAGTGAGGATCTCTCCGGTAACCGGTAAAGCGGACCGCGATATCCTTAACAGATTGAATTAGCGGGAGCAACCGGGTTACGGTCCGCAATTCATACTGGCTGGGAAAGATCTGACGTGGATTGGGACAGTCGGCTAGGAGAGTAGGATACCTAATAGCTCGCTCTAACGCTCTGATAGATTGAATGATCACCTAATAAAAATTGACAAGATAACAGACCGAACTCTCACGGTCATCAGCTCAAGTGTGGAGTAGGTGAAATTGGGGTTTTGATTTATCATCCTGTTTGCATTCCAGATCTCATCCGCCTTTCTCTAAATCATGATGATGGGACGGAGATCTCTTAGGCCGACCTTGTCGGCACCGCTATCCCGCACTCCTCCTTATTCATCTAGGAATACCTCGGAGAGTCCGCTCTCCGAGCCTGAGTTTACATCCACCCTGTTCCCCCTCGACCACTCTTCTCATTCTTCTTCCATCAGTCCAAGAGTGTCTGAGTACAGTACTTCACAGTGTTCCGCTCATTCGACAGCACCTGAGATGGCCTCTTTTGCTTTTTCAGAAAATCCAGCCATGGCAGACAGAGGCGAGCATGAAGATGATCATGAGCACCCTCCGTTCATATTTGATCAAGCAGCCATCAATAATTCCTTGTTAGCATCCCTGGAGACTATGCAGCAACAGATCCGTGACCAGGGCACATTCATGGGTGACCTTATGAGGGAAATTGCTCAGATGAGAGAAAACCGGGAAGGTGGTGGAGGAGGAGGACCGGACGCAGGAGGAGGCGATCCAGACGGCGAGAGACCGCCACAGACTATCATGAGGGAATTGCACAACCCAGCTGCATCCCTCACTCACCGATGGATTCGACTCCCGCCCATCCGCGGAGATTTCGAGCTTTGGCCCCACACTATCCAACTGCTACCCAAATTCCATGGGTTGCCGACCGAAGAGCCGCACCTCCACCTCCAAGAATTCGAGATGATTTGCAGCACCATCCATGATCGGTTGACGACCGAGGACACAATCAAGATGATCGCCTTTCCATTCTCTTTGGTTGACAGAGCCGCCTATTGGCTCAAACATCTTGGGCGTTTCGTCGACACATGGGTAGATCTCCGGACCGTATTCTTGAAGAAGTACTATCCTCTCGGCCGGACCAATGCAGCTAGAGCAATGATCAGCAACTTCGTCATGATCCCTAACGAACAATTCCATGAAGCCTGGGATCGATTTAGAGAACTCATTGACCGGTGTCCACATCACGACATCTCCAAGCCCAACCTGGTGCAGAGTTTCTTCTGTGGGCTGACACCGGAGCTACAGGGGCTTGTCAACGCCTCTTGTGGTGGATCCTATTTTTCCAAAGGTGAAGATGATGTCTGGGCCATCTACGAGGGCATGGCAGAAAATTCTACGGTGATGACCCAGGCCCGTGTCTACACCCAACAAAAGCCACCACAAGGAAGTGGAACCTTTCAGAGGATCGCTCGCATCGATGCCGATCCCAACACAGTGTCAGTTGCCGTAGCCCAAGCCGAATCAGCCGCAGCCGACATGGGCATAATTAGTGAAAAGTTGGACCGCATGGAGATCCTTGAGAAGAAACAGAATCAAGGCATGGCCCAGATGGACCAAATTGCCAAAGTTATGAGTGACCTAAAAACCCAAATGCTATGCATTCAGGAGGCCCGATCTCATGCCCAACAACCTCCTAGGTCACAGGTTGCCTCCAGCAGCAGCAACCCCAACCAAGGCTCTATCTCATACCGTCAAGTGAATCACATCCAGGCAGAGCCGGTTCCGTTGTTGCAGTACCATCCAGAGCAACCGCCATCTTCCGACATGCAGATGGTGGTTTACCAGCCGGAGCAGCCACTGGCAGTTCTTCCTCCACCCTCCTTTGAGCAGGAACCATTGATGGAAGTCAATGGGATTTGGTATGACCGATACCCTCAGCCCGCAATTCGTAGGGATCACCCCGGATTCCGTTGGGGGAATGGTGGATCCTCGTCCCAGCAGCATCCTCCTGCCCATGGACAGCAGAGCAGCCAGCAGACACAGCAACAACAGCCCCAGTATGCCCATCATCAGCAATACCAGAATGGTCCTCGTCCCTCCTATCAGGGACAACAGTGGAGGCAGCGACAGCAGCCTCAGCAGTCTTATCACCAGCCTTCCCCCCAGTATCAGCAGCAACAGCAGCAGCCCCATTTCCAGCAGGGACAGACATCCGGTTCTCAGGGTCCAGCCTTTGAGAACCCGGCCCTTGATGATCTTGCCCGCTTGCTATCTGAACAGCGAGCATCTTTCAGGCAAGAAATGGATGAATTCCGGCAGGAGATGCGGGATATTATGAAAGGCAAGGCCACCATACCCGCTCAGATTGAGCCTAACCCGAACAATCTGAAAAGGAAGCCTGAGCAGGTAGAGTTTACAAAGGATACCTCTCCTAGTGATTGTTTGAGTGACATCTCTTATTCCTATCATGATGCTGATTTTGTCACTACTAGGAGCGGTAGGATGCCAGCCGGCGGCGCCTCTTCTGAGCGACAACTAGAGACAGAATCAGGAGCGCCAGAGGAGCCAAGGAGCGGTGCTGATGCCGCTGATGATGATGTTGACGGTGGTGCTGATGCCACCCATGATGCAGTCCAGAACGACGGTGCTGATACCGTCGTGATACCAGATGAAGAAGGTGGTGCTGAGGCCACCATGTTTGATGAAGAACCAGAGAGCGGTGCTGATGCCGCAGAGACAGGTGCCGGTGGTGGTACTGAGGCCACCATCTCTACTTTTGTTGAGCCTCCCACTGTGATGTTACCACATTTTGTACCCCTGGACCGTGGTAACAAAAAGAACAAAAATATGAATAAAGGAAAGGTTCCTGTTCAAATTGCAGATCCATATGTGTTGCATGATGATATTTGTGTGGATTCTCCACCTTCACAGGCACAGGGACCGTTTCCTAGTACTCCATCTGAGGAGGCCCCCACAATCCCCTTCCCTGAGGCACTCCGCCGGGTGAAGGGGAATAAAAAAGAAAATCCTAAAAAGAAACAGGAGGTAGAGTTCGGCAATCAGATGATTGACAGATTTCACATTCAGCTAACTCTACGAGAAGCGTTTGAGCATATCCCTTTCTTCAAAAAGAATTTGAAAGACACAACTATTGTCCGAAGAAAGCGGAGGCACAGAGACCAAATCCATATGCTCACTCATGATACTTGCTGCACCATTCAGAACAAGCTGCCAGCCAAGCGACCAGACGCAGGAGCTCCCGATGTCAGATGCGAGATTCAAGAGCAGCAATTTGATCGTACTCTATTAGATAGCGGCTCCTCAATTAACCTCCTTCCGGCAGCCTTACTCAAGCAGTTCGAGTTTGGCCCTCTTTTTCGAAGCAGAACGGTCCTTCAGTTTGCTGATAGGTCGATAAAGAGGCCGAAGGGGTTATTGAAAGACGTGGTCGTTACCATTCAGGGCCTGAAATTCCCCGTGGACTTCGTTCTGTTGGACATGGAGATCCCTGAGTCGGTGACTGATGCCCCCATCATATTAGGACGCCCATTCTTGGCCACAGCCAAGGCGGTGACCGACCATGATTGTGGGAAGGTATGTTTTCGCGTAGAGGGCGAGACCATACAAATAGAGACAATCGAGGAAACCAGAGCCAGAGAGTTAGAATGCTCCGAGCAATCGAGTGAAGCCGCGCAGATGACAGAGGACGAGCTAGACGTCCACCAGGTTCGTGATTTCGAGATGACTGATGATGAATCTAACTGGAAAGACCCTGTAGCACCGACTCTCGCCTTGCCTACCGATTCATTGTATCGCAAGCTCATGGCAATCGAGAGCCGGGAGAGCACATTCCTGGATACGGATACACCTGAGGCTGACAGTGTGGTGACGAGTGGTGCCGATGATTTCAGTTCTTCTGCTTCTGATCCCTCGTATTCAGATATTGAATGGGCCTATTTCGATGATCCGTTGTCTTGTCTGATTCATTCTGAGCCAACAACCGTGACAGAGTGCGAGCCCGTACAGTTTATTGATAACTCAGTCAGCCGCCTTTCGTCAGAAATTCATGCAGAGCGAGAGTTCTCCCATACAGACCTGGTAGCATTCACCCAAACATATCAGAAGCCAGATCTGCCGCCTCCCAGTTGTCCTGAACGGAAACCTCTACCGCAATCAATGAAGTATAGATTCCTTGCAGGTGAGCCAGATATGCACCCAGTCATTATCTCAGCAGATTTGACTGGAGAACAAGAATCTCGTCTGATGGAGGTTCTTGAAAGAAACCGCAAGGCAATCGGTTGGAATATAGCTGATCTCAAAGGGCTGAGCGCGAAGCTGTGCTCCCACCACATCTATCTCGAGGATGACGCTAAGCCATCGCGTGAGTTCCAGCGACGGCTGAACCCGAATCTTCGCGAGGTCGTCATGAAAGAAATTTCGAAGTGGTGGAGCGCTGATTTCATCTATCCCATCTCCGACTCTAAATGGGTAAGTCCGTTACATGTGGTACCCAAGAAGACGGGTGTCACTACAGTGGTCAATGAGTCTGGAGAGGAGATCGCTACCAGAGTACCAACTTCTTGGAGGGTCTGTGTGGACTACAGACGATTGAATGAGGCCACCAAGAAGGATCACTTCCCACTACCCTTTCTTGATCAGATTATCGAACGGCTAGCCGGGAAGAGCCATTATTGTTTTCTTGATGGGTACTCTGGGTATAATCAAGTGGCCATTGCGCCCGAAGACCAGGAGAAAACGACATTCACCTGTCCGTTTGGGACATATGCTTTCAGACGGATGCCCTTTGGTCTATGTAACGCTCCGGCGACATTCCAGAGGTGCATGTTGTCCATCTTCTCGGACATGGTGGGTGACTGTTTAGAGGTCTTCATGGATGACTTCTCGGTCTATGGCGACGGGTTTGATGCTTGTCTTGACTGCCTAGATCGTGTGCTGAAGCGCTGCATAGAGGTCAATCTTGTCTTATCCTGGGAGAAGAGTCATTTCATGATGACTCAAGGGACGGTCCTTGGGCACATCGTCTCCAACAGGGGCATGGAGGTCGATCCTGCCAAGGTGGATATCATCAGAAAACTCAATCCGCCGTCCAATCTTCGTCAGTTACGGTCTTTTCTGGGGCATGTCGGTTTCTACCGACGGTTCATTCAGGATTTCAGTCGAATTGCCCGACCGCTCACTGACTTGCTGACCAAAGACACCGAGTTTATTGTTAATGATAAGTGTCTTGTAGCATTTGAGACTCTCAAGAGTATGGTTGTTTCAGCTCCTGTCCTTCAGCCACCCGATTGGTCTCTTCCATTCGAGATCATGACGGATGCTTCAGATTTTGCCGTTGGGGCTGTGCTTGGACAGAGGAGGGATGGATTACCGTTTGCCATTCACTACGCCAGCCGGACCTTAGATGCCGCTCAAAGGAATTACACTGTGACTGAGAAAGAAATGCTGGCCGTAGTCTTTGCTTTGGATAAGTATAGATCTTATATTCTCGGATCTAGAGTGACTATTTACACCGACCATTCCGCCATCCGGTACTTAATGGCTAAGAAGGATGCCAAAGCACGTCTCACCAGATGGATCCTTCTACTCCAGGAATTTGATATTGAGATTAAGGATAAGCCTGGAGTCAAGAATGTGGTGGCGGATCATCTATCCAGATTGGAGAATCTTGAGGAATCTGAGCCCAGCGCACCTATCTCAGAGACATTTCCAGATGAGGCGATCTTGGCTGTCACCTCACTCCCGTGGTATGCCGACTTTGTAAACTATCTTGTTGCCAAGACAGTCCCTCAGGGTTGGCCCAGGCAGAAACTCGAGACCTTCCTAGCTAAGGCCAAGTTTTACCATTGGGAGGATTCCGTCCTTTATCATGAAGGAGGGGATAGTATTTGGAGGAGGTGCATTCCTCAAGAAGAGCAGCATAGCGTCCTCACATACTGCCACAAGCTTGAGGCAGGAGGACATCATTCTGGAAAAAGGACAGCACAAAAGGTGCTTCAATCCGGCCTATGGTGGCCTACTCTCTTCAAGGATTCTGATGAGTTCGTGAAGGGATGTACTGACTGTCAGAAAATGGGAACCTGCGGACAGAGAGACATGATGCCCATGCAACCCATTCACTTCTGTGAGGTTTTTGATGCATGGGGGATTGATTTCATGGGCCCATTTCCTAAAAGTCAGGGATTCGAGCATATTTTGCTCGCTGTGGATTATGTCAGTCGATGGGTTGAGGCCATTCCCGCCCGAGCCGCAGATGCGAAAACCGTGTGCAAATTCTTGAGGAAAAATATCATTTCACGGTTCGGGGTACCTAGAGTTTTGATTTCAGACGGGGGGTCTCATTTCATCAATGACAAGGTTAGGGCCCTTGCTGACGAGTTCGGCATTGACCATCGGGTTGCCACTCCGTATCACCCTCAGACTAATGGTCTTGCTGAAGTATCGAATCGGGAAATAAAGACTATCTTGCAGAAAGTTGTCCGCCCAGACCGAAAGGATTGGTCACAGCTTTTGGACTCGGTCTTGTGGGCCTATCGGACCTCTTTCAAAAATCCATTAGGGACATCTCCCTTTCGTCTCGTCTATGGCAAGCCGTGCCATTTGCCAGTGGAAATCAAGCACAAATCTTTTTGGGCAGTTACTGAGTTACTTTTGGATCCCGAGAGTATAGGAGACCAGAGAAGAGCAGAATTGGCAGCCCTGGAGGAATTGAGAGACACAGCTTTTTCCAACAGCCTACAGTATAAAGAAAAAGTGAAGACATGGCACGATTCGCATATCAGCCATAAACAGTTTGAGCCAGATCAGAGAGTATGGTTGTTTGATTCCAGGCTGAAATTATTTCTAGGGAAATTGCAGAGCAAGTGGAAAGGTCCGTATGTGGTTAGGAAGGTACATGACAATGGCAGCATTGATATATCCGAACCGTCGTCTTCGTCCACCTTCCGCGTCAATGGTCAACGCCTGAAGCTATATCGAGATCATGATTCGCCGACCATTGACGTTGCCCCCATTCTTCTGGTATGAGATGTGTCCTTTCACTCTCATCATCTACATCTTATACATGGTGATCAACTCCATCTGCCGCTGTACAGGTCCATCTGTTCATATCACTTTCATCTGTAGAGTCATTTTCTTCTTTTCTTCTTTTCTTCTTTTCCATCTCTATCGTCTTTATCTATGAAAAAGGTGCCACCCTTGTAGACAGTCTTCCATACTTAGGACGTACTTTGTCCTAAGTATAGGGGGGTGTGCACCCTGAGTTTCTATATTCTTTGATCCTCTCCATTGTCTCCTCTTCTTGTCTATACTTAGGGATATCTTACCCTAAGTATAGGGGGAGACAATCTGAGTACGATCTGTTCATTCCCACCCTTGACCCTCCCTGCGTTGTGTACAGTCTGCTATACTTAGGATTATTTGATCCTAAGTATAGGGGGGACGGTCAACTTCTCATTCATTGATTCATTCATTCTTTAGACTTGCCTATACTTAGTACGAGTTATGTCTTCTCTTTTCTCTCCGATCTATGAGGACATAGCTCCAGCTAAGTATAGGGGGGGTCGTATATACTGTGTATATACTTTAGCCATAACTCGTACTTTCGTATTTTCCTAATAAATATGGCTAAAAATTCTTTAAAATCCATTAAAAATCCTTAATAAAAAGATGTGGTTATTCCTCAAATTTTTTTTGTATTTACTGATTAATAAATCAGGTGAAAATATTGTGTTACATGTTTTCAACCTTTGTAAAAATGTGTGGTTTGTAAAATTTATTTTCTTTGTGTGAAATAAAATGTTTGAAAATGATTTGCAAATGGTTTTAAAATGGTTGCAAAAATATTTGAAAAACCTATATATACTGTTTTGAAAACCTTTGCAAAATGATTTTCAAATGTGTGTACATGATTGTAAAAATGTTTGTAAAAAAATATATTTTGGACTATAGTTTTCAAAAATTATGTGAAAAGCTTGTGTCAAATAAGTTTGAGGAATACTAACATCACACCAAAATTCACTACCTATATATATGTATAACACTGACCACTTACCCTTGTAAATTCTTAAAATCCACTTCTTGTACATATAAGAAGCACTCCCGTGTACATAATTTTCACCTAGTTTTCAGCCAAAATCTTTTTGTTTTCAAAAATTCCAAAAACATTTGCAAAACTAAAACCCAAAAACATTTGAAAAATATTTTTGAAAAATACAAAAAAATGCATCTGCATACGCATGTATCATCTTTTCAAAAATCCATAAAAAGTTCAAAATCTTTGAAAATTGCATCACAAAAATATTTTCTGCATAGCATTGCATGGCATGAGCATTTTTCGGATTGAGTTTGATGGTTGAACAAGTCTAAGTAAAATCCGGAGATTGGAGCTTGATTGGACCTTAAAATCTACCTAATAACAGGAACCTTATAGGAACTGAGTTTGAGGTACTTCAGGTCTAGTTGACTTAATTCTTTGAGGATCACGGGACTTGGTTCAATGGATTCTTGACTGCCTAAGTAGAGTATTTCGGAGCACACGCACGACTCTTGTTGATAATGACCTAACTTGGACACCTGCACCTTTCACATAGCTCTCCACGGATGAGGTGGTGAGGAGGCAGTCTCCTTTGGCTTGGGGTAGCATATGAGGGTAGTACTTCTAGGCGGAACCTCTCTTCTTCTTATAGTGAAGGAAGTGCACCTCAACTTGGTCTAGTGGTGATGAAGGCTAAAGACAGAAGCCGTGGGTTGCAATAAAGCTTCAAAAGAGGGATAGTCTACTGGCTCAAGAGGAAAATTTCTTGTATATATGCTGCACCATGTAGATATGTTGTACAAATGCAATTGAAAAAAAAAATGCAAAAATGCAAAAGAACTCCAAAAAAGTGGTGGGTCGGATTGAAAATTTAATAACCTCACCGGAGTGTATATAGTCCAATAAAGCAAAAGCTTATGGTATCCACGATACATCTCATGAAGCTTGCAGCGGGAGACTTGGCTACACTGGCTGAGCTTCCAAAAGTCTATACTTCTTCCCCCTCTTCTTGAGCCGGTTGCACTTGAACTTAGAAGGGAATACCCCGCTTCTCGAGGAAAGAGTTGCTAGACCGAGGCATTAGAGTTACCAGGTTGGGGGAGGTTGTTTCTTTGTCACTTCTGAGGTGGGGAGCTACATATCACTTACACTGTACGAGTCAGATTCATAGTCATAAGAGTTTGCGTATGAGTTGAAGTATTTCTGACCTGGCTATTGAGGAGACTTGGACAGAGTTTTGGGATTTTCAAGGACTGTTGGATTTCAAACTTGGTTCTCATTAAGGTTCCGACCGCACTAAAATTCTAAAGGTCCGACTTAAGCTCCAAACTTTGATTTTGTGAAGACAAGTTTGATAATTAAACTTTATCCAATTTTCTTCTTTTTCTTTTCTTTCTTTTCTTTTTGCACTTATTGCATAAGTGTTTGCTAGGGACTAGCAAAGGTAAAGTATAGGGGGATGATGAATCCACATTTCATCATCTTTATTCTATCATTTTGGCACCAAAAACCCTAGCAAATGCCTGTAAATAGCCTTAAAATCATCATTTTAGCATTCATGCATAGGTGTGTAAATACTGTATAAAATACGGTTTTTAATGCCAAAATTATAGAATAAAGAAAAGAAAAGAAAAAGAATAAAATATTGTAAATATTTTATGACCCGAAACCCCGAGACCTAGGCATCTTGATGAATAGGTCGACCAAGAATAAAGTAGGGGGAGATAAGGGTCAAATACCTATTTTATTTTATCCATTATTTATTCATTTTGGGACCTATTTTTGGTTCCACTTTTTATACATCAAATAAAGAAACTTTTCACATGAAAGTTGTAGATAATTTAGTATAGAAAAATACAAAATTGATTTCACTGAAAAATAATGTACAGATAAAAAGTTATGGTCTAAATAAAATTCCAGAATGCCAACTTCCCAGACCCGTATCTCATTAATGAAAACTCCAAATGCAGCATACTCACCTTTAATTGTATATAGAATAAAATAATCTATCCAATGGCGGTGGTTTCGCATTTGGCGGAGCTACGGTTTAAAAGTTGAGTTTTGGACCCTCATTATATACTTGTACATATTAAAATATTCAATTTATTCTTTATTTACTATTTTTATAATTTTATATTTTTATAATGTTGTTAATAATACTTGTAATAATTATGTATATTAAAATCAGAATAAAAACATCATTAAAACTCAAATAAAAATACTTGTACATATTTGATACATAGGTACTATACATACACTTATACCTATGTAAAATACCTTTATATTTTATTAATTATACAAATTATATCAGAAAAATAAACTAAAAATATATACGTGTATATAAAAGTATGTTATAATGTTATAAAATACTAAATAAAAATAATAAAAATAAAAATACCTAAATAAAAATAAAATACTCAAATATATAGATAATATACCTATATAGGGGTATAAATGCAAACTTGTAAAAATATACTCCATAAAAATAAATAAAAATCACCATAAATTAATTCATAAAATAATAAACATTTTTTATTTTGTAATAAAAAATTAATAAAATCATTTGCTATTTTAATTTCAATTTAGAAGTCTTTTTCTCCAGGTTTTTCCTGGTTGGTCCACGTGGACCAACCAGGGGGCTAGGAGAGTTGACCTCGGTCAACTCTCTGCCCAACACCTGGGCGGCCTGTCAGAATGACTTTTCTTGATTTTCGCAGATTTTTGGAGACCGCACCTTTCACCGAATCGAATCGATGTCTTCACGAGAGTTGATCACCTATGATTCCTCTAGCTCGCCCTAGGATTTTTTCGGGGAGAGCATCACTGCTCTTCCCGTTGCGCCTTGATCTTCGAGCCCCCTCGGCCTTGTTTCAAAAACAACCCAAACACTTCCTTTTCCCTTTGAACCACTCCACGGCCTGGCTTAGACATCCAAGGGGTACCCGAGGGTCTCCTGTGACAGGGGAGTTCACCCAACCCTTTGTAGAGGTACGGCGACGCCGGGAGGAGGATTCCAAACCACCTCCGGCCATTTGGCCGTCGAGGTTAAACCTTGCCAATCTGGGCTCGAGGTACTGTTCTCTTCTCTTTTTCTTATTTTCTTCGTATTTCTGGTAGCAATAGGACCAACTTACACCCTTCCATTTCGAGTAAAGTCCATTCGTTCGCATCCGCGATCACCTCACCGGAGCTAGCTCCGGCGAGCTTCGCCCTCACCGCCTCCCACCGTCTTCTACTGCTGGGTGATGCTCGGCATTTTGCCCGAGCTCTCCTTGACCCTTTTTGCAGGTCGCTGGAAGGATAAGACCCCATCTGGGGGGTCGATTTTGAGGAACGAGGCACCTGGAGCACCACCGCCTCTCCGACTTCGTGGCGGCGCACCTGGGCTCAGAGACCCATTTTGGCCCAGCCGCGAGGTTGGGGGACCTTCCAGGCATCGTCAGGAACCTCCAGCGACGAGAACCAAGGCCGGAGCAACGCCTGCGAGCCGATCGAAGTTCGTGAGGGACGGAGTTCTTCCCTGTTCTAACAGGGGAGGTTCCAGCCGTCCGATCCGAGGGGCGCTCCAGATCTTGCTGCGGCCGTTGGATCTCCATCAGCCTCGGCCGTCCGATCACGCAAAGAGCTTCTAATCGCAGCCGTAGGCAACGAAGGGGCATCGGGCTCTATTGTGCTGACACGTGGATTAGTGGCGGAAGCCACATCGTCCGATCACGCCCAGGTCGTGGGTATTTTGCATTCTTACCCCATGACATTTTTGTATTTTAATATTAGAACTTAAAACCTTCATCTGTCTTTTAAAACTTTTGTAAATTTTGCCAAAAACCCCCTACAGTGTCCGTATTTACATTTTAACCCTTGCCATCCCAGCGCACGTGCGTGGCACGTGCGCGTGGACATTTTGCGGGCAGGGCCCTTGTAGTTTTAGGGTTTTAGTTTTTAGTCCATTAAGTATTTTGTCACGTTGTTTATTTTTAGAGGAATTTGCATTCCAGCCCCGCGATTTTGTCATATTGCAGTCTGGTCCTTGCCAGGTCACGTGCACAGTGCGCGTGACCTTGGCATTTTTGCAGGTTCACCCTTGCGGGTTTGGGTTATTTGTGTGTGGTCTAAAATTATTTTTATTCAGTACAAATTTCGTGGAAATTTTGCAAGCGTGCCCCCATATTTTTGATATATTGCACATATACCCTTGCCAGGCTGGTTTAATTTTTGTATGCTTGTTGTAATTAATAGACCTATCATTTTAACTCCAAAAATTCCACAAAAATAGGGTTAAGCTCCTGAACATGTGTACTTTAACGCCACATATTTAGTTTTTGATTTCATTCTATTTTCATATTTATTAAAAATCAAAAACTTGCTTTTAGTGCACTGTCTAGCTTAGAAAATCCATAAAAATTATAAAAACGTTTTGAAAAATTCCAAAAAATTAGCTAGTGTCTATTTTAACCTATTTTAGTGTCAGTCCAAAAATCACTAAAAATCTCAAAATAAAAACCTTAAAAATTAGAAAAGACTCAAAAACTTCCAAAAAATCCTAAAAATCAAGGAAAACTCCAAAAAATACAAACTCAGCTCCTGTTTGCTGTATATTTCAGTAGCTTTAGTTGAAAATTAGTGTGAAAAATTTTGAGTACTGGTTGCTATTTTTAAATTCTCATTTTGTTCACAGCCAGCATATTTTCCACTGTTTTCTCTTATTTCAGTAATTAAAAATCTCAAAAACACCTTGAAAAATCCCCAAAAATCACAAAAACAGTAGAAAACCACAAAAATACCAAAAAGATTGTACTTCTGAACTTTTGGATATTTTTGCACATTTTTATAACTATTTCATCTTGTCTTGTATTATATTGCTTTTATATTTCAATATTGAAAAAGAAAATAAAAAAATATAAAAGATAAAATTATAAAAATCAGAAAATTAAAAATCAAAATACAAAACAAAACAAAAAAAAATTTAAATAAAAAAAATTAAAAATTAAAAACCCACAAAAAAAAAATTGTAGTTGCTTGCTTGCTTAGTGTAGACTTATCACACACATACACTTGTGCTTACATTTTTGCGAACTACCCTGCTTGCTCCCTGTGTTCGAACTCTCTGCATACTTGTCACTATACACCATTTGTGCAGAGTTAAAAATAAATTTTAACTCCACATTATTTCTAATTTATTGATCTTTAGTGTGGGTTAATTGTTGACTTTAGTCCGGATTTAGTGTGGTCAACACACCGACTGAGTTCACGCTTTGTGCTGAACTTAAGACCACCTATTTTCGGCTAAATCAAGCTCTAGATCATTGACTTCTTTCTGAGAGCCACCTATCCACTGCCGTCTGATTCTGGCCTATTTGTTGTTTTCCTCTCTTCTCCATTTCATAGCTGACCCCCGAAGAGTCGCACTCTTCTTTCCCCATATTGACCTCAATTCCGCTCCGCTAAGCTTCTTTTCCCTACACTGTGAGAAGAGAGCAGGGGGGTACTAGTAGAAAGAAAATGTTGTCTAGAGTGGAAGGAAGACCTCCACTTGTCTAGTCGCCGTAGAAGACCTATGCTTTGTCTAAGCTGCTCTTCCTCTAAGGAAACTGCAAGACTAGTCTGCGTCTTCCTATCTATTCCCCTTGTCTGCCCCTCAGAGACCTGCCCTTCTCTCTCTTTTGTCGAGCGGCTTTCTTCGCCAGTTTCACCTCGTTAAACGGAGTGGATCAGGTATCGCAGCTGTCTTCGCTCCTCTACTGGATGTTGATCAACCCAATTAGATTATATATTAGGGCTCAGTCTTGCTGTCCATCCATCTTCGTCTAGATCAAAGAGGAAGAGCCAACCCTCGGCTTTCTCTCTCTTCTTGACCTCAACTGTGGAAGGACTTTTTCTTGGCCCAACCTTCTTGTTTTCTTGCCTCGCTGACAATATAGATATAATTGTTGTAGACCACTGTGGAAAGTCAATACATAGCTGTCTCTATTATGTTGATACCCCCCATCTATGCTTCGGGTCGTATGGATCTCTTAGTGCTTTCAGAGGATGTGGTGATATGGCAGTCAAATAATATGGATTGAGACCTCCGTCAATATTTATATGACGCTCCGGCATCCTCTCTGCTGCCTTCCGAGCCTTCGTCGAGACTGATCTCCGCCTATTATCTTATCCAGACCCGCGGCGGCGACATGAGATGAGAACTGGTGGGATTCGACAATTGCATGTCCTTCATCAAAGCCTAGGCGGCGGCATGAGATGAGAACTGGCGGGACGACTACCACTCTCATGGGGACTATGGGTAAACAAGCTATAGTCGAACATTATGTGGACGTCTGAGTGCGTCGATCCTTTCCTTTGCTCCGCCGCGGGTGGTGAGGCTATTTGCCTTCCTCCCTTCGGCTGATTACAAGCACCCGCATGTGAGACCACCTTTGATGGTAAGCGGCTGTCGATTCTTTCTAGCCGTCGTATCGTATAGAAGGAATTCCCAAGAAATCCCAGGGCTTCGGAAATGACGTATAGGGGGCAGGAAGACAGCTGAGAGAGGGGCAGATTCTCTTATTTCTTTATCGCCTTTGAATTCGTCATGCCGAGGGTGACGGGGCTAAGGATGGCGCAGCAAGACAGCTTTCTAGATAGAGGGACCTAGGATTCGTCTGTCGATTGAACTTGGCTTCTCTACTAGCCTTCGACAGTCTGACAAGGTATGCGCGCGAACCATAAGGTCAACTTCGAACTAAGCGACGATCCCGCCAAACCTCATACCACCCTCAGCTACTACCTATCCTTCCACGAGGTTCAGGATGCGAGGGTAGGTAGTCAGACAAGGTGGGCATTCGGGGCAAGTAAACAAGGGACTGGGTAGGCGCTGAACAGAACTTCCTCAGTGATTGTTCAAGGATAGAGCGAAAGAGCGAGGTCCATAGTTAGGCGAAGGTAGGGGCGGACAACCTAAGACTTAGCCCTTTTCAGCCTGGGTAAAATGCCGCGAAGTCTTAAGGAGCCTGAAAAAACCGAAAGATAGAGCATAGTTTACAAGGCAAGGCTTAGAATGAAAGCTATCTGCTTAATTGAACAACGGAGAGGATAACCATGAAGCCTAGCGGGGATAACATATATACACATCTATTTTGAGCCTACTATTTTCACCTACTTGAAGCTACTAACAGAAGAAAGTCGCTGAAAGTAGTGCAAGATATATAGTTGGCGGATGGTTGATTTTCAGCACCATAGACACTCCACACCTGCTTTACTGCTCCGAATGATGCGGCCCCCAACCAGTCTTTTCTGATATCCACTAGCCTTCTGGCATTCCCAGCTCTTTTCATTGAATCGACACCAGTGGAATGAGGTCAGGCTGATATATAGTAGCGAGAGAGTTCGGCGAGTTGAGTTAAGCTGTATAAGAGTTGGCCCCAGCGGGAGTGATGACCTAGCCTGTGTGTCGGATACGAAAGGTGGGTGAAGAATGAGGGGCGGGAGAGGAAAGACTGAAGGAGCTGATACGTTTTAGAAAATAGCGAAGGGGGGAAGAGCTGATACGTTTTATAAAATAGCGAAGGGGGATGAGAGAACTTTCCTTGCCTCTGGGCCTGGGGCAGCAATGATCTAGTTGCTGCTTTCCAGTGTCCAAAGTCAGATAGATAGGTAGAGGGATTCCCAGATGCAGCGTGAAAGTATGGTGCTTTGAGCCGTACCGCTCGAAAGAGGTTAGAGTCCCCCGAACTCAAATCGAATCTCAAATGTAGGGGGAAGGACCCGATACGGGTAGGCAGCGAGCGAGAGAGTGCGTAGTAAAAACGATGCATTGATTCATATTATAAGCTTAGATGACAAATCCTCCTGATAAAAGATGTGGCCTGGAGCGCTTTATGCGAAAAGCCAGGATAGCACAGTACGAATCAGGCTTGTGTTCTAGAAGCGAGGTAGGGTCATGCTGCGAGCAAAGGTAGTGTACACGTTGTCGAGACGGAAAGGGTTGACTAATCGAGGGGGGTAGAATCCAGGCCTCAATCAGTCTACTACTATAGATCATGAGATCATGTCAACTTTCTCCGGACTGACACTCTCACTACTTTCTTTATCGCTACGGCCCTGATATATAATACGAGTTGCTCTCTATCTCACTTCAGAGCTACCTTTGCTTCCTCGCACCTTCTCCTCGTCCCTCAGTTCTGCTTCAGCTTCTCAGATCCGTTTTCTTAATATATTTGAGAGAAGAATACATGAAAGAATGAAGCTACTACGGTAGAGAGCTTGACTACCGGAACTGGGAACTGCGAAGTTGTAGGGTCGATAGAGTGGGAAGGTGTGTGCCTTCTAGAGCAGCGATGGCAGACTGAAATCCAGAGCCAGTTGTCATGAGCAGTCGAAGATTCGAATCACCATCCAAGACAATCTCCCTCTTCTTCGAGCGCTCCGTCCGCTCTCACTTGAACTTCGAATGAGAAAGAAAACAATATCTTACAAGGTCTAGATTGATAATAGTTGCCTTGATCGCATTCTCCTCGAACTCGATAACTAGATATTTGGGGTTTTCTTGATCTTCCTCTAAGCCCTGACTATATATTAAGCAGCTCAGACGACTTTTTTGATCTCTATTTTTTTCACGAGAATCGCTATAGTTTTTTTGATCAACTACACAAAAGAACTAAGAAAGAAGAAAATGCCCCCCTTTTGATAATATTCTAATTATAGTTGGTCCTTTCTTTTCTTCTTGCACTGAAGGTTGTGTCCTCTTCGACGAGAGGAGGAGTTGCCTAAAGGATGAGGGAATCGAGTCTAGCGAACTCCTTAACACGAATAAGGCAGGAGCTTTCCTCCAGGTCGACGAGCGAGCAATTACTTACGTTCTTCCCTGCGAAAAGTCCTATAGGGCGAAGGTGACCCGGGCCGGTGTGAATGTCCACCATTGTCAGGTCTATCTATTATTGCTCTTGATCTCAGGGCAAAGACAAAGGGATTGAATGAGGGTCGATCAAGCCGGCTTTTTCTCATTATCCTAAGCTCGGGCCTCCACCGCTTCTTAGTTAGCACGGTCTCCCCAGCGGCTCTCATAGCGTCCCAATCGTACTTCTTGGTTGGACAGTAGCATGGATAGGAGCAGGTCCGAGGATAAGTGAAGGCCAGACAGTATAATAGGCTGGTCGATAGGCAATGAGGTTGTAAATAGTTGCTTCATCAAATGCGCTATGGGACCGGGGATGAATTGAACATTTTCGTCGTCTCTTGATAAGAGAAAAGAACGAAAAAGCTACTTCATTCTTTTTTTGAGAAATGGGAATTTGATGAGGGTGATGCCTTTTTTTCTCATATGGGCTGATATAGAACGGAGACCTTAGTAATATATTAGATCAGCCTCCAGCAAGCAGATACTACTACATACTCCATCGCATCAATGCCTGACCAACTAGACTTGCAATGTTATTAAGCCCGGTCTAATTCCTGCTTCTCTGACTATCTCCTACTTCTTCCCCGACATCCTTCTTCGGCATCTTGCCTCTATACCTTGCTGTCCAATTCCCTCGCTCTTTCTTCTCCTCTCTCTCCCTGGGTAGGTGGAACTGTGGTTTGAAGTGCTCAGGTGTAGGAAAGGAGAATGAGACAGGGGTCACCTAGTATGCTTTCTATGATGAGCTAGTCAAGAGTATATGATAGCAAGAGTGAAGGGCAGGAAGAGTATACGAGAAGGATGTGAATTGGGTTCCCATTACCCCCCACTAGATAAGCTCTCTCTGACCTTGTGTCTTAGATCTATTCAGCTTTTCAGCTCTTTTGTTTCGGCGCTTTTTTCTAGAATATCAAGCATAGCACTCTTTCTTCCGCTGATGCTCCGGTACTCATTCACTGCTGTGTCTGCTCTTCTTCGCGTCTCGTGTCTATTTTTTCTGGATGCTTGCCTCCTCACTTTCTTCTCTTTACCCTATGGTCTTGTACTGGATGATCTATGCTGTCCTGTCAAACCGACACTACCTTCTGCCTCTTGACTGAGCTCACCTGTATGACTGAGCTTGGCTCCTACACCTATCGCGATAGCCTAGTCCCACTCGGACCTTCTACACTTGACTCATAGCTTATACCATATGATCAAGAAAGCTGCCTGATGAGAGATGAGATGGGTATGTCATGCCTACTTTTCTCTTTTCCCTAATATATAGTAGTAGGTAAACAAGACCCCCCTGCTTCTACCTCTACTCTGACTCAGTTTTGTTTGCTACAGACTCAGAGACTATATATCTGGGCGTCGAATTGCTTGCTTTGAAGGATGATTTGATTAGGGGTTTGGCTTTCCTGCCTTCTTCTCTCAAATATCTTAATCAAAAAGGCTGATGTTGACCTTTGATTCCTAGGGCATTCGTGAACACTAAACTCGACTCCCTTGAACTTCTCCTGCACTCTGCTTGCGCTTCGACCTTCCGGCCGCTTTCCAATATCTGCCTTGCCGTGGTTGAGGTCGGTCTTAGATAGAAGTACTAGGGAAAGGTAGAAGACTGAGTGAGCAGGCAAGGACTAGCGCTTCCTCGGGCCTACAGGCTAATCACGAGAACCCCGTACCCTTCCCTAGCTCCCCGTGCACGGCTACTATGTCGGTTCCGGGCTGCAGGGAAGAGGCCAATCCGACGTTACTGACCTATACCGAGCAAGGGTCGAGCTTAAGCTGACTCCATCCCTACATGATAACCGGATCACCTCTGCCTTCGCCTGACGGGCTCCTAGATCCTATCCTCTCAGACCCGGAAAGAGCGTCGAGAAGTGGCTAAGCGTATCAGACAAAGCCTAAGGGAGGGCTATACAGCGCCTCTGGTACGTCCCTGGGATTGAGAGAAGATAGAACCACCTTGCTCCACTAGGGAACACGCAAACCCACTTGACTGTGCCCTTGGGGGGTCGACCAAGAGGAGAGTACGGGGAGACCTGAGATCCTTAGGCTTCGTGCTTGGTTGAGAAGGTTTGATATTGATTTACCTCTCTAAGCCCAAGAGCAGTACTATCCGGAGAGTCTAGTTCGTGCTTGCTTTCTCAGTATCGAAGTCTCAGCTCGCAGCGACAACTACTCTCATATAATCAGGCTCCTTGAGCGCGCACTTTCTCTTAGGTCGAACTCTTTCATCTTCTCGCTGGCCTCGGGGACTGTGCCCTCTTTTCCCGTGGACAGGAGGATCGGGCGGGGAAAACAGGCTTTGAACCCGCGACTTCTGGCGTGACAGGCCAGCACTCTAACCAACTGAGATATTTCCCCCCGTCTGCTCGCTCCAACTTTAGCGAGGACTTTCTAACTGGGGAATCTTTGTCTCATCAAAGACGATATAATAGCCTCGCGAACTCTCTCATTTGAAAGAGAATGAATTTGGAATAAAGAGGGAAGGAAGCCTGCCTGTCATCAACTAGTTTAGTAGCTTTCACGGTCAGAAGGATTTCCGTTCTCTGGGAGAGTAGAAACGAGGACTTCGTCGAAGTCATTCCTTTCGGGATGAGATCATCGGTCATCTACCTCTTCTTCTCTTTCCCTTTCCGAGTCGCCCATCAGAAAGTAAAAATATTGGTATTGCAGGGGGACAGTCAACTTAGTAGTTCCAATTACATTTTCGTGGCGGGTCTCGTAAATCGCGATTAGTTATATACATATATGGGGCATCGCCTTCAATAAAAGCCAGAGAAAGATCACCGCCCAACGCGTCTTCCTAGTCTGTCCAGCCTCTTATATAATTAGTAGTTGTTGGATATACCCTAGTCTCCGCGGAGGTTAATAAAAAGCTAAGCTGCTCTACTCTATATTTCTATTTCATTTTGTAGCATCAAGCCAATTTGCTGGATTGGATATATAGTGACGGCAAAAGTCAAGGTAGAGAGAGAGCCTCGGGTTTGGTATATATATAATCAAGCGTGGAGCATCAGGTTTTCGATTAGACAAAGGGGCCCCAAGGCAAGAAGTTATGGGAGATTCCCAGCCCTAATCCGCCTCTCTTTCCGCTTACCAAGTCAGTTGCAAGATTGCGGAAAAGACCCATCTTTTCCTGACCCCCTTCACTCTTTTTTCGCGATTCTTGCATAAAGAACTAGCAGCAAATCAAATAACTAAGTTGCTCAATAAGTGTAGCAAGTCAGACATTCTAGGTGGGTCTTTTCCGTTTTATTGAAAAGTAATGCCAGGTTACTAATACCTTCCAATCCTCAAGTTGGCATCTGATTTACCACCATTCAACCCCCCTGTACAAGTCTTTTGGCCACTTGGAAGATAGCTTATGCTCAGAATCTTTAGTTAGTGGAAGAGTTGATCTGATCGGTCCTTCTTTGGAAGTCTCGAAGAAAGGCGGCCATGGTCGACTAGTCCTCCCTTTCCTCTCGCGGGAAGAAGACCCCACTTCTCCCGTACCGAGAATTTCTCCGGTCAAGACATATTGAATGGTGATGTTGGCGGGGGCAAGCCTTCCGATTTTCCACCCTGGGACTCGAGACCTCTGATTTCGCCCCTTGCATAAAATGTCGAGGAGGGACCGTTATCTTAATTAAGCCAGTTGTACTATATATGCCTAGAGCTTCCAGTAGGACCCTCAACAGGTAATTCGTCCCTTTCGTCATGCTTTCATCCTTGGGGGGGTCTCATCAGGGGGGGCCGGGGGGAAGAACATGACTTGGTAAGAAAGAGTCAGTTCCCCGGAGGAGACTAAGTAGAAGGATCTTCTCTATATACGCTATTACGAAACCTGACGAATGAGTTAGGGAGTAATAGAAGAGTACTGACCAGATAAAGACAGACTGCATACTTTGCGAAAAAAATCAGCAACTCCTGAGAGCCTAGGGAGCCGGGAAAAGGCGAGTGTTAACACCTGAAGGCTTGCTCTTAGTAAGGAATTTTGCGTTAGGGAAACTCTCTTCCGCCCTCTACGAGCTGCATAAAGAGAAGGCGTTTCTCTATATTTCATCGCCCTAAGAGAAGGCAGTTCTCCTGAGGTAAGAGAAAAGGCTCAAAATCTCAGTCTTTTTTTCTTTCGGAATTGAAAACGTTCATCATATTGTCAGAATACTATCTAGAGTCTGAGTAATGCCCTATTCTATTTCCTTTCCACAATCAGTCACCCGGGCCGGTCACCAGAGAGACCCTGTACGGCTGTAGCCCGCCTCTGAGATCAGAAATCTCAAAGAACCTGAATAGCATTGTCAGAAATTCAACCCCAACTCAATCTCCGCTAAGAAAATTAGTAGTGGGCATGATACTTAATTAGCCCTACGGAAGCGGGTAGAGTTTTTTCGCTCATTTGAGCCTTCAGTCTGTCCTAGGGGATGGAAGCGTGTAACCAGACTCCCTTCCCTTTTCTAGTCCCTGCCTCCCCTAGCCTTCAATTCCATTTATTTATTAGTTGTCCGCTGTGATGCCCTACCGCTCCGTATACCCTCACCGCGGCAATCTTCTCGATTTGATTTCAGATGCGAAAGTAGTGATCCCTGAGGGTAGTAACAGGAGTTCGGGTTGTGTGTGATCACTTTCTTGACTGTTAGGCAAGCCCATTAAATACTAGTTCAGTTCACAACTATCGAGATATATAGTAGAAGGCCATCACCACAGCTTGACTATATATATGACTGCTTTTGTGCATGATTTACTAGAACTATAGGAGGATGATCTTTCAGAGGCTAAGAGCTAGGAGTTGACGAAGGAGAAAGAAGAGCGGAACTCTCTCTAAAGGAGGAAGGGTGGGGAAGCGGATTCAGTGTGAGTTTCTTGTTCAAGGCAAGGTGTCAGGAGTCAAAATCTTCTGTCTTGACTACTTTCTAGCCTACTATAGTCCGGTCTCCACAACTAGATATTAGGGGTCCTGTCAGATCTGTGCTATATATACTCTGAACTCCTTCCCGCATCGGGTCCCTAGTGGGATCCGGGATCATAGGAGTGATGACCTCATGGACCAGGTCTAGTTGCTCCAGTTTAACACAGGGAAGGACTTTTTAGCTAGGGCCTTTGGATCCGGACTGCCGATAGATGGAGAGAAGTAGGAAGATGCTTCGAGTTGACGAGATAGAGATCCGGGCTTAAGAAAATCAGTGGATTCCCCATCTTCTAATCGTGAATATAATAGCCTTGACGGATCAGAAAGCTGGAACTGGCAGGTGATTCAAAAGCGAGAAAAAGGAGTAGGTAAAGTAGTTGATAATCGTGGGAAAGATTAGTTCTCAAGATTAGTTTGAGATTCTATATGATAGTTTGCGGTGCCTAGTTTAGTGCTTTCAATATAGATTTGGACTGTCCAGTCATTTTTGATTGTCCAGTCACCACCGACCACCAATCTCGATGATGTTCCCTGATCATCTCGGAACTCGAAGCGAAAGGAGGTTGAACCTAGGTCTCACCGGGAATCTGATGATCAAGCCTGACTTCGACCTGGGATCTCACATGACTATATATATCAATCTGGAACAGTTCAACCTGAGAACTTGCTTTCTCTCCCCCTCACGCACCTGCAGTTCATCTCGGGACTCTGGTCTCCTCCTCAACTCCTACACGCTGCTAGCCTTAATATATTATACGGTATTTCTCTCTGAAATATTCATAGGTATTATAAGGTAGCTCGGGGACTCAATTTAATAACCTCTAAATTAGATCAATGTTTGAATATTTCTTCTAATAGTTTCCCCCGATTCTCTATCCATTGCAAACATCAGCGCTCTATACATAAAAGCAAATAGCCATAAAAGAAAATGAGGCAATTTGAGAAATTCTATAGATAAATGCAATTCTTTACGGAAATATGTTAGCTAGGTTGCCCCTCGCCCAATAGTGCCTTTTCAAGGCCGGTAACCGAGGGACGTAATCATTCCTACGCTTCTTCTTTCCGCAGAATTAGCTAATCATTTGATATTAGATCTTGATTTCCCGGAAATCTTGCTTGCAGGGTTTTCGGTGACAGACGGAAGGAGCTTTTCA
This sequence comes from Ottelia alismoides, assembly GCA_037367405.1. NCBI lineage: Eukaryota > Viridiplantae > Streptophyta > Magnoliopsida > Alismatales > Hydrocharitaceae > Ottelia > Ottelia alismoides. Next base: position 3,925,246 of record JAZKJV010007604.1, on the reverse strand, counting down.
CTAGAATTGGGCTGACTAGTAAGCATGCATTCCAGGGCTTTCACTAATATCCTCCGGGTGATGCGAGGTAGTAAGCTTAACTCATCTTTGAGACAAGAAAGAAAGAGAATGATCAGATATATAGTAGTAGCGGAAGCTAGAGCGAAATGGGACCGTGGGTTGTGGGAGAGCAATACAAGCGCTAGGCGAAGCGGTGGAATGCTGCACCCTGTGAGAGTCCAGTAGCCGAAAGCTAGTTTACGCTCTGACCCGAGAAGCATGGGGCACGTGGAATCCCGTGTGAATCAGCAAGGACCACCTTGCAAGGCTAAAGACTCCTGGGTGCATGATATATAGTAGCGAAGTAGTTGTGTTCGGGAAAGGTGAAAAGAACCCCCGGGAGTTATCCTCTCAATTAATTACCTCAGCATTCTTTATTTAAACCTTGGTCAAATCATCTCCGGTCAATCTTAGCTCGATTCTTTCTCTCTCTGCGGATGGTAGAGCTAACCTCAGGCTGAGCTTGAGAAGGCCAGCTTTCCCGCTCTGCAGCTCTATGCTTCTTGGGGTAGACCACTTATAGGAATATAACTGTTGACTTGTCCCAGTGCTATTAGTCGCATTTGCTTCTGGCGCCTGTCTACGCTTCGCTTCTTCCCCCGCGGACGTACTTAGATGATATCTTCTTGGTAGAGTTCTGCACCCGCGGACAGATGTTCCTAGCTCCCTTTTTTTCTCCTCCTCTTCCCTGAACCTCAGGTTACAGAAGGTCAGAAACCAGTAATATATATAGCCCCCCAGGGTTATATAACAATCAAGGATTTCACTCTCTTGACCCCTTGACCTATATATCTATCGCGTCGCGTTTGCTTTTTGCGCCTCATAGCTTTCCTCGTCGGCAATTGTCTGAGATCATGCGCATTTTCCCTTTCCCCCCTTGCCTTGGCTTTCCCCATCTGATCCCCGAAGACTGACAACCAATCGAGAGAGAGGGGTCCGTTTAGCCGCTCTGCTTTCTGGTTCATCAGTGATGTGTGCACCTCCACCCGCGTATGCGATGCAGGACGAGGCGCTTGGACTCATATGCGAACTCACAGGCTTTTGTCTAGCTGGGGCGGAGCCGTAGTTGTAGAAGGTGATGGGAAGAGGAGAAGTGTCTTGGCGTGGAAGTCTTCGGGCGGGACCTGAGGTCTTAGGGATGCCGGGCTTAGCCGCCCCCGGCCCGGGTTCTAGCTGACTGGATCGGATTCCAGCAAGCGAGACGGGAGGAGTTCTATAGCCAGAGGACTCTGCCTTGTTCGCGGGAGGTTGGACTTTTCCGAGGGAAAGAGAGAGCTAGGCTCGGTAGAGTGGAATTCCACGGCAGCGAGTTGATGTGAGGCATGAGACCAGGTCTTCTTCCCGCAAGAGGCTGAGCTGGCTTTGGCAATCTGGCTAAGATAAGTGAGGTCGAGAAATTGACCTTTGACTGATAGCCGAGAAAGAGCTAGTCCGAAAGCAAGAGATTCATCCCAGTTGCTTAGGTTGGTAGTTTCGCAGTGCGCAGCATCGGGTCCAGGAGAGTGAAAGTTCGACTATCTTCGAGGGTAGACTCAGAGCTCCCTTCTTCCTCCTCGTCTTTTTAAAGGGAAATAAAAGTCTATTTTCCAATTCTCATTCTAATACTAAATGGGTCTTTTCGTTGCATTCACTTACAATAAGAAAGAACCACCAGCGTTTGGTGCAGCACCTGCATTTTGGTGCATTCTTCTTCCTTTCCTTGGTCTTTCATTCCGTCATATTCCGGAGAACTTATCCCCTCCCAACGTCTCCACCGCGGAGGCACCTTTCTTTTATCAAATCTCAGGGACATGGTCTAATCATGAGGGTAGTATTTTATCATGGTGTCGGATCCCAAGTTTTTATGGATTCTCGAATTGCCAACATAATGTCTCAAAACGCATAGGCCATAGAGAAAGAATTGATTCTTCCTTTGTCTCGAACTTCGTGACCATTCGGTATCTCCGTGGTCAAGTGCCCCAATTGTACACTCCCTTCGTTCGTAGAACTCTTGTTGATTCTTCACTTTGTTCGCGAAGGTACGGGCTTTTTGATGCGCCGCTTGATCCGAAAATGAGCTTTGCTCCTTTGGGCGCTGGGCGTGGTTCGCGAGAAGGAAAAAAGACTCATCCACAACGATTGCCCCCTGTCATCCTCCCTGGCCCCTCTGACGTCAGAACTTCTAAGATCGATGAACAGCGGATTGACGGAGCTCTTGGCATTGCTTTGTTTTTCTCTCTTTTCCTATCAGCGAGTTCCGATCCTTTTGTTAGAAATTTCTTCGTTCGTACCGAACCGCTTGCAGAATCAAATCCTGTTCTACAAGATCCCATATTATCCGTACATCCTCCTTGCATTTATGCCGGAGAGGTAGCCAGTGCTTTGGGCTTTGGCTTATGTGGATCAAAAATGATGAATGGGATTGTGGCACTCCACTCGCCGCCAATGCGGAGGGATTTAGCCGAAAATCTTGGAAGGCAGCTTCGCTCCGCTGGATGCGGTGGATCCCAGAGGAGAAGCTCGCTCTTTACCCGAGAATTCCAGGGCGAAAAATCCCGGTGGTTGCCTTTCCCCTCAAACTCTCATCGCCAGAGGGGGGTTGAAGGGGGTCTCTTTAGGCTTCTTAGGCGCTTCCATCTCCCCTATAGTTTCTAACTGCCCCAATATATATACATATTGGGCGAGGTCGAAAATCGACGCAATATATTAGACCTGGCCTCAGAAAGAGCGAGGAGTAGGGATTGATGCCAAGACGCCATTCTAAACTATAGATTGCTCTTCTTCTTATTCACACCGAAGTGCGCAATAAGGAATGGCGGGATGGATTACTTGCCCATAAAGGCACCTCAGGGAAATGTTAACCACATAGGGATGCCATTTTCGTTATGACTTTCCGGACCTGCTTTCAAATATTAGTAGGTAAAAGATCTATAATAGATTAGATTATATATATATTGGATTTCATGTTAGAAAGAAACTATATTGCATTTTCTAACTATATATCCTTTCTGAATTCAAATAGAGAGAATTTGAAGCTAGTATTATAATCAATCAAAGATTTTGAAGCTAGTATTATAAGAAATTAATGATTTCTTATAATATTTTTGTAGCATCAATACGAACGAACCGAAGGCATTATCTGTACCAATGAATTTCACATTGGCAGAGAAGATATTGTTGACTTCAATAAGAAAAGTTTGAATTGCTTCTTTCTTATGTTTTAACAAAAATACCAAAGATAGTCTAGAATAATCATCCACAACAACCATATAAAAATGATGTCCCTGATGATCAGGAACACGACTCGGACCCCAAATGTTGAAATGAAACAACTCGAAAGACCGACTACTATGATGACTAAAACGACTCAGAAACGCGGAGCGATGATGTTTCCCAAGAGGCTTCACAATCCAAAGCAGTACGAGTAGATATCGATGGAAGCACATGAATCATCTTTTCAGAGGCCAAAGCGAAGATTCCACATGAATGGAGAAACGGATCCATAAGGAATAGAGGCCACCCGAGCATATGATGAAATGGCAAGCTTATACAATCCTCTCTGCTCACGACCATGACCAATCACCCTGCTAGTCAGTATGTCCTAAAATACAAGAGAAGAGGGGTCAAAGATGGCACGGCAATGTCAATCTTTTGTATTTTGGCTAATAGACAAAAGATTCATCTGAAAATCAGGAGCATATAGGACATTCTGTAGATGCATAGACGGAGCTAACACAATCTCCCCTGACCAACAATAGGTAGCCGAACCCCATTGGCAATGACCACAGATCGTCCAGGAGGGATAGACATGTAAGAGGTAAACTGCATCCGATCTCTATACATATGATGAGACACTCCAGAGTCCATAAACCAATATGTCGCATCGGAACTGCTACAACTGGTAAACGCATAGGAAATACCTGATGAACTGGATGAAGCTCTGGCAGTAGTTGATGGATATGAGGAACCTGCAGTTGGAATTGTGGGCGTGGTCATCATCTCTCGAAGTTTCAAGACAAATTCTCAAAGCGTCCATCGATAGTAGGTACAGGAGAAGGATCAGTCTGCTCAGCAACACATGTAGATGCTGAATATCCATGCTTCTGAAAGCATTTCTCCTCCGAATGACCATGACGATGGCAATTGGAACATGGACCACGCTGACGTCCTCCACCTCGACCACGCGGTCCACAACCATGAAGATGGAAGAACCTCCTCATCCACGAGAAACTGCCATAGCTGAGGAAGTCGTCTGTGGCGTAGTGGTAGACGTGATAGTGATCCTGCTGTCCTTTCTCCTTTTCCAGTCATTAGGGCAGCGGTGTGTTAAGCGCCTCTTTTTCGGATTGCGCGATGAATAAGCAGACGGGCCAAACGAGCGTATTTAGCCTGAATTCCTCATCAGTGATCGAGAAAGTCTCTCCCCATTCCTTATTCACCTCCCGAAAGTAGAAGTAGGTTAGGTAATATACTATACGAGGTCACGAAGGTCTTTTCGAAGTTATCAGAGCGCTAAGCATACTCTACTCTGGGAGGATAATGACATTCACTCTCACTTTCTCTTGTCGGATAGAAGAGACCCCTGTGACCCCCCACTTGATCCCTAGTTTCGGGTCGAATGTCTATGTTTTTTTGTTCATTACTAAAAAGAGGGAGAAGTTCGAATCCTACCGCAAGTGCCAACATAAATTGTAGAACAGGGCTATGGAAATGTCGGTGGGAGACATTCAAGTTCAAATCAAAGTTCAAATAGCCAGAAGGATAGTATTTCAAAGTCAGGAAGATAGCTGTGCCATCGATATTCTCGAGGATTTAGTGGAAGTCCAATCTTCCCTTACTCTGATAAACAATCCACTTCAAGCATGCATTAGGGAAACGGACTCTCTACTGGAGATTTGATCATGTCCAACCTTTTCCTCCCGCGGCGCCTCACTACTCTCTTCCCACCCCCGACATCATATATTTCAAGAAGAAGAAAAGGACATTTGACGTCCCGGCCTTGAAAAGGCACTATTGGGCGAGGGGCAACCCTCACTAGGAAATAGATGATGCCGCTTGAAGGATATGGTTAGATCCTCAAGCGCATCACGGAAGCGTGATCGTCGTATCGAATACAACGAAGAACGACTAGTCGCACTAGTTGTTCTATGCAGCGGAAATTAAAAAAAAAATTCATGTGACGAAACCACATGATCCAAGAACACTTCTCGGATCGTTTCGTCTAAACCACAACCATGTATTAGGTTTACCTCTTGAAGCGTGGTTGCGATCAAGTCTCTAAACGAAGAGACCTCCTGTCTCAAGTCCGATCCGTCGGAGGAGACGCTTGCGAGCGCGGGTATGAACCGCGTGCTTCTCGCAATCCATGTTGATGATCCAAGCGGCGGATCTCCTGATCTCGACACATGAGATCTGATGTCTTATTCACGAGTGGGGCGCACCGAAGGAGACGGAGATCCACGAGCAAACCATCGGGCAGCATAACGACGATGCCACGGCGATGGAGAACCTCTCTAGGGCATCCATGGTGGACGGCCACATGAGAGAGATGGAGAGAGGACGTGTAGAGAGAATGAGAGAGAGAGAGAGATTTTGTTGCCTCAACCTATGTGTCAAGAAGAGCAATGGGGTGCCTCTCCTTTTATAGGGTTTTGGGATCCATGGATCTCAATCCATGTGTCAACACAAATCCAATGGTCCACATCAATTTGTGTTTCTTTCAATGGTCATGATTTGTTGCTAAAAACACAACAACAATTAATTTAATTTAAATTAAATATATGTTGATAAATCAACACAATTTAATTACAAAATTAAATCATCAATACATGGAGATAATGAAAGGAGAGAAAGCCTCCTTCCATGTGGAGAGGGGGGACGGCCTCCCTTTCCTAATGGGAGTGGTGGCTGTCCACCCTCCTCCATTAGGAAGGTGGCTATTTCTCCTTTTATGTAATCTCCATTATTTGCAACAACTTTTGTTGCAAATTATTTCACAAAAAATAAATCCAATTTATTTTGTGAACATTGCAATCATGCCATTGAAAAATTGTGAATCACATTCACAACCCAAAACAAAATGTAAATTACATTTTCAATTTGATGTCCAATGTGAATCCAATTCACATTAACATTTAATTAACAAATGTAAATTACAAATAGCTCTCTCTTATATATTATAAATCACATTTATAATATATATGACTAATATGGATATTGCTATCCACATTATTCATATCCATGATAATTAAATCATATTTAATCATCTTGGATCTCTATTCTCTTGTGTCCAAATAATATGAATCACATTCACATTATTTACATCTTTGATAATTAAATCTCATTTAATTATCTAAGATAACTCTCTTTATAATATGAATCAAATTCATATTACTCATGATAATTAAATCACATTATCCATTTTCTCAATGCTCGGATACATATATCAACAATAGAATTATCCATGAACTCCTTCAAGGATAATGCGCTTTCTCCGCAGGTACTTGGAGATAAGGACAGGGCAATTGTATTGTTCCACGTATAGTGACATGGATATTGAGATCGTATCTCAAATCCAGATCGCGGGCCTCCCATAGATGCTTGATTAAATCAAGACCGTAAATCTAATCTTCTCATTGTATCTGAATCACATTCAAATCAATGTCCAATACTTGGACCAAGATCAGATCACTTCTCTACTAAGAGGAGTCACTAAAATCCAGACCCGTTTCATCACTCCCTAGGAATGGAAGCGTCATGGTTATACAATCGTTTATGATCACATCACCCTCAGGTATTCCCAATACCTGTACATCCTGCATACTGGAAGACTCAGACTAAACCCGAAGTATTCGATCAACTTTATACTGTCTACTTCATGGTTTTATCAGTAAGTTTCTCATTCGATCATTGGGAGTCGGTATCGATCATATACTTTCCAAAAGCATATATCATACCTAGGTCTTGATCATATACTTTCCAAAAGTATATATCAAACCTACAAATTCAGTCAAGCTTCCAAAGCGAGACGACCGTGCGCACGGAATTTGATTCTTCCCAATATCTCATGAGTGAGCTCATGTCTTCTGGTTCAGTAACTGAACCTGTATGATCCCTTTGAGAGATCGTATTACTCATATGCCCTTATATGCACACCAGCGCACCGGTGTGTAGACCTTGATTAGGTCATCAACCTATTGGTCTGCCAAATGTACATACTTAGACATATAGCAGCGCATCTATCTCCGGTCAGAGGATGCGTGCCTATATCCTGACAGCATACGATATAGGACTTTGGTTATCTCGATCTCGTTAAGTCAACTCTTTGACCTAACTAATCTGACACCTCCGAATCTCTATTCCTCTGCAGAGGACCTGCATCAAGAGGTCAGTCAGATATCAGCCTTCAGAGATAAGGATTGCCATCTCCTACTCAGGCTGGAGATCATCTCTTAACAATCATTTGACGGTGCTTGATGAGTCCTCAATCTAACTCTTTAGATATTCATCCAAGCACCAGCCTCTATGATTCAATAGTTGAATCAACAGCTGTATGATCATCAAGATGGCCATGGTACATAACCCTAATTGTACTAAGGGACCTATTATGCAAATTATTCATTCTTCATTTCAGATTAAGGAGTGAATTGCAATAACATTTATTGCATAATGGCTCGCCGTGGGCTCGCATTTCCAACAATCTCCCACTAGCCCAAAGAGCCATTAATGGGCTAATCATTTAAACCCGCACTCATGTGACAATCATAGGCTATTAAGAAAATAGCTAGGTAAGCTGATCAGTCACTCTGTTCCCGTGAGACTACGCCAAGTCCTTTTACGGCACTTGCATATCCCCAGTAACAGTGCTCGCATCTAATGCGAATGTTGCATCTCATGCAACCAATACTCAATCTAGTTGGTTACATTGTCCCTGACATCATAACCAGTATCCCCATAATCCTTATTAGAATACCTTCATTCCCGGAGATCTCTATCTCCTAAGGTATCTAAAGTTTAGACCTTTATAGATCACTATCTACATGGTCTTAAACTTTTGAAGATAAGACTTTGAGATTACTATCTCAAAAATCTCCTCATCTATGAAGATTTTGTTATTACTGCAATCAAGTGTTTTATCTCTACAGTAGGATTAGTAACAATTTACTACTCCCACTGCATGACAGACATCTGGTATTTGTACACTCTAGCAAACACTCAGCTTCTCGTAACTAATGCACAAGTGCAAGTAGTTGTAGCATTTACTTCCTCAACTCTTTGAGGTGTTATCCCTTAAGATAGGTCAGTACCATATCTTAAGGGTTAGAAGCCTTTCTTGGAATTTCTATGAATAGAATATGTCCAAGGTATACTACAAATGTGACAGTCCAATTATCCTCTTCTCTTGGCTTCTGAACAACTTCAGAACTAAGATCTAAGAGGTATCTTTGAAATCATATTTCAAGATATGGAATAACCAGATTATAAAACACTTATTATTATCCTTATATCCTTTTAAATGATCAGGATATCATCTATATTTAGCGCAATGAACACATAGGCACTCCCACTAAGCTTCGCATGGCTCATCAAGATTTCATTTGAAATCATAACATTTATAATTTCATCAAATCTTATGGTCCATCTCAAAGAAGCTTATTTGAGTCCTTAGATGGATTCCTTATCTTGCACACCTTGCTTTCCTCAACCATGAAGCCCTGGGGCTACTTCATGTGAATATCCTCAGAGAGATATTCATAGAGGAATGCAATCTGGACTTACATCTCAAAGATGCAATAGTCAAGTTGTGTAGCTAAGGTTAGCAATATTCTGATGATTTTAAGCATGTTCACCGAAAAGCAAGTCTCATTGCAAGCAATGTCTTCTCTTCCATGTGTAGCTCATTGCTACGAACTATGCTTTGAAGGTATGTACCTTCTCATCAGGTTCCCTTTCTCTTGAAGATCCATTTACACCTTTACGGGTCTTACCCATATAGGTGGATCCTCGAGGGTCCATATACAACACTTGTACATGAAGTCTACATTAGACTTTTATTGCTAACATCCATCTATCCATGCTATGATCTTCAGAAGCTTCATCACATGAAGTTCGATCATTGTCAGATTTCTCTGACACATGGAATCCATCCTCAAACTTATTTTGAAGAGGTTTTAGTGTTTCATCTTCAATTATCCTTTTAGTTTCCAATTTCAGGAGCCTCATTATCTTTTCAAGATTAAATGAGTTTCTACACTTCATTTTCATCTTGATTCTCAAGAGTCTCAACCTCCAAGAATCACATTCTCAGAGATGAGATATTTCAAGAATCTCAAGGTCATAAAGTAGGTATCCAATACCATCCTTTATTTTCCTAATGAAGCAGCACTCTCAAGTGCTAGATTCCATCTTGCATGGAACCTTATTAAGGATATACATTGTAGTCTCTACTACACATATATGCCTGGAAACTAAGGGATAATTATGCTAAAATTCATCATTGATAAGATCATGTCACACATGATCCAATTGTATCTGCTTATAACTCTATTGAGTTAAGGTGTGTTAGGAGGATTGAGATAGAAATGATATTCATATCTCTATAAGGTATTCTTTGAATTTATCTAACAGGTACTTGCTACCTAGATTAGATCAAATTCATATTATCTTCCTTCAAACTTTGGTTTTAAACCAAAAATAATGAAATCTTTGAACATTTCAAAGGTTTCTTAGGTGAAGAGAAGAAATCTCATATCATACATAATCATCAACAGATCTCACATATCCATAATGTTTACTATGATATAGATGATCTACATACATCAATATGTATGAGATCCTGAATACCTTGACATCTTACACCTTTCTCTAAGAAGGGTGTATTGGACATTTTTCTTTGAATACAATATTCATAAGTATGTAAGTTTTGAAATTTTAGACATTCTAAAGTTTCATCTCTTACTAATCTATTGATCAAATCAATAGACAAATGTCCAAGGCTTGATGCTAGATCATTGTCAAATGATCTTCATCCTCCTATTGATCTTAAGGTTTAATTTCAGTATTTAGAAATGTTAATGAACCATTCATTAATTTTCTAATTTAGTGGAGTCCACTAGATTTTATATTACTTTCTGAAATATCTCCATCATAACTCCTTATGATAGGTCCATTCCAGAATTCATGTTTATTTCCAACATTTAGAAACAAACAACGAGTGTATTCTAATGTCTAGGTCATAGAGACATTCTCTAAGACTAAGGGCTCTCCCACTGAAATTAACAAGTCTATCAATCCAACAGAGATTGTTGCAACAATTGCATCAATATCCATGTGGATAACTATAAACCTTTAAGATCAATTTTCCAGTCTTCTAAAACATATGCAACCTATTGCAAATGTCATCAGAAGATTGAGATACAATTATTTGACTTTATCTTATTTATTAAGCAAGTCAATATCAATGATTTATGTAGATTAATCTGATGCTCCATCTGAGTCCTTCTCTAAGGATTCTAAATAGACTTGATAGTCATACTATCAACACATCAACTTATTGCAGTATTGGCATTCATCCAACTCTTCGGATGACATATGGAAGTCATAGATGTACAGTCAACTCTTTGACCATACTTCTTACTCGGGTCCAACCCATGCTTCCACTGCGCTCCCTTTATCTATAAGCAACCATTTCTTAAGACTAAGGATCTCTTATGTAAGAACTTTTCAACATTTATACATGCTTCATTAAATTCATACAATATGAATATTATGAAGCTTCATGAATGACCAGAGTATAGATAGTAGAATGATGACACTCATCATCTACATCCATCTAAACTCTTAAAACATAGGTTCAGGTAGGTACTCAAACAATTTGAATACATCATCTCTTATAGAGCCACCATTCTGCATGATGCAGTGAACCATCTTATTCATGTTAAATGTCAAGAGCACACGTGTATGCCAGAATATCTTCATTAATTATATAAGGATTATTTGACAATTGCGATCATCATCGACATGTCACTTCCAAAGTACATCCGATGAGAGATCAAGACTATAGAGACATACAAACCCTAGGGTTGTAGTCCTATTATCTATTTAATTGTCATTCCTCAATATTATGAGGAAACTTGCACATTGCAACCACATACATTATGTGTCCAATTGCAAGTACAATATCTGGATCATGAGTCCAATCCATGATATTTTACTGGTTATTATTGAGTATATCATTGAGTGGGTTTTAATGAAGGATTATCTGAAATAAGAAATTTGCATAAATATATAATATATATATATATATAATATATATATATATATATATTACTTTGATTTAGGATTTTTATATCAAAGTTGTCTTGTCTTGTCAACACTGAAAGTTCATTCCCTTAATCACTTTCAATGTAAGAGATATACTTACCATTATATCTCAACAAGATCTGGGATCTCCTTCCTTATCTTTGTTGTATCCCAATAATATGAGAACCTACAACTCGGATAAAAAGAAGCGGGAACACATTCCGCCTTGCAAGTCCAACTTGCATCTCCCAATTCGGTCTTTAACACCCGGGCCCACCACCCCTAAGGCAATGTTGACCCGTCATTAATTGAACCAACCGTCAACAGGAATACAACTCGCTATGCGCAATCCAATATCGCCCCAATAATATGAGGACCCGATATTGGGGTCACTACGCATACGTCCTTACTCTTTCGAGAAGCGAAGAACCCGATCCAAATGGATCGTATGCAGGAGCTGTCACTTCGGACAGGCATCTCCTACATACAATATATGGCGACGGAACCCTTCGCCTTGATGGGAGACCATGGATGTCACTTATGTGATCCTCCATATCATATTCAAATTCTAATTAATCATTATGAATCATATTCATTATGATTAATTCTTCCAAGGGAAATAACACATCTATTTATAATAGAGTGTCTTAATTTTAATTGGATTCCAATTAATCTAATCATATTAAATTAATGATCCAATTAATATCCAACAAACATTTTAATAATTACTTGAATTATGGTATTATCTCAAATACGTATTATTTCGAATTTTAATAATTAGAAAAATACATCTTAATCCCTCGGACATTATCCCGGCCCTACCCGTTGTCATGGCCAGTACCGACGAGAGTGGGACGGACCACATACGTTGCAACCCGCAACCCCAATGCTCTCCGACTAGGCACCATATCCGCCTCGGGAAAGGATAATGCCAAATTGATTAATTTGTACTTGAGATGATCATCGGTTCTTCAACCGAAATTGTACCATATAGTAATAATCAAAACATTTTTGATTAACATTATAATGAGATTTGCTAAACAAATACCAAGTCCTATTCAAGCAACATGTTTGTTGGAATGTTGATCATGTAGATCATGTAACCAATCTTGATCTATATCACATCTAATCATTTGTTGGTTAGGGCAAAGTCATTTAAGGACATAATTATCATTAAATATTTCACAAATATTTATGCATAATTATTGCAGGAAATTAAACAATTTAATTTCACTAATTAATTAAATGACAATCACTAGGTTCTTGATTAGGAAAGTATTTCCAGCAGTGACCCTCACTTACTAAAAATATCATATCTCAATCAATTTAAATCCAAATTAAGCAAAGTAAATTTCTAAAGTTTGCTAACTTGATTTACAACAGAACCCAAGTGATTTGCACGCATTTCAAGGCGTACCAAATCCGAAATTAACATCTTAATTACGTCATGATCCGCAGTCCCCGAAACAGTGGATACATGTTCACTAAAATGAGCATATCTAGAGCAAACAGAATCGAAATCACGCAAACTCAGATCCTACGGTTTCCTTATTTAATGGGGAATAAAATCCAAATATTATTTTCGTGTTTAAACAATTTAAACAGTGCCGAAAGAAATATCAAAACAGAGATGCGAAAATGAAATGCAAGAAAACTTTCGCAAACCCTAATGAACCCAAGTCGTCCTCGGTTTATGGATCGTATCCAAAACCACCGACCTAAGGCTCTGATACCACTTGAAGGATATGGTTAGATCCTCAAGCGCATCACGGAAGGGTGATCGTCGTATCGAATACAACGAAGAACGACTAGTCGCACTAGTTGTTCTATGCAGCGGAAATTAAAAAAAATTTTCATGTGACGAAACCACATGATCCAAGAACACTTCTCGGATCGTTTCGTCTAAACCACAACCAAGTATTAGGTTTACCTCTTGAAGCGTGGTTGCGATCAAGTCTCTAAACGAAGAGACCTCCTGTCTCAAGTCTGATCCGTCGGAGGAGACGCTTGCGAGTGCGGGGATGAACCGCGTGCTTCTCGCAATCCATGTTGATGATCCAAGCGGCGGATCTCCTGATCTAGACACATGAGATCCGATGTCTTCTTCACGAGCGGGGCGCACCGAAGGAGACGGAGATCCACGAGCAAACCATCGGGCAGCATAACGACGATGCCGCGGCGATGGAGAACCTCTCTAGGGCATCTATGGTGGACGGCCACATGAGAGAGATGGAGAGAGGACGTGTAGAGAGAATGAGAGAGAGAGAGAGATTTTGTTGCCTCAACCTATGTGTCAAGAAGAGCAATGGGGTGCCTCTCCTTTTATAGGGTTTTGGGATCCATGGATCTCAATCCATGTGTCAACACAAATCCAATGGTCCACATCAATTTGTGTTTCTTTCAATGGTCATGATTTGTTGCTAAAAACACAACAACAATTAATTTAATTTAAATTAAATATATGTTGATAAATCAACACAATTTGATTACAAAATTAAATCATCAATACATGGAGATAATGAAAGGAGAGAAAGCCTCCTTCAATGTGGAGAGGGGGGACGGCCTCCCTTTCCTAATGGGAGTGGTGGCCGTCCACCCTCCTCCATTAGGAAGGTGGCTATTTCACCTTTTATGTAATCTCCATTATTTGCAACAACTTTTGTTGCAAATTATTTCACAAAAAATAAATCCAATTTATTTTGTGAACATTGCAATCATGTCATTGAAAAATTGTGAATCACATTCACAACCCAAAACAAAATGTAAATTACATTTTCAATTTGATGTCCAATGTGAATCCGATTCACATTAACATTTAATTAACAAATGTAAATTACAAATAGCTCTATCTTATATATTATAAATCACATTTATAATATATATGACTAATATGGATATTGCTATCCACATTATTCATATCCATGATAATTAAATCATATTTAATCATCTTGGATCTCTATTCTCTTGTGTCCAAATAATATGAATCACATTCACATTATTTACATCTTTGATAATTAAATCTCATTTAATTATCTAAGATAACTCTCTTTATAATATGAATCAAATTCATATTACTCGTGATAATTAAATCACATTATCCATTTTCTCAATACTCGGATACATATATCAACAATAGAATTATCCATGAACACCTTCAAGGATAATGCGCTTTCTCCGCAGATACTTGGAGATAAGGACAGGGCGATTGTATTGTTCCACGTATAGTGACATGGATATTGAGATCGTATCTCAAATCCAGATCGCGGGCCTCCCATAGATGCTTGATTAAATCAAGACCGTAAATCTAATCTTCTCATTGTATCTGAATCACATTCAGATCAATGTCCAATACTTGGACCAAGATCAGATCACTTCTCTACTGAGAGCAGTCACAAAAATCCAGACCCGTTTCATCACTCCCTAGGAATGGAAGCGTCATGGTTATACAATCGTTTATGATCACATCACCCTCAGGTATTCCCAATACCTGTACATCCTGCATACTGGAAGACTCAGACTAAACCCGAAGTATTCGATCAACTTTATACTGTCTACTTCATGGTTTTATCAGTAAGTTTCTCATTCGATCATTGGGAGTCGGTATCGATCATATACTTTCCAAAAGCATATATCATACCTAGGTCTTGATCATATACTTTCCAAAAGTATATATCAAACCTACAAATTCAGTCAAGCTTCCAAAGCGAGACGACCGTGCGCACGGAATTTGATTCTTCCCAATATCTCATGAGTGAGCTCATGTCTTCTGGTTCAGTAACTGAACCTGTATGATCCCTTTGAGAGATCGTATTACTCATATGCCCTTATATGCACACCAGCGCGCCGGTGTGTAGACCTTGATTAGGTCATCAACCTATTGGTCTGCCAAATGTACATACTTAGACATATAGCAACACATCTGTCTCCGGTCAGAGGATGCGTGCCTATATCCTGACAGCATACAATATAGGACTTTGGTTATCTCGATCTCGTTAAGTCAACTCTTTGACCTAACTAATCTGACACCTCCGAATCTCTATTCCTATGCAGAGGACATGCATCAAGAGGTCAGTCAGATATCAGCCTTCAGAGATAAGGATTGCCATCTCCTACTCAGGCTGGAGATCATCTCTTAACAATCATTTGACGGTGCTTGATGAGTCCTCAATCTAACTCTTTAGATATTCATCCAAGCACCAGCCTCTATGATTCAATAGTTGAATCAACAGCTGTATGATCATCAAGATGGCCATGGTACATAACCCTAATTGTACTAAGGGACCTATTATGCAAATTATTCATTCTTCATTTCAGATTAAGGAGTGAATTGCAATAACATTTATTGCATAATGGCTCGCCGTGGGCTCGCATTTCCAACACCGCTACCGTCAATGAAAAATCATGCCCTCCTCACGACTCTCCCCCGATCTCATATCTTTCCAGAAAGATGGATTTTTGACCCAGGAAAGATATGAGACAAAGAAGAAGCCTGATCGCATACGATTTCAGGAGGCCAGAAGAAACCATCTTATCGTAGGCAGACCTAGGATAATATATTCTTTCTTAAAGCCCCCTCAGACCCCCCAAAGAGAGGAGGTCCGCCTTTCTCCTTGTATATATATTGGGGCAGTTAGAAACTATAGGCGATTCAGTCCGAGGGTGGGTGACGAAGAAAAGAGGAAGGATCAGCGAGAAGACCCACATACTTCTTTTTTCAGAGAGCATATGAACCACGAATACGGGTCTTTTCCACGGAATCCTTTGTTACAATGGAACCAGAAGTGACGTGGATTATTCAAAAATAGAAGTCGATTTGCTTTATAAAAAGAAGATCTCAATTCACTTCTATGAAATGGTTTCACGGGATTCAGCCAATTGTTTCGATCGTGGGATATCATTGAGAGATAGGAATCTTTGTTCTCAAAGGATTTCCTTCTTTTCATTCTAGTATGGAATGAGTCAGGGATTTGACGGCGGACAAAAGCCACCACCACTATTTTAATCAGAAATCTGATTTCAAGAAAAATCCTTGAACTATTTGATCAAAATCTAAGGGTCCTCTCTCTCTCTGTCTGACCTGCCTGCGGGCACAGAGTTCTTAGCCGATGCTTATTCCTCACGTCATTGCTTCTTCTCCGAGCCGACAAATCAAAGAAAGAAGTCAGTTTGTTCACGACTTCCTTCTACCTCCACGCCTCACTCAGGCTGCTTTCTTTCGCCCAGCCTCATCTGACGCGAGAATTGTTGATTTTTGCAGGGAAGATGAGATTTGACGCGTGTAGACCACACTTTCTTTCATGCTCCCGGGATAGATGAGACCTCGGCCCTCACCGAAGAAAAGTGGGGGGAAAGAGAAGAAGACGCATCAGACGCGCCCTCCTTCTGGGTCCGTCTAGTTCTATTTTGACTAATCCGAATCTGTGTACTGAGTCAAACTCTCTCCATTCTTGGCAGAGGGACATGACCGCTACTATATACTATATATTCCGAGGGATAGAGGAAGAGAAGATTTCTTGACTCGGGCATTGATTGAGGTAGTCAAATATGATGCTTGACGTCGGAGATTTCTTGGCCGACCCATTCTGAATCTACGCAAAGAAAAGGCATGAGAGAAATATTGGCTGAGGCCCCAATTCTTGAGCACCAAAGGCCTCTGCCCTCCCTCTCTATCAAGGGCAGTTCAATACGGTTTTTTTTGTTTTGAATATTTTCTAAGTCAAAGTCAAACTTTGAGGAATTAGGGTGGAATTCAAGCGGTACGGCTCAGCGGACCAGAGCGGTAGGCATCACTGCGTAGACGCCAGTCGAAGGCACAGAGGAAACTGCCCAATTCCAGTGAAAAGCTTCGACATCGCATCCCAGTCTTTCTCAGCCGTACGAGCTAGGAAGCAGAGAGTGAAAGTCTAGGTCAAGACATTACCCGGCCAGGAACTGATGACAAAGTATGCTCGGACAGCGTCGACAGAAGGAGTGCAGAGTTTACAGGCTAATGTCAAAGAAGAGGATGACCCATTGGTCTGACCGTGATTTGATATGTTTTATATATCTACTTTCCTGTACTAGAACTTGAAGTAGGCTCTCACTTTCCGCATAGTCTAGTACTGGGTTCGCTGTGAGGTCAGGAGTGTTCGACGAAAGGAGAAGGGAGAGGACCTTAGATATCGCGACAGGGCATTTTTGAGAGGCTTGAGAGAATTTCCCTTACCTTAAGGGACTTTCCAGAGCGGTATATATAAGCAAGGGCTTAGCTTATCCACGCTTATTCAGTGAGACTTCCAGGTTCTCTCTCCAGCTTTTTTCTTAGTCCCCCAGTCTTCCGGAATTCTGCTTTCATCTTGGAGAAAAACTACCTATCTTTGACCACCTCACATAAAGAGGTACTAAGAAGAGTCAGAAAGTGCGCATAACCTAGTCTCAAGAATGAGCGAGAAAAATCGTGTTATCTGTAGTTCTCGCTTGAGGCCTGAATTCGCACTTGATAAATAAATGAACTCGCAAAATCCAAGTTCTGACTCAGATAGAATGCCCACTCGAGAAGGCTCCGTAGAGAATGTTCGGGCTCCGGACTCACTGATGTCTGGAAAGTCCCGCTGATGTGACTTTTCGGGTAGAACTGAGAGAATTGAAGGACGTGACGAAGTTGAGAACAAAGAAATAGTTCAGAAAAGCGCTGAAGAAAGCAGAGCACAAAGGAAGGGACCTCTGAGACTATCCCCCCTCCTTCAGGGAGACCCTACCTCTAACTGCAATCTACTGAGAGAGAGTGTGTGGCAATCAATCAGTTGCGGAGCTTGCCCTCCCCGGAGGTCTAGAGAGCCAGGGTTCCCGCCTCTCTTTCTTAGCTATGCGGCCTTCATAACTGAGCACTGCAACTACCTTCTCCTTGGCTCTGCTGGGCGGAATGCTTGCTTAGTCTAGACTTTCTTTCCTTTCCCGATGCTTACAGGAAGTCGACAGGCCTCCGACTCCGGATCTTCTCCGTGACCTCCGAATAGTTATATAATAGGGGCTCATCTCTGGCACCTCCTTTGGAAGGTGGGGGACTAACCTTTCATGTTAAATATAACTAGATATATAATACTAGAAAACCTAGTTCTATTTAGGCGATTCCCGGATGGTGATAGAACTCAGGCTTATTACTATATATTTGATGATTTGAGAAATTCCGCTTGAAATTCTCCTTAGGAGAGTTCGAGGTCAGGAATCCTCTACTCTTAACCGAGGTCTCGAGTGAACCCTGGACCGCTGGGACATCCAAGAGGGGAAAGTACCAGTATCCACTCCTGAAACTGAGCTTAGGAGGAGTGGAAGTTAACTCCTAAGACTTTCCTAGCCCTAACTGGTATCTATTCCTTTCCTTAGACTAAGAGGAGAAGCAATTTCCGGAAGTCCTACTCCTTGACTTGACTAAGAGTGAGTCAGAGGAGAAGAAGAGATTCTGGGTCTTCGAGGGAATTTGTTATAGATGGTTAGAAGCGCAGGATAGACCCTCCTATTATATATTAGGGCTTGACTATTTGCGGAATTGGAAAAGAGCCATTCGTCGAGCTGCTTAATATAAGTCTTTAGTCCGAAAAGTAACATGAAGGAATCTGTACATGAAATTGGAATGAATTTGAAAGAAATTGTATTGAGAAGTAATTTGTATGGAGTTCGAGACGCATTCATTTGCATCAAAGGTCCAAAACACGTAACTGCTAAAGATATCATCTCACCGCCGTCTGTGGAAATAGTTGACACTACACAACATATAGCTAACCTCACAGAACCCGTTGAGTTGCGTATTGAATTACAAATCAAGAGAGATCGTGGATATCGTATCAAATCCACAAAGAACTCTCTTGAGAGAAGTTATCCTATAGATGCTGTATCCATGCCTGTTCGAAATGTGAATCATAGTTCTAATATATACCACTTCCGTGCTCCAGATATGAATTCAATATCAATATCCTAGAATCAGAGTCCAGGAAAATAGACGCCCAGATATATAGGAAGCTAGAAAGCTGCGGCATCTTTTTTTCTGATCAATCCTGAATCTGCTACTAGCATTCCGCGGGAAGAGGAGCTCTTAGCAAGATCGCCTGCATTATATAGCTCTTCTTGATGGTTTTGAATCTCTTTCATTTGCTTTGATGGTTTAGTGATAAAGGAAGTCTAATCGCTGGAGGCAGTTTTGATCGAGCACGTACTGTCTTCTATTCCATTGTACACAATTGCGTGCACCGCTATTCCGACAGGTTTTCATTCACTTATTTAAACTACTCATGCTATGGGCATCAACTCCCGCAAGGAGGAAGGCATTGGCGAGCTTGATGTCTGCAAACGGGAGGGGAAAGGAGAGCATAGACTGATCGGCCTTTTGGGAGACATGCTATTCTCGATGAGGGTGAAGATGTTGTGGAATGCTATTACCCCCACTAGATAAGCTCTCTCTGGTCCAATTCAGAGCTCAGTATTTCAGATCCGCTTGGCTAGCTTGACTACTTTCTTTCTTCCTGATTGGCAAAGGGCGAAGCCGATAGAGGAAATGCTTGTTTCCGGTTGGATACATGGTGCCTAGGGAGACAGATATACTCATACCAGGATCAGGATGCGCTAAAAGCATGTCAAGATTAATGATGTGTTATCTAATAGGCATCATGCAGCTTGGAGACAAGTTAGGAGTAGGTCTCACCTCTTGTTCAGGCTATCGTAACCCACACAAACAACAGTGGACGAACTAATTAATAGGGGTTGTCTCCTACTTCTTCTGGCCTTTTCTCGTACTCTTCAAAAGAAGCACGGAGAATCCTCTGAAGAACTGCATTCCTAAACACATCTCCTTCTTCTTATGTTATGGCGATTGGCTAATCACCCCATGTTCTGAGTGTGGGAATCTCAGTTGATGAGGTAGTCCGCTCTTGACCCAGAAAAAAGCTTGTATTATCGGAAGAGGTCAGCGCTGGTAAGAGAAGCATGAAGCCAGGTTCACTCTACGTCTGCGGGGATTCCAGCCTTCGACCGTGCTCGAAGCCTGAAAAGAAGAAAAGGTAGCCCACTCCGCGGTGAACCATGGCCTTTGACTAGCTAGTTAAAGTCCATCTGATTGAAAGAGTTGCCCGTGGAAGCTACACGTGACGCAGGATCACTACCATTGAGTTCACCTCCTTATTGAGACCCACTTGAGGATTCTGCCCTTCTGAGGACACTTTGCACAGAGTTCCATTACTATTAATGGGTGGCTTCGAGATTTCTTATGGGCACAGGCGTCTCAGGTAATTCAGTCTTATGGTTCTTCATTATCCGCGTATGGTCTCTTTTTCTTGGGTGCTCATTTTGTCTGGGCTTTGAGTTCCATCTTTCTATTCAGCGGACGTGGTTATTGGCAAGAACTTTTTGAATCCACAAATGAAAAGTAGCTCCTCCTTCCCACGGGAATCAGAGTCCTAGCACTCTGCTTAAGCTGAAAGATTGATTAGGGATGATCCTTCCGACTCTCCTTACTGTGGATGATCCGCATGTATAAAGTGCATTCTTCTTCAAGTCTCGATTTCTTCCACTATGTATTACTTACCCTCAGTGATTGATTGATGCGATGCTTATAGTCATATATGGGCCTTATCGTAGTGTCCTAGCATCTATCTCTGACTTCCCTTCCACCTGTGTATGGAATATGTAGGGATGATGAGATGTCGGAGAAAAAGCAGTAAGAAAGAAAAAAAGAACTAATCTCAATCCGCTTTGATGTTCAAGCTGCAGCCGGGGTCTAAGCCAACAGTGGTCAGAGACCACCAATTACTGTAATGGCGGTAAGACCACCGACTGCCTGGCTGCGGGGAGGGAGGGATCAGCAGCAGGCGAAGGGGACTATTATATTAAACACCGCTGAGCTTTGATATTACTAGTTGGCGAAGGGAGTGAGAAGCTTATTGACCAAGGAAGGGGGGAGGGAAGACCATTATGCTTAGCTGGTGAAGGCCCACTAAACTAGCCCGCATTGTTGTGGAAGCTTAGACTGACGCTACACCCTTCGGGTGAGCTTCCCACGCCTCTACCCAGGAGGCTTTCTGGGAAGCGATGATGAGGGAGAAAATGGCGGCAAGGAAGGAGGCATTGGATCGGGGGGCAGAGGCGCCCCACGACGAGTGCCCTCCGAGTAGGGGAAAGAGGCTAATAATCCGTCTCAGATATTCTAACTAGGGGCTTCTGAAGAGTACCTCCTGTGCCTACTACTATTATTGCAGCTTCGCTCGAAATCGAGTCTTCTTCTTATTCTTCTTCTGGCGTCGATCAAGGAAGTAGCTGACGTACGCGGGAAAGAAGTCAGAAGGAATGCGGGGCTAGTTAATAGCCCTTGATCCTCACTGTCTCAGGCTAGCTGCTTTCCAAATTCCGAGAAAATCAAGAAGCAAAGCGAAGTAACCAATATCAAATATCTAGTATGAAGCCTAACTACTCCACTCTTTCTTGCCACTATTCTACTCTTGCGCTTAAGGGGCTGGTTAACTTTTGGGCATGCTACGTTTGCTTTGCTCTTCTTTTTTGGACACATTTGGCATGGTGCGTCAACCTTGTTCCGAGATGTTTTTGCTGGTATTGATCCTGCGCATCATTCATTCCAAAAACTTGGGGATCCAACTACAAAGAGACAGGCAGTCTGATACAACATTGCTCTGGCCTACATTTTATGCTTTACATAAAGTCAAGTGCCGGATCTATTTTGAATTAGCCCTTTTTATTTGACTCTTTTCCCTTTCTTGATCTTGGTAAATGATCATATCTCGGTCTAGCTGCCTGATGACATAGGATGACGGTCTCCCGCGGAGTGAGAAGGATGCAGAACTTCCCTTGTGGAAAAATAGATAGAAAAGGCCTAAAAGAGGACCCGCAAGACTTTCCGGTAAATCGTCAAAACGGTAAGGAAGAGCAAGAGAGATGTAGACCTTGCACAGAGGTTTCGGTTTCAATGACTCAAGCGAGGGAGTGGAGGTATATTAGCAAGAATGAGATCGGGGGAGAAGAGGGAAGAGAGTAGTGAGAAGAGGTTCTCCTACTCAGGTCAGACAGCGCGTCTGATGCGTCTTCTTCTCTTTCCCCCCACTTTTCTTCGGTGAGGGCCGAGGTCTCATCAATCCCGGGAGCATGAAAGAAAGTGTGGTCTACACGCGTCAAATCTCATCTTCCCTGCAAAAACCAACAATTCTCGCGTCAGTTGAGGCAGGGCGAAAGAAAGCAGCCTGAGTGAGGCGTGGAGGTAGAAGGAAGTCGTGAACAAACTGACTTCTTTCTTTGATCTATCAGCTCGGAGAAGAAGCAATGACGTGAGGAATAAGCATCGGCTAAGAACTCTGTGCCCGCAGGCAGGTCAGACAGAGAGAGAGAGGACCCTCAGATTTAGAACTATTTATTAGAAAGCACCGAACCACTTTCTTAGCTTTTTGGATAATAGGAGGCATGGGGGTCCTGACGGGGGGTTCGGGGGGGCTGGGCGAGAGGTGCACCGGAACCACCTACGCACTCGAAATTCAGGGTGTGAAGCTGACTTGCACTGATAGACCCCTATTGGAAGGGGATTCGGCGCCCCATCTTTTGACTGTTGTCAACGGAGCTCTTCAATGTTCGATTCTACTCGGGGGAAGGGATCTCTCTATTTCAGGGTATCCTGGCCACACGCGAAAGATGGAACAAGATGGCTCTCAGAAAGAGGCTTCCCAGGCCTAGAATCAGACCAGAAGGCTCAGGTGCGGAGCCTGACGAAACTACGGAGGGTGCCTTTCCGCGGGCCCATCTCAGCATAGCGCGGTTAAAGACGAAGGAAGGCATGTGCAGAATTCAGAGCCCGGACTAAGCACCCCGTACTTTCCCTTGTAGTTACTAAAGCTCCTTCGGACCCCGAGATATATGCGGACAATTCAGACCTCTGATTTCTTTACCCACCGCTGATCGGGGAATACAGATATCAGATTCCTACCAAGATAACTAGAAGTTCCAACCACTCAAAATCCTAGCGAACCCAGGATACAGGCCCAGCTAAAATGACAGGTTTCTCTGGATCCCCTTATGCCATATATTTGATGATCGCCAGTTCATATTAGACTATACCTGATCCGGTTACATTTGATTGGAATTCAGAGAAGAACCCCAATTCATTTGCTTTTTCTTTTCTTGCTCCCAAAATCACTCTCATCAACTAGCACTACTTTGTTGTGAACCATTAGGAAGAATTGGTTAGATACATTGACATTCGATTTTTCATTCCGAATGAATTAGTTGGTACTAGAAATGTCCAAAAAAGTAAACGAAAAGAGTAATAAGAAGTGAAAAGGACAGAGACACTTCCCAACCAGAAAGCAAAGTTCCCACTGATGGTATACTTTATGTAAGCGAGCCAATGGTAGCAGCTCCGGCTCCTATTAATTTTGACCCCTCCAACATATTTCAATTATGATCTTTGCTTGCTTTTCCGGTTTTGGAATGGAGGATTGTGGAGGCTGGAACAAAAATGAGAAAGGGCCAGACAGGCGCCAGGAGTACTCCGCGCTCATCACCTTCGGCTCCCCACTGGGTTTTTATATGAAGGTTTTTGCACTTTCTTTTAAGGAAGTCTCTAGTTCTTTTTTTCTTTCTGCTGTTAAGCCACCTTTTGATGCAAGTTCTTTGAGTAATTGTGGATCGATGGTACTTGGAATGGCTCTCTCATATTGATTGATTCTGTCTAGTGGCATTCGATCACAGAATCCGTTGACAGCAGCATAAATGACTAGAATTTGCTTTTCAATGGGAAGTGGTTCATATTGTGGTTGTTTTGGAACTTCTGTTAGCCTTGAACCTCTATTTAGTAACGCTTGAGTGGCAGCATCAAGGTCTGAGCCAAATTGAGCGAAGGTTTAGGCAAGCAAGGCGGGATCTTTCGGACGTATAGTAGTGAATTAGGTAAAGATATCCCTTTCTATCTAGTTACAGGGTCAAGTGCAAAACCAGTAGAAAAGAAGGCTATCTCATCTTCACTATATATTTGACATTTGGGGCTAGCCGGCACAGGTTCTTCTTCAATTCGACGAAATGAAGTGATAGCGCACCATACTCTGATTAGTGATTAAGTGAGCGTGGCACCCGCGGGTAGAGCTTCGATTCATCAATCCATTTTTCCTCAGCCCTGAGTCATCAGTCCGACGAACATGGTATAGATCAAGAGCTTGACTCTGCAAGCTTCCGGGAAGGTGCTAGCTATATGCTAAACACATGAAAATCAGAGCAAAAAAGGAGAGAGGGAACCACATCTTTTTTCTTTAGGGGTGATGAACTCGACTCCATTCTTCTCTTCTAGCCTCCTTTGAACAACTTCCTCTTTTCTTCGTATATGAAGTGCTCAGAAGATGCTCTACATCAGTCTGCAGCTTTGAGATGCATTAAATAGGTCAGGGCTCCATCAATGGGGGCTTGGAGCATTAAGGAACCTGAAGCTTCAGTTGAACCTCAAAATCCTTTTCAATTAAGTGTTTGTTCTTTGTTTCCTGCAGGGTATTGTCAACGGCAAAAATGCGAAGCAACTGAAGGATTTGGGTGTCAGGGTGGATGAGAGATGGAGTGTGGTGGTGTCTCTTGCGAATGACAGAGGTGAGACATGGATCTACAAATCTACAAAGGATCTGGGTGAATGGAAAGGCTTGGGATGAAGAGAAGGGGGGGATGAAGTGAGGTGGCTGGCGAGTCAGCAAATGGGGTGATTGACGATGACAATGTTCGTAGGAGCAGAGCCCTAATGAACAACGAAATGGGTTATTTACGTAAAAAACAACATTTAAAGCTACACTAATTACAGAAAAAGAAAACTACAACTAAAACTAATCTAAAAAGATATAGAAGATACCTCGAGTCATCATGAGCCAATGAGATGATCTCATGGTGGCAGTGCTCTGTTGGAGATGGCTGGAACTGGACTGCCACCCGCCTGACATCATTGCAAAGGAGCTGGAGTGGTTCTTATCACAAACCTCGATCTTGAGCTTAAAAGAGGAGAGCTAAAATCAGGCCGAAGGGGATTCAAAATCTAGAAGGGGCATCGGAAGGAGGTTATGTACGTGTGACAGGAGCGGAAGGAAGAATGAGGAGGTCAACTCGATACAATGATGCAATGCTTGAGGAAATGCATGCACGTGTGAGAGGGAAGATTGAGGTGAAAAGTCGAAGAAGGAATCGACAAAAAATGATGCAAGATCAGGCAACAAAAATAGAGGAAGACCATGCTGAACGAGGTCTATCAGAATGGTCGTACGAGGTCAGTTAGTTGACTGAGGTAAACTTGCAGAGCAACCTGGTTGATCCAACTTAAATGCGAAATTGAATAATAAATTATTTTGTTGATTTTAAGTTATAAAATAAAATTTTTATTTTTCCATAGTATTTAATATGGTTTTTATTTTTTTGAGATTATTTATTAAGTTACTTTTCGGGTGTATATTTATAGGTATATTCATCTATGTTTTGGGTATTTTATTTTTTATTTTTTATTTTATTATTTATTATTTAATTTTGTATTTACAACTTATTTTTATATTACACAAATATATTTTTATTATATTTTTCTAAGATAATTTATATAATTTGATAATTATATATGTATATTAAATATGTATAATTATAGGAATTTCATCTATGTATTTTAGTATATTCTTTTTATTTTTATGCTTTGTTTATGGTTTTATTTTATTCTAAATATTTATAAATGTTATAAATAATATTTACAAAATTATACAAATATAAAATTGTAAAAAAAATTGGATATTTTATTTAGGTAAAGTATACAATAGGGTCCAAAACCTAACTTTCACACCTTAACTCCAAAAAATATGAAACTACATCCATTAAATATAGTATTAAAAGTTATATCAATTAATTGTGATTTTATTTCATTTTGAGTTATATCAATTAAATATAGTATTAAAAGTTATATTAATTAATCACGAACTAATGGCTGGATACTATTCAGATTCATTGACAAGGAAGGCATACTTTAGATTTTCTAGAAGTATCTTTAACTCAGGACTAATCTGAATCGGCTTTTCGGTAATATCTGAGTTGGTTCAGGTGGTCTGTGCATGATTTGCCAATGATTTTATCATTCACCTCGGTTACTCTTGGTTTAAATATTGAAACACTGAACAAATCTGCAATTGTTTCTTCTCATTTATTACTCAATGGATATCCATCAAACATCTCATTCCGATCTTTGGATTCGGTCTCCATATCGACAAAAGAACAGAGTTCGACTATGTTTTCTAGGTCTTCCTCTAGGAAGATGAATTCATGGGTCTCAATGTCATTCAAGAAAAGACGTGGTTCTCTGATTTCATGAATAATATCACAGTCAGTTGTACGAGATGTAGCTGGTTCACTTTTCACAAATGTGCTCTCTGATGACTCAGGTTATGGAACATCTGTATAGTTATCTTGTTGTTGTTGAAGCAAAAGGTGATCTTTCTAAACACATAATCCACTATAGCTTCGGTTGTTTGAAGGAATAACTGACCAAGTCTGATTGGTGTATGGACTAACTATACATGCAATCCCATGACGAGCTATTATGCAATAAATTTTATTACAAATATCATTCCTCTATCTGAAATGAAGAATTTCTTATGTCTCTTGGTGTAGTTATGGTTATGTATAATGTCCATCTCATAGATCATACATCTATTGATTCAATTGTTGAATCATAGAGGCTGGTGCTTGGATGAATATCTAAAGAGTTAGATTGAGGACTAATCGAGCACTGTCAAATGATTATTAAGATTTTGATCCCCATAATGAGTAGGGGATGGAAATCCTTTCTCTAATAGGATGATATCTAAACGACCTCTTAATGTAGGTCCTCTGCATAGGAATAGACATTAGGAGGTGTTAGATAAGTTAGGTTAAAGAGGTGACTTATCGAGATTGAGATAACCAAGACCAATGTCATATGTTGTCATAATATAGGCATGCATCCTCTTACCAGAGACAGATGTGTTACTATATGTCTGAGTATGTACAATTGGCAGACCAATAGGTTGATGTCCTAATCAAGGTCTATACACCGGTGCGTTAGTGTATATACAAGGGCATATTTGTAATGCGATCTTTCAAAGGGGTCATACATGTTCGTTACTGAACCAGAAGGCTTGAACTCACTCATGAGATATTGAGAATCGAATTCCGTGCATGGTTGTCTCATATTAAAAGCTTGACTAAATTTGTAGGTTTGATATATGCCTTTGGAAAGTATATAATCAATACCTGGGTATGATATACTCTTTTGGAAAGTATACAATAGATGCCAACTCGCAATGATCAAATGAGAAACTTAATTATAAAACTTTGAAGGAGGCATTCTCAATAAGATCTAAAACTTCAGGTTTATTCTAGGTCATCCAGCATGTAGGATAAATAGGTATTAGGAATACTTGAGGGTGATGTGATCATAAACGATTGTCTAACCATGACACTTCTATTTCAAGGGAGTGATGAAATAGGTCTGTATTTTAGTGACTCCTCTCTCTAGAGAAATAATATAATCTTCGTACAAATGTTGGACAATGATATGAAGGTGATTCATATGCAATGAGAAGATTAGGTTTCTAACTTTGATTTACTCAAACATCTATGGGAGGTCCTCGAGAACTAGATTTCATATTTAATCTCAATATCCAAGTCACTATACGTGGAACATACAATAGCCATGTCCTTATCTCCAAGTATTTGCAGAGAAAGTGCATTATTCTAGAAAGAGTTCAAGGGTAATTCCATTGTAAATGTGTCTAAGCAATGAGAAAAATTAATAGTTAAATATGATCTAATTATCATAAATAATATGAAGTTGATTCATATTATTTGGCCATATAAGTAGAGTCATCTAAGACAATTAATTTGATTTAATTATCAAAGATTTGAATAATGCTAATGTGATTCATGTTATTTAGGCATATGAGAATAGAGTTCCAAGATGATTAAATATGATTTGATTATTATATGAATTATAACACTATACATATTATTTGTATATATTATAAATGTGATTTATAATATATTAGAGAGAGCTTATTGTAAATGATATCTACAAATTAATTTTTGATGTGAATTGGATTCACATTGGAAATTAATTAGAAATGCAATTTATATTTTATTTTGATTTGTGAATATGATTCACTATTATTTAATGGAATGATTACAATATTCACAAAATTAATTTGAAACTATTTTTTTGAGAATTAATTTACAATAAAAGTTCTTGTAAATCTATATGAAGGGTTATATTAGAAAGCCAACACCTTCCATTTAGTGGATGATGGATGACCACCCTTTAACTTTTTCTCAACGGTGGTTGTCCCCCTTTTTTATGAAAGGTGAGTGGCCTCCTTTCTAATCCATCTATCCTAATTGATTTATTTCAAACAAATTATGTTGATTATTCAATATATTTTATTTAATATAAATTAATTATTTTTTATTTTTGCAACAAAATCTTGTCCATTGAATAGAAAAATAAATCAATCTTAATTTGATTTTGTGTTTTACAAGGGTTGTGATCCATGGACTGCCAAAAGACTAAAAAAGAAGAGGCAACTCTAGCTCCTCATTAGACAACAATTGAATAGTCTCTCTCTCTCTCTCTCGTATTCTCTACACATACCACCTCTCTCCCTCCATAGAGTAGCCGTCCACCCTAAACCTTAAAGAGGGTCACCGTCGTCGCCACACCATTATACCACTACTTTGTCGGCTTGTGGATCTCTATCTCCTTCGGTGCATGTTTTTGGTGAAGAACACATCATATCTTGTGAGATGAGATCAAGATATTCACTGTGTGGATTATCAACATGGATTGCGGGAGCGCAGGTTTATCAACGTGCTCACAAGCATCTCCTCTGTTGGATCGGCCTTGATATAGGACGTCTCTTCTTTTGGAGATTTGATCACAATCACACATCAAAAGGTAACCCGAATATCCCTTTGTGCTTTAGATGAAACGATCTGAGAAGTGTTCTTGATCATTTGGTTTCATCGTTAATTTTTTAAAATTTACTTCCCTGAGGGACTTGTATTACTAGTCGCTCCCGATCACATATGATGTGATATTCACGCTTTTATGATGCATTTAAGGATATTTCTATATCCTTAGAGTGGTATCAGAGCCATAGGACGGAGGTTTAGGATATGATTCATAAACTTAAGATGATGTGAGCATTTTTGGTTGTGAGAATTTTTATCGCATTTTCTTCACGCAACCCTATTATGTGAGATTTGTTTTCCATGTTTAAGTACCTTAAAATGTGAGTATATCACATCGATAAAGTTTTTCATCTTATTTACAAACTACAATACTTTGGTTTGCAGTTGGAATCCGTTTGCTCGAGTTATGATTATTTTAGTAGACATGTGTCCACTGTTACATGAATGGCACTTTAGAACGTAATTAAGCGATAACCATGGTTTTAAATTGCCAAAAATTGTTTGTCTATCACTTGCATTCTGTTAGAAATCAAAGAAATTTAGTTTGCTTGATTTGGAGTTTATTTTCTCAAGATTTGTTAGTTTTAGTAAACATGTGTCACTGCTCGAATCTTAACAAATTTAAATGAGAATCTTGTGATTATCATTCAATTAATTCATGGAAGTTAATGTTAATCACATGCAATAATTGCTTTTAAACATTTTTTAAATATTTAAGATGATAATTATTGAATGACCATAACAAACCGATAAGATAATTGATCTTGATCGATTTGGTTATAATGAACTTTCCAACATACATTGATACTTGAATAGGATTGGGGATTTGTTTAGCAAATTTCCTTATAATATTAATCAAAATGATTTTGATAAATATTATATGGTAAAACTCCGGTTGAAAAATTGAATATATTTAAAATACAATATGATCAAATCACATTACCTTAACCTGAGGTGGATATGGTGTCTAGTCGGGCTCGTTGGGGTGGTAGGTTGCTCCGTGAGCGGTCTCTCCCACATCCTATGCGTAATGACCATGAAAGCGTGTAAGGAAAGGATAATTCTTGAATTTATCGTGAGTTATTTTTATATTTATTAAATTTTAATAATATATGTCTGGATATTATACCATCCTTCAAGTAACAGTCAAGATTGTTTGTTTTTGTTTGAATTGATAATTGATCTAATATGTTTAAATTAATTATATCCAATGAAACACTCTATTGTGAATAGAGTAGTGTTTCCATTATAAGAATTCATTATTTGAATTTGATTCATAACAATTAAATAGAATTTAAACATGATATGGAGGATTACATAAGTGACATCCATGGTCTCCCGTCAAGGCGAAGGGTTCCATCGCAAGAGATTATATGTAGGAGACACATGCCCAACATGATAGCTCAGGTTCTCATATTATTGATGCAATATTGGATTGTGCATAGTGAATGTTATTCTTGTTGAAGTTTGATTCAATTAACAACGGGTCAACAAACCTTGGGGGTGGTGGTCTCAGTTGTTAAGGATCGAATTGGGAAATGCAAGTTGGACTTGTAACGCAGAATGAGTTCCTGCTTCCTTTTATCTAAGTTACATGTTCTCATATTATTGGGATGTAACAAAGATAAGAAAGGATATCCTAAATCTTGCTTGAGATGTAATGGTAAGTATGTCTCTTACAGTGGAAGTGAATAAGGGAATGAACTTTTAGTGTTGACAAGGCAATACAACTCGATATAAAAATCCTAAATCAAAGTAAAATATGTAATTCTGTAAATATTTATTATTTTAGATAACCTATAATGAACCACTATTATTATCGATCATGTGTTCCAAACATGATGGGCACGTAGTTGACGAGGTGACCAACGAGAACTTGGATCAATCAACAATTAACCCACACCAAGAATCAAGCAATAAATATGAGAAATGTGAAATTAAAATTTATTATAATTCTATAGCAAATGTGAATAGGTGTAGGCATCTTTAGAGGTCGAACTCAGGGAGCAAAAGGTAGAAGGGGGCAAAATAATGCACAAAAAATATGTCGTTCATCTCTTGTCCATTTTTAATGTTTTTGTGGGTTTTAATTTTTTATATTTCTAAATTTTCTTGTATTCTATTTTTATTTTACAAATTTTCATTTCCTTTTTGTATTTTTCAGATTTTTATATTTATGTTTCTTTTATTAATGATATATGATAAGTACAAGGCTATATATATAGTGATAAACTTATAAATAATAATAAATATAAATAAATACAGAATACTTTTTTTTGGATTTTATAAATATTTCTACTATTTTTGTGCTTTTCTGTGGAATTTTCACTAACATGTCTATATTTTTAAGGTAAAAAATGTCCAAATAAAGAATTTATTAAATTTCCAAAATTGAATTAGATTTTAAAAATAGTAAATGAGGTACAAAATTATACAAATCATTTTAAATATATAAAAATTTATAGAAAGAAAATTATAAAATAGAAAAATTTATTTTTGGGATTTTAAGTGATTTTTTTTTATATTTTTATGAAAGATTTTGGGTTTTCTCGAATTTTAAGCTTTTTATTTTTCCATTTATAGTGATTTTCGATATGTAATCAAAATATGATATAATAGACTATGTGTAATTTTTTTATTAATTTTAGACACATTTTTATATTTTTTGTATTTTATAATGTATACAGTACAAAATTCAGCACCTTTTAGTTTTTAATAAATGGATGAATTTCCCAAAAATGCAAAATAAATTCGTGATGTGAAAATACATGGGAATATTTGCAATAATGTCCTATTAGGGGCATATTTACAATAAAAATAAACATTAGAGGGATCAATGCAATTTTGCTAAAAATATACAACATGATTCAAATTTTAATAAACTACTTACTAATTACAAAAATTATATGGGATTCAATGCAATTTTGCCACTTTACGTAGGACAATCGTGATATGAAGCCATGGCGTGAATCACAGAATAATCATGATAAAATCCCATGAACGGATGGAAGGCATTTTATGGACGAATCGAGCGAAAGAAATGGAAGAAAATGTGGGAAAATATGGTTCTGACAAAAGTCAGAGGCCGAGGGGAGAGTTGACCAACAATCAACTGTTGGGGCTACGTGATTGGGCCACATCAACCTGCTAAAAGACAAAACTATGGATTTTATTTAAATTTATTTAATTTAAAAAAAATCAATTATCTTATTAATTTTTTAATATAAAATACAAAATGATTATTATTTTATTATGATTCTTGTTTTTTTGTGTTATTTAATACTACATAGTTTTTAAGGGTATAATTATTGATATATTCATCTATTTTTTGACCGATGTATTTTTATTTGAATACTTTATTTATTTTAATATTATATTATTTTATTTTTTTATAACTCTTTTTTATGTACATAAATATATTTTTATTATATTTTTATGATATTAATTGTAGAATAAATAGGTATATAAATTATATAGGTATATCTGTATGCATTTGATCTATGTTTTATATACATTATTTTATTTTAATTTTGTTTTATTTTCACTTTATTTTTAGAAAAATATAAATGATATTTACAGTAGTATAAAAATATAAGAGAATAAAGAATGAAGGAATGAAATTCCCTTTTATTTATTAACATTTATTAACATAGGTATTTTGTCAATGTATTGATATAAAGTTATTTTCTTTAGTATTTTGTTTTTGGTTTTATTTTGATTTTAATATGTACATAAGTTATAAATAGTAATTACAAAATTATAAAAATATAAAATTATGAAATTAATAAAGAATGAAGGAATTTAATATTTTATTTCGGTAGTCTACACAATGAGGGTCCAAAACCTAACTTTCACATCTTGACTCCAAAAAATATGAAACTACCTCCATTAAATAGTTATATACAATTAGAGCAGGTTTTTATACTTTTTAAGTTTTTATTTGGAAGATATGGGTCTGTGAAGTTGGGATTTTGTCTTTTTATTTTTTATATAAAAAGTATATTGTGTATTATTTTTATACAAACTCAATTTTGTATTTTTATTTACATTATTATCTACAACTTTCATGTACAATGTTTCTTCGTTTTAGGAGTAAATACTAAAGAATAAAATAGGAGTAAAAATGCTTTATTGGGAAATAAAATAAATAGGTTTTTATGTATTTTTGGCCCTTATCTTCCCCTACTTTATTCCTTATCGACCAACTCAATTCATGACTTAATATCTTGGTTTAGGGTCATATAATACATTTAGTATTTTATTATTTTTATTTTCTTCTCTTTATTATATAATTTTGATAATAAAAACCATATTTTTTACACAATAAATGCAATAAATGATTAACGCTATTTGGTACAAATTAATGCTCTTTACATGCATTAACTATGATTTTTAAGGCAAAAATGATAGAATAAAGGTGATAAAATGGGGATTCATCACCTCCCTATATTTGCCTTTGCTAGTCCCTAGCAAACACATATGCAATAATTATTAAAAAGAATAAAGAAGAAAAGTAAAAGAAAGAATAGATGGAATTGATTTTCAATTATTAAACTTGTCTTTACAAAATCAAAGTTTGGAGCTCAAGTTAGATCTTGATGTGAGAACGTGTGCGGAATCCGGTCAGAAACCAAATTTAAAAGAAAATATTCTTCTAGAGTCACAAAACATGGTTCAAAATACCTCAATAGCCATGTCAGAGCTAGCCTACGTCATACGCAAACCCTTATGACTATGAAGCTAACTTTTATAGTGTAAGTGATAGTGGCTATCCCCAACTGAAATGACAAAAGAACTGACTTCTCCAGATGACGACCCAATCCCCAATCCAGCAACTCTTTCCTCGAGGAGCAGGGTATTCCCTTCTATGGTCAAGTGGTATCTAACTCAAGAGGAGAGGGTAGAGAGAATAATGGATGGTAGACAGTGTAGCCACCTATCCTGGGATGCATGACCATTGTCGTCAAGTCATCCAGCTACATGCTCACATGGTATAACTTTGATACCCAAGCTTGCTTATTAACTATACAATATATATACATACTCCAACATGCATTTTATTTTCAATCAGGCTTGTCCACTTTTTTATGTTTTTTTTTAAATGCTATTTACAATAGCATTTACATAAGGAGTTTTTCCACTTGAGTCCAGAAGACAATCCCTCTTTTGAACCATTATTACAATCCACAATCTCCTGTCTTTAGACCTCATGGCGACTGGATCGGGTTGGGGTGCACTTCCCTCCCTAGACAAGGACGAATGTTTCCACTCGTGTGTGTCTCAAATCGAAAAATCCCTTCCCCTCATCACTCCAACTGAGTTGATCCAAATGAAAGGTGCATGTGTTCAAGTTAGGTCAAGGCCGACAAGAGTCATGTGTGTGTCTCGAAAAGTTCTAGTTAGTCAGTTGAGGTGACTTGAATCGAACCCTGAGTCTTAAAGAATTAAGTCCCAATGGACCTGAAGCACCTTAAACATAGTTCCCGTAAGGTTCCAGTGCATCTAGGTGTAGTAGGGTCATCCAAGCTGAAGGATATGGAATAATCCTCAAGCGCATCATGGAAGCGTGAGCATCGTATCGTATACGACGAAGAACGACTAGTCGAACCAGTTGTTCTATGCAGCTGAATTAAAAAAATTTTCATGTGATGAAACCACATGATCCAAGAATGATTCTTAGATCATTTCATCTAAACCAATCAAGTATGTAGGAATACCTCTTGAAGCATGGTTGATCTAGTCTCTATGAAAAGAGACTTCCTATCTCAAGTATGATCTTCGGGAAGATGCTTGCGAGCACGGTGATGAACCGTGTGATCCTCAGAATCCAAGATGTTGAATCTAAGCATGGAACTCCTAATCTCGTCGTACGAGATCAAACTCCCGTTTTATGAGTGAAGCATACAAAAGAAGATGGAGAACAGAGAGTTGTCGAGGCAGAGTCACAACGGCGAGTCGACGAGGAAGATGTCTTCTTCTTCTTCTCTTTACGGTGGATGGCCACCAATATGAGAGAGAGGAAGAGAGGACGTGTGATGTAGATGAAGGAGAGAGAGCTTGAGATGTTGTACTTGTTGTAACCCTAGAGAGCATGAAGTACCTCTCTTTATATAGGTTTTTCCTTGATTTGAAAGCTGTTTATTCGCGATTATATAGTTAGTAGGCAGTTCCACAAGATAACCATTCATCCCCTCTTGTTTCACCCCGGTCTTTTGAGAAAGGCCCGAAAAGAAGAGAATCCAAGATCAAATACTGCCGTCCAACTAGTATATAAGTTAGCTCCGTCAAAGGCCCTACTCTTAGAAGAGATGACTTTGTTTGCAGGGGTGGCTAACAAGAAGTTCTTTCCAAATTGACTATTTGTTCCTCTATTAGAGGTGTTTCAGAAATGTCTGCAAACGAGTAAATAGCCCTACGAACGAATGGATCGAATCGAATTGGAAAATGGAAAGATTTATACAAGTTATACGTTCCGTCACCACTTTGTGGAAAATCGTTAGATATGAATATTTCAGATACCCGTCACTCGATTGGTGAAATAGTCTCTCTCTCCAAAAAAAGATGTTTTCTTTGCTGATTTTCTTGCGAATGAACAAGATAGGAAGAGGGGAGTGGAGGCTTGCACCTTCCCTCTGTCATTATCCCCCTGACTTCTCTTTCCTCCTTCGTTCTAACCCGACTCCCTACCTTCCGTCCCAGCTACTATGTAGCCAAAGACCCCGGAAGGTCGCCTATAGTGAGGTTGCGAGCCGGTTAACGCGATATGAAGAAAGTCGAGTAAGCAGATTGGTACGAGTGGAGAGAGAAAATCCGTCTTGAACATCCAATTGATTCTGGGAATATCCATTTTCCTGGGGAGATAGATAAGATATCCAGGCACAGTGGCATTTTAATATGCGGGACAAAAAGATTATAAGGACTCTCAAAAAAGGCAACATGGTATCTATGTCCAACGGATTACACCTACCAAGAAAAAAGATGCCAAAAACAACGAGAAAAGATTGATCCCCCTTCTAAACCCCAACAACCTCGCCCATCTGACCACTTTATCAACACACCCGCCCATCCGAATGATTGGAGGTGCTCGTGTAGCCACATTCCTGATATTCTTCTAGGGTCTGCATGATCAGGCTCTAACTGGCTTACATGGACTACGGCGTATAGCTTCTGCTTCCACCTTTGGGGCAGCTGTCACTGGTATTCTTCGCTTACGGTGGACGACCACCAATATGAGAGAGAGGAAGAGAGGACGTGTGATGTAGATGAAGGAGACAGAGCTTGAGATGTTGTACTTGTTGTAACCCTAGAGAGAATGAAGTGCCTCACTTTATATAGGGTTTGGGAGTCCAATGGATCTCAATCAATGGCACACATAAAATCAATGGATGAGATTGATATATATTTCATTCAATGGTCAAGATTGTTGTTGGTTAAATACAACAACAAATAATTTAATTCGAATTAAATATATTAGATAAATGAAATACAATTCAATCCTAAATTAAATCAAGCAAATATGGAGACAAATGCATGGAGATTACATCTCCTCATGGAGATTGGTAGGATGGGTACCAATTTCCATATTGGAGATGGTAGCCGTCCACCATAATCCATGGTGGAGGCAATCTCATGCAATCTCATGAGATTGCATTACTCCATGAAAATATCCAAGATATTTACAACAATTTTTTGTTGTAAATTATTCTACAAAAAATAATTCACAATTAATTTTGAGAATATTGCAATCTTGCCATCAAAAAATTGTGATCACATTCACAACCCAAAAGAAAAGGTAATCTATATTTTCAATTAATTATACAAATTGAATCCAATTCACATCAATAATTAATCAATAAATATAAATCACAATAAGCTCTCTATAATATATTATGAATAATTAGATATTGCTATCCACATTATTCCTATTCAGAATAATTAAATCACATTTAATTATATTGGATCATCATTCATCCATTAATGTGAATCAAATTCACATTATTCAAGATAATTAAATCACATTTAATTATCCATTTCTCAATGCTTAGATATAATTCAACTATGAATATATTCTTTAAGGTATTCCTTGAATTCATCTCAGAGGTACTCGCCACCTCGATCAGTGCGAATCCGTTTAATCTTCCTATCAGTTTGGTTCTCAACTAAAGCCTTGAATTCTTTGAACTTTTCTAAGGTTTCATATTTATGACGTAGCAGGAAGATAAACCTATATCGTGAATGGTCATCAATAAACGTCAAATAATATCGATATCCATTTCGAGTCACGGTACTGAAGGGACCACATACATCGGTATGTACTAGGTCAAGAATACCTTCGCATCTTGTATCCTTGTTACGGAAAGGCATCCTAGTCATTTTACCTCGTATACAATGTTCATAAGTAGGTAAAGATTGAACCTAAATCTAAAGGTCCATCTTTTATGAATTTATTGATCCTATCAACAGATAAATGACCTAGCCTTTGGTGCCTAATCATATTCAAATGGTTCCCATTCTCCCTGGATATTTTACGGTTTATTATTATTAGTGGTAGTAAAATTCATGACATGTTCATCAATGTACAATTCGTAGAGTCCACCAGAAGTCAAAACACCTTCCGCAATAAATTTTTCATATTGATTAATGACTAACTTATTACAGAAAAGGAAGGAATATCCATTTGTAACAAGTTTAGATATAGATATCAAGTTCCTCCTTACTTCAGGTAGATAAAGACATTCTTTAAGTACTAAGACTCTAGCACTAGATAATGATAGTCGGCAGGTCCCGATGGCGACTGCTGCAACACTTGCATCAAATCCCCTTGCTCCAGATTCATTATTTCCTAAAAAAAATATAACAAATTACATACATGTACAGAAGCACCAGAATCAACAACCCAACTTCCTTCTCGTCCAACAAGAAAACTAGTTCTAATGATGAAAGTAGATTTCATACCTGCTAGGGCTTTACCTTTGTCAATCGACTTCAGGTATTCTGGGCAATTACGCCTCCAGTGCCTTGGCTTTTTGCAGTGGTGACAAACGTCAGTTTTCTTCGACGCTATCAATGTGGATGCATTGGAAGTTGAGCCAACGCCTTGACTCTTCTTCTTTCTCTTTTGAGGCGGGCCCTCCTGAGAACCTTGCTTCCGACCGCGCTTTCTTTTACTTGTTCAACCATTGCACTAGTAGAGGGGTCATCCTTCCTCATTACGTCTTCGGCGAACTTCAATGTAGCTAACAACCTAGTATTAGTAAAATCACCTTTGCTCATGTGATATGACACAACAAAGTTGTTGAAAGACTTAGGGAGCGACAACAGAATGAAATCGACCTGCATGTCAGAATCCATGTAGGCTCCCAAGGTTTCCAATTCAGAGAGGCACCCGAACACTTTGAGTACGTGTTCTCTGACAGAGGTCCTTCTTGCATCTTGCAACGAATAAGCTCCTTCATCACATTTTAAATCAAATTAGTCTTGCTCTATCAACTTTGAATGTTTATTCCCTTATTATCTTTCAAAGCAAGAGATATACTTACCGCCATATCTCAAGCAAGAACTGGGATCTCCTCTTTATCTTTGTCGCATCCCAATAATATGAGAACCTGTGACTCGAATAAAGAGAAGCGGGAACACATTCCGCCTTGCAAGTCCAACTTGCATTTCCCAATCCGGTCTTTAATGCTTGGGCCCACCACACCTAAGATGATGTTGACCCGTTGTTAATTGAACCCAACGTCATCAAGCTTAAAACTCACTATATGCAATCCAATATCGCCCTAATAATATGAGACCCGACATTGGGGTCACTATGTATACGCCTTACTCTTTCAAGAAGCAAACAACCCGATCCAAATAAATTGTATACAGGAGCTGTCACTTCGGACCGACGTCTCCTACATACAATATCTGGCGATGGAATCCTTTGCCTTGACAGGAGACCATGGATGTCACTTATGTGATCCTACACCTCTTATTCTAATTATAATTAATTAAAAACCGTGAATCATATTCACATAATTAATTCTTCCAAGGGAAATACACATCTATTCTTAGTAGAGTGTTTCGATTGGATATAATCAATTTAATTATATTAAATTAATTATCAGTCCAATTATAATCAATAAACTTGATTATTACTTGAATGGAAGGTATAATCTCAAAGTACATATTATTCAAATTTTAATAATTAGAAAAATACACCTTGATTTCTCCGGAATTATCGAGTCCCTACCCACTGTCATGTCCAGTACCGACGAGAGTGGGATAGACCGCAACCTGTGCGACCTGCTACTCCAACGCTCCCCGACTAGACACCATATCCACCTCAGGAAAGGATAATGCCAAATAGATCATTGTGTAATTTGAGATGCTCATCAGTTTTTTAACCAAAATTATACCATATAGTAATGATCAAAATCATTTTGATTATAAGGAAATTTGCTAGACAAATTCCCGATCCTATTCAAGCAAGTTTATTTTTTGATTATGTAACCAATTGTGATCTAGATCTCATCTAATTAAATTATTGATTTAGGCCATGTCAATTAAGGAAATAATTATCATTAAATATTTCTCAAAATATTTTCCATAATTATTCTAGTAAATTAACAATTAATTTCACTACTTGACAATCACATGGTTCTTGATTAGGAATGTAATTTCAGCAGTGACTCCTACTCACCAAAATTACATATTTTAATCAAATTAAATCCAAATTACGCAAATGGTTTCCAAAGATTTCTAATTTGAATTACAACAGAACAAAGTGATTTACATGCATTTCAAGTGTCTCAAAATAGTAATTAACTCATTAATTTTGTTAAGATTCGCAGTCCCCGAAACTGTGGATACATCTTCATTCAAATGATCATATCTCGAGCATACGGAATCCAAATTATGTAAACTCAGATCCGACGGTTTTCTTATTTAATAGGGAACAAAATGAAATTGAATATTTCGTGTTTAAATATTTTAAACAGTGCCGAAAAATCCCATTAAGTAGAGATGCGAAAATTGAAATGTCATAACACTTTCGCGACCCTAACGAACCCAAGTCATCCTAGGTTTACGGATCGTATCCAAAACCTTTGACCTAAGGTTCTGATATCACTAGAAGGATCTGGAATAATCCTCAAGCGCATCACGGAAGCGTGAGCATCGTATAGTATATGATGAAGAACGACTAGTCGAACTAGTTGTTCTATGCAGCGGAATTTAAAAAAAAATCATGTGATGAAATCACATGATCCAAGAATGATTCTCTACGAAAAGAATGATCCAAGAATGATTCATGTGATCACATCAAGTATGTAGGAATACCTCTTGAAGCGTGGTTGATCGAGTCTCTACGAAAAGAGACCTCCTGTCTCAAGTCCGATATTCGGGAAGACGCTTGCGAGCGCGGTGATGAACCGCATGATCCTCGCAATCCAAGATGTTGAATCCAAGCATGGAACTCCTGATCTCATCGCACGAGATCAAACAGCTTCTTCGTGAGCGAAGCACACCAAAGAAGATGGAGAACCGAGAGTCGTCAAGGCGGCTTCATAACGACGAGTCGACGAGGAAGATGTCTTCTTCTTCTCTTAAGGGGGACGACTGCTAATATGAGAGAGAGGAAGAGAGGACGTGTGATGTAGATGACGGAGAGAGATCTTGAAATGTTGTACTTGTTGTAACCCTAGAGAGCATGAAGTGCCTCTCTTTATACAGGGTTTGGGAGTCTAATGGATCTCAATCCATGGGACACACAAAATCAATGGATGAGATTGATTTGTGTTTCTTTCAGTGGTCAAGATTGTTGTTGGTAAAATACAACAATAAATAATTTAATTTGATATAAATATATTTGATAAATCAAATACAATTCAATCCCAAATTAAATAAAGCAAATATGGAGACAATTGCATGGAGATTACATCTCCTCGTGGAGATTGGTAAGACGGCTACCAATTTCCATATTGGAGATGGTAACCGTCCACCATAATCCATGGTGGAGGCAATCTCATGAGATTGCATTACTCCATGAAAATCTCCAAGATGTTTACAACAAATTTTGTTGTAAATTATTCTACAAAAAATAATTCACAATTAATTTT
The DNA here is from genome assembly GCA_037367405.1 of Ottelia alismoides. NCBI lineage: Eukaryota > Viridiplantae > Streptophyta > Magnoliopsida > Alismatales > Hydrocharitaceae > Ottelia > Ottelia alismoides. Next base: position 3,883,859 of record JAZKJV010007604.1, on the reverse strand, counting down.
GAGAATATTGCAATCTTACCATCAAAAAATTGTGAATCACATCCACAACACAAAACAAAAGGTAATCTATATTTTCAAATATTATACAATGTGAATACAATTCACAACAATAATTAATCAACAAATATAAATCACAATAAGGTCTCTATAATACATTATAAATCACATTTATAATATATTATAAATAATTAGATATTGCTATCCACATTATTCCTATCCATAATAATTAAATCACATTTAATTATATTGGATCATCATTCACATACATCCATTAATGTGAATCAAATTCACATTATTCAAGATAATTAAATCACATTTAATTATCCATTTCTCAATGCTTAGATATAATTCAACTATGGAATTATTCTTGATCCCTTTCAAGAATAATGTGCTTTCTCTACAGATACTTGGAGATAAGGACATGGCGATTGCATTGTTCCACATATAGTGACTTGGATGTTGAGATCTCATCTCAAGTCTAGATCTCACAGACCTCTCAAAGATGCTTGATTAAATCAAGACCGCAAATCTAATCTTCTCATTGCATCTGAATCTCATTCAGATCAATGTCCAACACTTGGACCAATATCAGATTACTTCTCTATTGAGAGGAGTCACTAAAATCCAATCATGTTTCATCACTCCCTCGGAATGGAAGCGTCAAAATTATACAATCTTTTATGATCAAATCAACGTCAGGTATTCCTAACACCTGTGCGACCTGCATACTAGAAGACCTATGATCAACTTGAAGATATAGATCAATTTTACACTGTCATCTTCAGGGTTTGGTCACCAAGTTTCTCAATCTTGGTCATTGGGTATTGGTATCGATCATATGCTTTCCCAAAGCATATATCACACCTTCAAATTCTTGTCATGCTTCCAAAGCACGACGACCATGCATGGAATTTGATCGGTCCCAATACCTCATGAGTGAGCTCATGTTTTCCGATTCACAAGTGAACCTGTATGATACCTTTGAGAGATCGTATTACTCATATGCCCTTACATGCGCACCAACTAGCTGGTGTATAGACATTGGTTAGGTCATCAACCTTGGTCTGCCAAATGTACACACTTAGACATATAGTAACACATCTATCTTTGGTCAGAGGATGCATGCCTACACTGTTACAACATTCAATATAGGACTTACGTTATCTCGATCTTTTTAAGTCAACCCTTTGACATAACTAATCTGACACCTCTGAGTCATTATTTCCATGTAGAGGGCCTGCATCAAGAGGTCAGTCAGATTCAGCCTTAATGAGAAAGGATTGTCTCCTACAGGACGGAGATCATCATTTAATAATCATTTGATGGTGCTCGATGAGTCCTCCATCTAACTCCTTAGATATTCATCCAGCACCAACCTTTATGATTCAATTAATGAATCAACAGCTATATGATCATCAAAACGGCCATGGTACATAACCCTAATTGTATAGAGAGACCTTATAGTGCATTTACTCATTTAATCTCATAAAGGGAGTGAAACAATCAATAACTTTTATTGATAAATCATATATATTACACTAACATTTATTGTAAGAATGGTTCACCTCGGGCTCACATGGCTAACACAAGCTCCAATCTTCGACTTTATTGGAATAATTGAATCATCAAGCTCAATTCGAATAGCATGATAATGCTATGCAAATGCTATGTACAATGCAGAAAAATAATGCAATTTTTCAAAGAATTTATGAAAATTAAAGAATTTTGCACAATTATTTATACATATGTGCCTCTTTTTATTTATTTACGAGGATTAAAAATATTGCAGGATTCACAATTTAAAAATGTTATGTGTAGTATATATTTACACTTGGTCAAGAATGTTATTTACTTATATATTTTTATATAAATTTATTTTAAAGATGCAGGTATTCCTCAAATTTGTTTGAAAAATAAATTTGAAAACTCTAGTACAAGATAATTTTCACAAATATTTACAAAAATTTGAAAGCCATTTTGCCAAAAAAAATTCAAACAATATTCATAGATTTTTAAAATGTTTTTACAACCATTTTCAAAAATCATTTACAAATATGTTCTCAAAACTTCTATTTCACATGAAGAAAAGAATCTTTTCAAGTCAAAACATTTTTAAAAAGGTTGAAAACATTTTACCAAAAGTTTTCCTGATAGGTCAAGCCATGTTTCAAATCATTTTGCAAAAATATTTTTATCCAGATTTATTAATCAGTATATACAAAAAGATTTTGAGAAATAAATTGCATCTTGTTGTATATGAATTAATGAAATGTATATTTGTCTATAATATTTTATCCATATTTATCAACAATAAGAAATTATGAGTTATGGATAAAGTATATACAAAGTATATACGGATCTCGTTGTACTTAGATTGAGTTATGTTCTTATAGATAGAAAAGAAAAAAAGAGAAACATAACTTGTCTAAGTATAGAAAAGCCTATACTACAACGATGAAAGAATGAAGGAATAAATCAATAAGAAGTTGACCTTCCCCTCTATACTTAGGATTAAATAATCCTATGTATAGCAGACTACACACAAGGCAGGGAGGGTCAAGAATGGGAATGAACAGATCACAGCTCAATCTGTCTCCCCATATACTTGGGCTGAGATATCCCAAAGTATAGTAGAGGAAATCAACAAGAGAGATGACAATGGATGGGATCAAGGAATAAAAGTACTCGTGGTGCACAACCCCGTATACTTAGGATAAAGTACGTCCTAAGTGCAGAAGACTAACAAAAAGGATGACACCTCTTTTGGTAGAAATAGAAAAATGAAAATGAAAAGAAGAAAAGAAGAAAAGATATATGAAGCTAAAATGATCACAGAGAATGTACTATCACTCCCCTGATACTTATGGTAAAAGGTCCTTAAGTATAGGTAACAGAAGGAGTGATGAAACAGAACGAAGAAAGAAGAACATAGGTTGCACCCCCTATACTTAGGACAATGTAGGTCCTAAATATGTACACACAAATAAGGTAAAAGATATGGGGTACCCGTGACATACGGGAGAAAGGATGGAATGTTAGACAAAACACGTATATACAACAAGGAAAAATAGGTGAAGTACAGGACGGTATCTGGTATGCAAATACCATACTCTCGTCAACATTTCCCTGTGAGCACAAGGACGTAGTTAGAAAACAAAAAGGCACATGGATGTGCAATCAAGTGAGTGTTAGCTACCAGGAAAAACATATCGAAAACTAAATCAGGAATCGGTAGCATGAATCAACATATGGGCTCGTAAGAAAGGACTGAGGGATGAGAGCCAATAGATGGAGTAAGAGTGATCAGTAAAGGGTCCTTCAGTTCAATCATGGTCACAGAAATGTATAAAAAGTGAGGAACATGAGACTCTCTAGGCAGCAGGGTATTTGGTAGTCATAAGGTCTAAAACTCGTAAGAACACATCGAACACCACAAGACATGGCTCAACCTTGTGAGGTTCATCAAGGTGAGTAGACTCAGATGAGTCTAAGATAACAGAATAATCAGAAGACTCAGCTCCATGTTCCAACAGAATGGAGACACGTCCAGAGAGGAGACCGAATACACAAGTCAACAGACTTGGCTTCATTCTCCATCAGATAGGAGGCACTAGAAGTGAAATCGAGTACCTACAAAATGATGTATTCTTCTGCATATAACCCTCAAGGACTGATGCATACTAGGTAATGAATAATCAGATAGAGCTCACCCTTACGAGGGTTATCAAGGTGAGCAGACTCAAAGGAGTCAGATCCATCAGACGGATCAGCAGAGGCGGTCACGGTAGGCGACAGATCGACTACCAACAAAAGAGATCGACGACCGAGAAAAAAATTATCATAGTCTCTTGCAGATAACCCTTGGAGAGCACTATGAAGTAGGCAAGGAATAATCAGAAAATTTGCACATGTGCTCTTGCAGATAACTTATGTACATATTAAAATCAAAATAAAACCAAAAACAAAATACTAAATAAAATAACTCTATATCAATACATTGACAAAATACCTATGTTAATACATGTAAATAAATAAAAGGGAATTTCATTCCTTCATTCTTTATTCTCTTATATCTTTATACTACTGTAAATATCATTTATATTTTTCGAAAAATACGAAATGAAATTAAAACCCAATTAAAATAAAATAATGTATATAAAACATAGATGAAATACGTACAGATATACCTATATAATTTATATACCTATTTATTCTACAACTAATATCATAAAAATATAATAAAAATATATTTATGTACATAAAAAAGAGTTATACAAAATAAAATAAAACTATGTAGTAATAAATAACACAAAAAACAATAATCATAATAAAATAATAAATAAAATAATAAACATTTTTATTTTATATTAAAAAATTAATAAGATCATTTAATTTTTTTAATTAAATAAATTTAAATAAAATCCATAGTTTTGTCATTTAGCAGGTTGATGTGGCCCAATCACGTAGCCCCGATAGTTGACCGCTGGTCAAATATCCCCTCAGCCTCTGACTTTTGTCAGAACCATATTTTACCACATTTTCTTTCATTTCTTCCGCTCGATTCATCCATAAAATGCCTTCGATCCCTTCATGGGATTTTATCATGATTATTCTGTGATTCACGCCATGGCTTCAGATCACGATTGTCCTACGTAAGGTGGCAAAATTGCATTGAATCCCCTATAATTTTTGTAATTATTAAGAAGTTTAATAAAATTTGAATCATGATGTATATTTATTGGAAAAATTGCATTGATCCCTCTGATGTTTATTTTTATTGCAAATATGCCCCTGCTAGGACATGTATTTTTTGTGCATTTGCTCTCATGTATTTTCACATTTGTCCTCAAACCAATCAATCAATCCTTAATCAGAGGGTATAAGATCATGCGAGGGATAAAGGAGTCAATCTCATCATCACAATGTGGTCCCTCAAATCAATCTAATCAGCTGAGATGGCTCAAAATGTCAGTAGACATCCTCTATGTGAAACAGGTAGATGGAAGACTCAGGAGAACGAGGATGGATTTTAATTATGGAGATGAGTGAAATCATGTGGGTTCCAGGCATCGTCGCTCTGAAATCCATATAGATACATCAATCCTAGAAATCAAGATGGGAGGAACTACAAAATAGATCGTCTAATCATAGATCATTATATCATCATCAAGCCGTCAAAATACATCACATCCTCTATCCGATGTATGTGAAAAATCCTGAAATAAGAATTGCAACTAGCAATCGTGCAAATATTAAAATCATCAATATGCTCTCTGCACAGATCCGAAGTCATGTCCACCAAAAATAGCATACCAATCTCAGTATCCTTAAGAGTGTGCTTGGCTTACTCAAATAATTAATGGAATTCATAAAACTCTGTGTGGGCCATATTGATAAGCACAACAATACCGGGTAGAAGAAGGGATGATACAGGGAACACGAGGAGGGTGAGCGAGAGGAAAGTGGACATAGAAAAAATTATGGTTCAAGGAGATGGACTCCTTGAACTGGACCAAGTCTCAAATTCAAGATCCTCTGCTGCACAGATTTCCTGAGAAACAAAGTCATAGGCACATAGGTTCAGAGCCAGATCGACTACTCCAATAACACTCATCCATATGGAAAAATAAGGTAGCTGCAAAATCTGGCTAGGATGGTGAATAACATGACCTAATATCATGACTCAGATGCAAATGAGGAAGGATATAAACAAGAGAGGTAGAGAGACTCAATGATAAAAAAATGACGACTCATACTGATGGTACCATAAACTCAAAGAGGGATGAAAAATGCAAATGGACTCAAAAATCACAATCAATGTACAAGTAAACTCCCAGTTCACCTACTCAACACAGTAAAGACCGAGATGTGGTCTTTTATCTTGTAAATTTTAGAGTTAGGTGATCATCAAAAGGTTGTACGAAACAAAGATATGTCTGAGATTTGGGCACTAATCTTTAGCGTGTACGTAGGAATAAAATGCTCAAACAATGAGGGGGTTTATCTCCCCAAAGCAATGAATCCATTACATTTTATTTTAAGGTGCAATAGAGTTAACAATACCAATTTTATTTATATTATCGTTTTTTGTAATTTTCAATGCACGTGCCTAACTATGTTTTCTACTCTCTTTAGCATCCTCAGTGAGCAAAATTAGAGGGAGAAGGTCGGAAAAGTCGTGCAAGTCGAAAATCGATGATGTATTATGGGTAAGAAGACTTACAATGCTTCCCAGTTCTCTTCATGTAGGGTGCATAATAGAATTTAAAACTATGTTGTATGAGATGAAATCCGATGAAATCTCCCTAAAATAGTAACTGCTATTATCAAAGCACAATATGTTAATTATTCAGACAAACCCTAAAGTCCGGTATTGGAGACATCTTGATGTCCGCCACAACAAGTCTTGCTAGCGATGTATGATGTATCTCACGGCATGCAGGTTCAAATCTAAATTATTAACATTTATTATTTGATTAAGTCCAGAAGCATATCTATAAGTACAGGGAAATATATTAGGGTATCAAGAAATTCCTTGGCTAGGTCTCATTTACATAAAATAAATAAAAAAATTAAGAAACAAAAAAAAATAAAATGAAGAAAATAGGAAAACCACGATGAGGCCCCCGAGGGAACAATCCCTTGGGCACTGGACCTCGTAAAGTAGTTGTGTCCTGGAGAGTCCAAATCATTACATATAAATGTTCACTCCCCTCATAAAATACAAGATAATATAGAAATATAATAATGTGAAGAACTATCTTAAAAATTTCCTTCACATTATCCTTTGACACTCTCTCTTGTTATCTAAGCCAGAAAGCTGACTCCGCGTTGCCCAGGTGTGGGTGCGTTGGTTCTCCTAAGAAGTCCTCCCTCGTATGGAGGTCCCTTACAATAATATACATGGCAAGAGGCATGTATCCCTATTTTTGCGGATTTTTAGGAGCATAGTAGCTATTTTTAACAAACATATCAAATACACAAAAATAAATGTCCTAGCAGGGGCATATTTGCAATAGAAATAAACATCAACAACTCAATGCAATTTTTACAAAAATATACAATGTGATTTACATTTTATTAAACTATTTAATAATTACAAAAGCCTTCAGGGACTTCAGTGCAATTTCACCATCTCACGAGGGACAACATGTGAGGTAACTTGGAATGGGCCAAGATGCAATTAAAAAAAATACAGGGGACTTTTTACGAAATTTTCCAATTTATCTTTAACATTACATTTTATTTACATGATGAAAAATTAAAAATACAAAAAGATGGGGCTAAAGTGCAAATTACCCATAAAGAGGCTCGCCATCCGACAGTTGAGCATGACCCAATTGCCATGAGTCGCTCCGTCCTTTCTTGATGACGCTTCGCCTTCGACGCTCCAAATTAAATCATCCGCGGGAGATCAACGATGGAGGCATGTAGTGATCTGACGGTGGTTGTGCAATTCTTGCAGGAGGCATCGATGGGACAAATGTTAAGGTGCTCGGTAGAACAGGGAAGAAATCATGTTCCTCATATCTTAAATCGGATGTAGTGAGGCGGTCCGATCTCCTACTTCACTACAATTGGTTCAAAAAGGTGCTGAAGGCCTTCGTCTAGCGATTGGGGGGCTCAGAAGGACCGGAGGACCAATGGAGCTCTCCAGTGAGGTCATCTTAGCTCATCATCTCCAAGAACCTCTTATCTGCAAAATCGATCCTCGCGAGGGTCCTTTGGATCTCCATACCAACACAACAAACACACAATAGAAAAAGGAAGGTCTGCGGGCCTTATTGGGTGGCGAGGGGTGAAGGTGGGTCGAAGCAGAGTCAGCTTTGACAAATAGTGAAGGAGGAGCACCGAGAACTCAAAATAAAAGTAGTCGAGGTTATATGGATATGACCAAGGATGGATAAGGCTGTAGGGAATGAGGACGAAATGGATGGAGGGCCAAATAACAGATGAGGCATGATGAATAGGTCCGTCGGAGCAGAGCTCCGACGAACTACGATCGGGCTTAATATGCTAAATCTACAGTCTAAATGCAAAGATAAATGCATAAATAGAATGCAGTAAGTGGAAGCTAACTAAAAGGATAAAAACATAGCTCCTATACCTAAGGCTGCTAGTGAGGTGGCGGTGGGTGCACCGCCGTCGTCCTTCAACCGTTGCAGACCTCAGGGGTTCCTCTCCAATCACAAGAGTACTCTCTTTAGTTGAGGTTACGGGATTTTAGGGGTGGATTATGACCAAAGAAGCAAATGGAGGTGGAGGTAGTTAATTAAATACATTATACAGAACACTTATTGATCGGATTGTTGGCGGAACTACAAGCTATGTACAAGAAATCTAAAGCCTCGACGTGAATCACAAAATAATCATGATAAAATCCCATATAGGGATCGAAGGAATTTGATGGATGAATCGAGCGAAAGAAATGGAAGAAAATGTAGGAAAAGACATCATTTTACAAAAGGGCTGAGGGGACAGTTGACCTGCGGTCAACAGTCGGGGCGACATGATTGGGCCACGTCAGCCTGCTAAAAGACAAAACTATGGATTTTATTCGAATTTAATTAATTAAAAATAATAAACGATTTTATTATTTTTGAGTATAAAATAAAAAAAGTTTATTATTTTATTTATTATTTTATTATGATATTTATTTTTTTGGTGTTATTCATTAGTAGTTGATTTTTAGGGGTATAATTGCAGGTATATTCATATATATACTGACCAATTTATTTTTATTTGGTATATTTTATTTTATTATTATATTATTTTATTTTATTTATTTGTAACTTTTTTTATGTACATAAATATATTTTTATTATATTTTTATTATATTATGTGTATACTTAAATAACTAGGTATATAAATTATATACGTATACTTGTAGGTATGTCATCTATGATTTATATACAGTATTTTATTTTAATGTATTTTATTGGGTTTTAAATTCTCTTTATATTTTTATAAAAAAATATAAAGGATATTTAAAGTAGTACAAATATATAATAGAATAAATAATGAAAATATGAAATTCCCTTTTATTTATTTACATGTATTAACATAGGTATTTTGTCTATGTATCGATATAAACTTATTTTTATTTTGTTTTTTATTTTTGTTTTTATGTTTTCTTTAATATGAACATAATCTATAGATAATAATTACAAAATTATAAAAATATAAAACTATGAAATTAATAAAGAATGAATAAATTTAATATTTTATTCGAGTAATCTACAAAATGGAGGTCCAAAACTTAACTTTCACACTTGACTCCAAAATATATGAAACAACTCTATTAAATAGCTTATGAAAAGTTATATACAATTAGATGTGATTTTGATACATTTTGAGTTTTTATTAGGAATATATGGGTCTGTGAAGTTAGGATTTTGGATTTTTATTTTGTTTATAAAAAGTACATTGTGTATTATTTTTAGACAAGCTCAATTTTGCAATTTTCTTTATATTATTATCTACAACTTTCATGTACAAAGTTCTTCATTTTATGAATAAGTAATAAAGAATAAAATAGGTGTCAAAAATGCTTTATTGGGAAATAAAATAAATGGGTTTTTATTGTATTTTGGCCCTTATCTTCCATACTTTATTCCTTGTCGACAAACTCAATTCTTGACTTGGTCTCGGGGTTTAGGGTCGTAAATTCCTTTGGTATTTTATTATTTTTCTTTTCTTCTCTTTCTTCTATAACTTGGCATTAAGAACCATATTATTTACACAATAAATGCAATAAATGATGAATGCTATTTTATACAAATTAATGCTTTTTACATGCATTAGCTAGGGTTTTTAAGGCCAAAATGTTAAAATAAAGGTGATGAAATAGAGATTTATCACCTATATTAAACACTCTAATTATACTCTATAATAACCAATAAATTATCATGAATTGTGTTCATGATTAAAATATTGCACTTGCAGTTGAATACATAATATATGTGGAGTGAGAAATTAAATAGACATTAGGACAACAACCTTGGGTTTGTATGTCTCTATAGTCTTGATCTCTCCTCAAGTGTCCATTGGAAGTAATATGTCGAAGATGATCGTAATTATCAAAAATCCTTATAAAATATAAGAAGATGTGTTGACATACATATGTGCTCTCAACATTTAATCATGAATGACATGGTTCATTGCATTATGCAAAATGGTGGCTCGATAAGAGATGATGTACTCAAAATATTGGAATACCTACCTGAACCAAAGTATTTACGAGTTAAGATGGATCTAGATATGATGAATGTCATCATTCTACTACCTATACTCTAGTTATTCCTGAAGGTTCATAGCATTCATATTGTATGAATTGAATGAAACATATATAAATATTGAATATTCTTATTTTGAAATATTTTGAGTTCAATATAAGTTATCCTTTGTCTTAAGCAATGATTGATTATAGGTGAAGAAGCACAGTGGAAGCATGGATCTGATCCAAGTAAGAAGGAAAGTTAACGATATGATTATACTTCGTTTGTTTCCACTTATAGCACATCTAAAGAGTTGTATGAATGCCAATACTGCAAAAGTTGATGTAATTATAGTATGACTATCTAATCTAAAATCCTTAGAGAAATACTCAGATACTACATCGTAATAATCTACATACAAACATTGAAATTGACTTGCTTGTTAAAGAAGATCAAAGTAAAATAATTGTATTAAAGAAGATCAAAGTAAAATAATTGTATCTCATTCTTCTAATGGCATTTGCAATTGGTTGCATATGTTTTAGATGACAAGAAAATTTGATCTTAAGGTTTAATAGTCATCCGCATGGATGTTGATGCAATTGTTGCAACGAGCTCCATTGAATAGATAGATTACATATTTTCAGTTGAAGAGTCCTTAGTCTTAGAGAATGTCTATATGACATGGATATCAGAATACATTCATTATTTATTTCTATAAGTTGGAAATAATCATGAATTCTGGAATAGACCTATCATAAAGAGTTATGATGTATATATTTCATATAGTAATTTAACTTCTAGAGGATTCAATTATATTTTGAATATTAATGAATGGCTCATTAATAAAATTTGAAATTTATAAAACTTTGAGAGATCAATAGGAGGATGAAGACCATTTAACAATGATCTGACATCAAGATTTTGACATAACTTACATACTTATGAATAGGGATTCAAAGTAAAATGTCTGATACACCCTCCTCTAGGAATGGTGTAAGATGCATAAGTATTCAAGTTCTCAGACATATTGATGTGTGTGGATCTACTATATCACAATAAACATTAATGGTATGTGATATCAATTGATGGTTATTTTTTATATAATATTTCTTCCCTACACCTTAGACATCTTTGAAATTTTCAAAGATTTCTCAATTTTGGTTGAGAACAAAATTTAGAAGGAAGATGAAATGAATTTGATATAACCAGGGTAGCAAGTACATATTAGATGAATTCAATGAATACCTTATGGAGATAGGAATATAATTCATATCTCACTCATCCACATACACCTAAACTCAATAGATTTGTAGGGAGATGCCATTAGATCATGCATGACATGATTTGATCAATGAGAATATTACCATAATAACGTCTTAGTTTCCAGGTATCGATGTAGTAGGGACAATAATATACATCTTTAATAAGATTCCATGCAAATCTAAACTCGAAACCCTCAGAAGCTATGGTCTGTAACAAAGACTAGTGTTGGACACTTGAGGATTTAGGGTTGCTTCATCCATAACCAAGTCATGGATGCAAGTAAGCTGGAATCTAGCATTATAGGGTTCTACTTAGGAAAGTAATGGACGGTATTGGATACCTACTTTATGACCTTGAGATTCTTAATGATTTCATCTCTAAAGATAAGATTATTAGATGATGACTAGCTTGAGAATCAAGATGAAAATGAAGTGAAGGAACTCATTGAATCTTAAGAAGATAATGAGTCTCTTAAAATCGGAAACTAAAAGGACAATTAAAGAAGAAACACTCATACCTCTTCCAATGAGTTTGAGGATGGATTCCACATGTTTGTTAAGTCTGACAATGATCTGACTTCATATGATGAAGCTTCCAAGGATGATAACATGTATAGATGGATGCTAGAAATAAAGTCTAAAGTAGACTTCATATAGAAGTGTTATATATAGACCCTTGAGGATATACCTCTAGTGATCAAATCCATTAGGTGTAAATGGATCTTCAAGACAAAGAGGGAACCTGATGAGAAGGTAGAGACCTTCGAAGCACGACTCGTATCCAACAGATATACACGGATAGAAGACATCGCTGGGGATGAAACTTGGTCTTTAGTAACCTTGCTTAAACCAATACGAATATTACTAATTAAAGTTACACAACTTGACCGTGACATCTATAATATGGAAGTCATGATTTCAATCCTCAATGCATTCCTAGTCGAGGATATTCAAATAAAGTAGACCTAGGGATTCATAGTTGAGGAACACAAAGTGTAAGAGAACTCCATCAAATAAGCTTCTAGTAGTCGGAACATCAGATTTAATGAAATTATAAAGTTATGATTTCATACAAAGTCTTGATAAACCTTGTGAAGTTTAGTAGGAGTGCCATTATGTTCATCATGCTAAATGTAGATAATATCCTAATCATTTGCAATAATATAAGAATTATAATAAGTATGTTATAATTTGATTATTCCATACCTTGAGATAAGATCTCAAGGATGTCTCTTTTATCTTAGTTCTGATTTAAGAAGCAAAGAGAAGAGGGTATTGGGATCATCGCATTAGTAGTACACCTTGGACATGCTCTGTTTTTGGTAAAACTTCCAATAAAAGCTTCCTTCCATTAGGATATGGTACTAACTTCTCTAAAGGTACAACACCTTAAGGAGTTGAGGAAGTATGTTCTACATGTGTACAAAAGTTAATTTTCTGTCTTGCAGTGGAAGTAGTAAGTTGTTACTAATCCTACTATGGAGATAAAACACTTGATTGTTGAAATCACAATATCTTCCAAGATGACAATATTTTTGAGATAGTGATCTCAAAGTCTTACAAGAACTTAAGACTTTATAAATAGTGATCTAAAAGGTCTTAACTGCAAATGCCTTATAAGACTTAAGACTTGATCTTAATCATAGGAGATAGAGATCTTTGGGAATAAGAGCATTCTAACAAGGATAGTAGAAATTACATACTGATTATAATGCTTATTGAGATGTAGTATCGTAAACACTGTAACTTCTTTAACAAGATTGAGTATGGGTTACATGAGATGCAACACTCGCATTGGATGCAAGCATTGTCAGTAAGAGATATGCAAGTACTATAAATGGACGTGCCATAGTCTCTCAAGATCAAAGTGACTAGTAAGCTTACCGATCTATTTTTCTAAATAGCTTATGATTGTCACATGAGCATTGTTTTAAAAATTAGTCCATTGATGGCAACTTGCGCTACTGGGAGATTGTTGGACATGCAAGCCCGTAGCAAACCATTATGTAATAAATGTTACTAAACATCATTCCCTCGTCTGAAATTAAAACTAATTAATTTGCATGATAGGTCCCTTTGTACAATTAGGTTTATATAAAATGACCATCTTAATGATCATACAACTATTGATTATATTGTTAAATCATAGAGACTGATGCTTCAATTGATATCCAAAGAGTTAGATTGATGACTTATCGACCGTCAAATGATTTTTAAGAGATAGCCTGAGTAGGAGATACCAATCCTTTCTCTAATGGGATGATATCTAATCAACCACATGATGTAGGTCATATGCATAGGAATAAAGATTCAGAGGTGTTAGATAAGTTAGGTCAGAGAGTTGACCTAACAAATTGATATAAACAAGACCTATGGCATATGTTGTCATGATATACGCATGCATCCTCTGTTGGAGACAGATATGTTACTATATGTCTGAGTATTTAGATTTGGCAGACCGATATGTGAATGGCCTAATCAAGGTGTATACACCAGTGCGTTGGTTTGCATACAAGAGCATATGAGTAATATGATCTCTTCAATGGATCATACAGGTTCATTACTAAAACGGAATACATGATCTCAATCATGAGATATTGGGAATCAAAGTTTGTGCATGGTCATCTCGCTTTGGAAGTATGACTGAATTTGTAGGTTTGATATATGCTTTTGGAAAGTTTATAATCGATACGTAGGTATGATATATGATTTTGAAAATTATATGATCGATACCAACTCCCATTGATTAAATGAGAAAATTAATGATAAAATTATGAAATAGACATTCCAAATAAGATCTAAAACTTTAAGTTTATTCTAGCTATTCCAGTATGTAGGATGTACAGGTATTAGGAATATGTGAGGTTGATGTGATCGCAAACGATTGTATAACCATGATGCTTCCATTCCGTGGGAGTGATGAAACGTGATGGGATTTTAGTGACTCCTCTCACTAGAGAAGCAGTCTAATCTTCGTCCAAATGTTGGATAGTGATCTGAATGTGATTCAGATGCAATAAGAGGATTAGATTTACAGCTTTGATTTAATCAAACATCTATGGGAGGTCCACGAGATCTGTATTTGAGATTTGATCTCAATATCAAATTCACTATACATGGAAAGTACAATTGTCATATTCTTATCTCCAAGTATCCGCGAAGAAAGCACATTATTCTTGAAAGAGGTCAACGATAATTTCATTGTTGATAATGTCTCTGAGCATTGAGGAAAATTGATAGTTAAATATGATTAAATTATCATAAATAATATGAATTTGATTCATATTATTTGGCTATATAAGGAGAGTTATCTAAGATAATTAAATGTGATTTAGTTATAAAAGATGTAAATAATGTGAATGTGATTCTTGTTACTTGGGCATATGAGAATAGAGATCCAAGATCATTAAATATGATTTGATCATCATGGATACAAATAACATGGATAGCACTATTCATACTATTTGTACATATTATAAATATGTTCTATAATGTATTAGAGAGAGCTTATTGTAAATAGTATCTACATTATTTTCACTTTGGAAATTAATTAGAAATATATTTTGCATTTTATTTTGGGTTCTTAATATGATTCACAATTATTTAATGGCATGATTGTGATATTGACAAATAAATTTGGAATTATTTTTTCTGAATTAATTTACAACAAAAGTTTCTGTAAATACATATGAAGGATTATATTAGAAGGCCGACATCCTCCATTTAATGGATGATGGACGGACACCCTTTGACTTGTTCTCAAGGGTGGTCGTCCGACCTTTTTTTAGGAAGGTGGGTGGCCTCCTTCGTTATATCTATATCCTAATTGATTTAGTTCAAATAAATTTTGTTGATTATTCAATATATTTAATTTAATATAAATTAATTGTTGTTGTATTTTTACAATAAAATCAGGGCCATTGAATAGAAAAACAAATCAATCTCAACCATTGAATTTGTTTTTCACATGGATTAAAATCCATGAACTCCCAAAATACATGAAAGAAGAGGAAACCATAGCTCTTCATTAGACAACAATTGAATAGCCTCCCTCTCTCATATTCTCTACACACTCCCCCTCACTCCCTAGAGTGGTCGTCCACCCTAAACCCTAGAGAGGGTGGTCTTCCTCCCCACGTCGTTGTGCCACCCCTTCGACGACTTGTAGATCTCGGTCTCCTTCAGTGCACTTCACTTGTGAAGAAAATGTTAGATCTTGTGAGACGAGATCAGGAGATTCATCACTTAGATCATCAACATGGATTGCAAGGAGCATGTGTTTCATCACCACGCTTGCAAGCATCTCCTCTGTTGGATCATACTTGAGATATCAGGTCTCTTCATTTAGAGACTTGATTGCAACCACGCTTCAAGAGGTTACCCTAATTACCATTTGTGGTTTTGATGAAATGATTGGAGAAGTGTTCTCAGATCATGTGATTTCATTTTAAAATTCAGTTGCCCCAAGCAACTAGTATGATATTCGCTCCTGATCGCATATGATGTGATATTCATGCTTTTGTGATGCACTTAAGGATCTTTCCAATTCTAATAGAATCGACCTGAAGTTTGATTGTTCTTGAAAATAGAATTCTTTAGAGATGTAGCTTTTAAATCAAAATTTCTCAAAAAATTGAACCAAATTGGATTGGGACTTTGCAATCAAACCCAAGAAGGATGATTAATGAGTCTAAGAGGATGATTAGGAGACCTAAAAAATGGACTAAAAACTCAGAAATGTGCGAAGAAAATCACCTACGAATTGAAGGTCTATGAACTGCTGGGTTGTGGCTAGACAGGAATGCGAAGTTCTTGGAGCTCCACGTGCAAATCTACACCATAAAAGGAAAAGGAATGCCATGGATTTGCTCTCCGATCAATCTTCTTCCACGTGGATGTTCAAGCAACGTCGATTGTCACCCAAAGAAGGAGAGCCATGGCTTGGAAGAAGGGCTCTCAGTCGGTTAGAACTGGATTTGGGAGAACTTCATTTGTGGAGGGATTAATAAGAGAAATAGAAGAGGAGTTAGGTCGATATGTAGGTGTGGCATGGAAGATGGTAGATCGGGCTAGAGGATCTATGGTTTGTATTGGAGTTGGGTGATGAATCAGTGACTAAAATAATTGTTGAAGTCGGGTCGTTAACAATAGCCGACGACCTGGGTTCTTGGAGGAAGAAGCATGTGGTGCTGACAAGTGTCAGCACCACATTATTCCAAGGCCAAAAAATATTTATAAAATATACAATAATTCAAAAATATTGTTATTTTAAAAATTGTTTACAACCATTATGAACGAGGATCCAGGTAAGAAATGTATTTCGGGAAAGGAAAAAAATCGATCTACTTTCATTTGGTATTTCAGATTAAATTCTTTTGTTCCTCGATACTCAATCAAATCCTCCTTTTTGGAAATTAGATCCACCTCTATGGTACCGTATTTAATGATTCCTGAGCTGCTTCTTCTGTATCAGGATTTATCACCATAAGCAAGAATACTATTTCTACTAAATTACCATTTCTGGGTATTTCATCGAAATTCCAAAACAAGTTATTAAAATTATAGCATATTATACAAATATAAATAATATATTATGCAATATAAATAAAATATCAATCACTATTCAAATAATATATTGTATAAATATCATTTTCATTGTAAATTTAAACTTTAAATAAATAAGGTACGATTTTTATATTTTATTAATTTATAAAATAATAAATAAGGTTTGTTTGAATTACTTTATATATTAATAAATACATGTATATAAAATAAAACTCATTATTTCTATTTTAAAGGATTTTTATTTAATTAAAATATTATACATGGATTTTATTTTATAAATAAACATCAAGATCAAGAAAAAAATTATAAAATTCTAAATCAGCTGTACTATAAATTGTACGTACAGAATAAATTCAATCGCCCAAAAACCTAGTTGTCATTGGGTCCAAAAATCGACTTTCTTTTGCAAATGGGCACAATTTTCAATGAAACTACCTTCATTGATTAGAGAATTTTATATCTTAAACTTTAAAGGTGAGTAGAGTGAAATTAGAATTTGTATGACGAGTTATGATGTTCAGATGTTGGAAAATTAACAATTTTGAAGTCTGTTTACTTAGCATATTTACATATTGGAATTTTTTATTATTTTATATTTTTATACATATTTTTATGTATATAATGTTGAAGAGTTATGTACATAAATAATAAGTAAATTAAATTAATGTGGTATGTACATGGTCATTTATTTTTGTATTTTCTTCCTTATCGCCCCTACTTTATTATTTGTCGACCAAGTCATGCTGACTTGGTATCATTGGTTAGGTTATTTAAATATAATTTACACCCATATTTATATTTTAAAAGTCATTCTATAAAATATATACATATTTAATACCTACCTTGCTTTCTTTTATTTTTTATTTTTTTTATTTTTATTTATGTCTTTTTATGCATAAAAACTTGTTTTTATTTATAAATGTGCTTTTGATAAAAATTGGATATTAATGCATATTTACATATATTGGTAAGTATATTAAGACAAAATGCAACAAAAGCGTTAATGTTAGAATAAGGAAAAAAATGTTAAAATGAATTAGTTTTCCTAAATGAGCACCCCATACTATAACTATGTTAGTCCCTTAGAAAACACTTATTTGTAGAATTAGGAAAAAGTATGTTAGAATGAATTATTTTTTCTAAATCAATTCAGGAAAATAGACAAAGGACATAGCATGATCGGGCCTTAGAGTAATCATTTAGTCGTAACCGTAACTAGGATTATGATTTTAGTCTTAACAGTCTTCAAGTTCCATAAATCCATATTCACCTCAATAGCCAACTCAGATCCACTTATCCATTTTGCTAACTCTTTCAACCTTGAAGTCAATTTGTACTATGAATGAATTATGTTAGCTCTTCCTGCTTAAGGAGGCGAAGAAACCTACCACCCTAGTAATGCAATCCCATGGCTTCCTCATCCAACTACTCGATCCTTGAAGATATGGGTATTCCATACTAAGTTCAGGTACATTGAATGGGGTATGAATCTAGAAGAAAGTTAGGAGAACCGGAGTATGACTAGTGTAATCACATCTCGTTGTGAAGCATGTCAAGTGTATCTAAGTGTCCACCAAGATATGCAGGTTGCAGCAAGCTTAGATCATTTTTGGTCGTCAATGTACTTTATGAATTTTTCCTTGATGGATATAGAATCTTTTTATCGGGCCATGTTCTGGGGTAGTAGGAAGAATTGAATTGCAATCTTGTGTACTCTGACATATATAAAATCTTTTTTGCGCCCATGTTTTGGGGTCTTAGAAAATTTGTACTAGTAGACCATCCCTCATATGAAGCTTTATTTGAACCCCAGAACTCTCATCTTTAGACGTATGTGCCACTAGATAAGGATTAAAATGTACCACCAAAATGAACCTCCCTTCGCAACCCCATGCAAGTCGAGCTAAGTGTGAAATGCATGTGTCCAAAATTGGTCCACTGTTGAAAAGTTAGACGAATGACACCTAGTCTTCTACTTAAACAAGTTTAGTCGAATTCCAAACATGGTCCTATGGAACCCAAGGATTTAAGTCAAAGACCAAAAATGACTTAATTCCATCTCCTAACTAGGCTCCTTATACTTACTGTCAAAGGCCATGATTATACTCCGCCCTTTAAACTATATCAAATATTTTGTCCAAGAACTCAAAATTATTCTAAAAATGCAAATACAACAATGTTTTCGTGAGATATATTTTCTGAGTTTTACAATTTTTATGGATTTTAGGACTTTGTATATTTTATGAATTTTGTACATTATTTAATTTTTGTAAATAACCATATTTTACAAAAGCTTACAAAAGATAAGTGTCAATATTTTATTTTGAATTAAATAACTAATGTGTTTTTACAAATTTTAAATATAAGGATTCAAAGATTAAGTTATTTTTACATGTTTTAATAAATATAATTTTAGAATAAACATTGTACAGTCCTTTAAATATGCCTTTTAAATATAAATTATAAAAATGGTTTAAATTAAGAATTTTTAAATAGATTTAATATATTTACCAACATTTTATAAATATTTAATAAATAGAATTAAATAGATTTTACCCACACCCACTTTTATGGATTTTATATGTATAGAAAATACATAAAATTTGAGTTATGGACAAATGTATATATACAATATATACATAATATGTCCTCATAGTACCAAAAAGAGAAAAAAAGGACATAACTCATGCTATGCAAAAGTGGGTGAAAGGAATGAAAGAATGAGAAGTTAGTCACCCAATATACTTACGATGTGGTCATCATAAGTATAGCAGAAGATTAAGATAAGGTAACTAAGGACAAGAAATAAGCAAACAAAAGAAATAAAGAAAAGTAAACAAACTCAATGGGACCACTCAATCCCCTCTATACTTAGGATTTGATATCTGAAGTATAGAAAAAAATGTGGCCAAAATTGGAGACGATTGATGGATGTAAAAGAATGTACAAGCAAGAAAAGTAAGACGAATAAAATAAGAAAATGGAAAATCAAGAAAAACAATCAGTTTCCCATATACTTAGGATTTGATATCTTAGGTATAAAGACGAGCAAAAATGAGGATGATTGAGATCTAAGAAAATTGTACAAGCGGTATGTTCTCCAAAAAAGAATGGTATCGAAGTTGGACATGCAATCCCACGATGAGCCATTATGTTATGAATGTTATTGCAAATTTCCCTGATCTGAAATCAAGAATAACTAATTTGCATAATAGGACCCTTGGTACAATTAGAGTTTTATACCATGGCCATCTTAATGATCATACAACTGTTGATACAATTGTTGATTCATAGAGGTCGGTTCTTGAATGAATATCTAAAGAGTTAGATTGAGGACTCATCAAGCACCGTCAAATCATTATTAAGAGAGGATCTCCAACTTGGGAAGGTGATGTCAATTCTTTCTCTGAAGGTTGATATATAACCGGCCTCTTGATGCAGGTCCTCTACTTAAAGAATAGAGATTCAAATGTGTTATATAAGTTAGGTCAAAGAGTTGACTTAACGAGATCGAGATAATCAAAGACCTATGTCGTATGTTGTCATGATATAGGCATGCATCCTCTAATGTGAGATAGATGTGTTACTATATGTCTGAGTATGTACATTTGGCTGACCAATAGGTTTATGACCTAACAAAGGTCTATACACCGACGCGCCGGTATGCATGCAAGGGCATATAAGTATAATCCAATATCTCATAGGGATCATACAGGTTCATTGCTGAACCAGAAGACATGAGCTCTCTCATGACATATTGGGAAGAATTAAATTCTCTTTGGAAGCTTGACATAATTTGTAGGTTTCATATATGCTTTTAGAAAGTATATGATCAACATGTGGGTATGATATATGCTTTTAAAAAGTATATGATCGATACCAACTCCCAATAGTCAAATGAGAAACTTAATGATAAAACCCTGAAGGTGATAGTCCAAAAGATATCTAAAACGTCGGGTTTATTCTTGGTCTTCCGTTATGCAGGATGTACAGGTATTAAGAATACCTAAGGGTGGTGTGATCAAAAACGATTTTATAACCATGATGCTTCCTTTCCTAGGGAGTGATGAAACGTTTCTAGATTTTCGTGACTCCTCTCAGTAGTGAAGTGATATGATCTTGGTCCTAATGTTGGACAATGATCTGAACGTGATTCAGAAGCAATTAGAATATTAGATTTACGGTCTTGATTTAATGAAGCATCCATGAGAGTTCAACAAGATCTGGATTTGAGATGTGATCTCAATATCCAAGTCACTAAGTGTGGAACAATACGATTACCATGTCCTTATATCCAAGTATCCGCAGAGAAAGCACATTATCCTTGAAAAAGTTCAAGGATGATTTCATTGTTGATATATGTATGTAAGCATTGAGAAAATTGATAATTAAATGTGATTTAATTATAATGAATAACATTAATTTTATTCATATTATAAGGAGAGTTATCTATAATAATTAAATATGATTGAATAATAAAATATGTCAATAATGTGAATGTGATTCATATTATTTGGGCACATGAGAATAGAGATCCGAGATGACTAAATGTGATTTAATTATCATGGATATGAATAATGTTGATAGAAGTATCCATATTAATCATATATATTATAAATGTGATTTATAATGTATTGGAGAGAGCATATTATGATTTATATTTTTTGATTAATTATTGATGCGAATTGATTCACATTAAATAATTAATTGAAAATGTAAATAACATTTTATTCTGGGTTGTGGATGTCATTCATAATTTTCCAATGGCAAGATTAGAATAATCACAAAATAATTATGAATTATTTTTGTAGAATAATGTACAACAAGTGTTGCTGTAAATCTTTAAGATTTCGATGGAATGATGTAATCTCGAAAGATAACATGAGATTGGCTCCATTCCAATTGGGAGGGTGGACATCCATCAACTCCCATTAGGAAAGGGTGGTCGTCCACTCCCATATTATGGAAGGCGTAAATCTCCATTCCATGATCTCCAATACATGATAAACCTAATTTGAGATCAATTTATATTGACATATCAATATATATTTAATCCAAATTAAATTAATTGTTGTTGTGTTTTTACAATAAAATCTTCACCATTGAAAGAAGCACAATCAATCTCATCCATTAATTTTGTGTAGCCCATGGATTGTGATCCATGGACTCCCAAAGTACTATATAATAAGAGGCATCCCTTGCTCTTTAAGAGAAAACAATTACACCATCCATATACTTTCTTTCTACATGCCAACCCTCTCTCTTTCTTATTCTGGATGTCCACCATGGATCCTTAGAGAGAGAAACCATCATCGTTATGTTGCTAGATCGTTGCTTGTGGATCTCTATCTCCTTCAGTATGTGATGAATCTGCATTTCATCATCTTTATTCATTTATTTTATCTTAAAATCACTTATAAAACACATGTATATAATACTGACTCTAAATTCTTACCAACTTTCATCTGTGTATAAATAATGTACATTTATTACTATTTTAACCTAAAATAAATAAATAAAGAAAGAAAGGAAAAAAGAAAAAAGAAAAAAGGATTGTATATACATAATAGATATATGATGACCTGAAACTCAAGAGAAGATCAAGACTTGATCGGATTGACCAGGAATAAGATAGGGAGAGATAGGGTCCTTAATCAGAAAAATCAAACAAATGTTTGTTGAAAATATTTGTATATTTACACTATTTTATTTGTACATAAATTGACATCAAATTAAATAATTTTTCAAAATAAAAGTTGTAAAAAAAATATTTCCTAAATAATAAACTTATTTGCAAAATAAAATCATGTACAAAATAAAAGTAACCACATATGGAAAAAGCCATAAAGCGATAATTGAAAGACCAATTCCGGCTCCATATGAACTGAATTTGAAACAAACTCACTTCCATTGTTTTATAAATTAAATTATATTTAAAATAGCAATGATTTCATAATTTTTTAAATTACGGTTTGAAAAATGGTTTTCTGGGGTAGTTTGTGCAATTTTACCAATTATTTATACATATTGTATTTGTAAATAATTGGAAATATTTTCTAATAATTATTTGAAAATAAAAAAAATAATTTCCTTATTTAACTGTGTATATAATGTACCATATCTATATAGTATATGTAATAATAAATTCCCTTTAACAACCACATAAAAAAAAATAATATTTATTATCTATTCTAATATAGTGATGAAAATAAATAAAATAATTAATCATGTAAATAATTTAAACATTAATTTCCTTTCTAATCTTTATCATATTTCAAAATTTATTCTTATCTCTTATCTTCATTCAAAATTTTGAAATTCAGTCTCCATTCCCTTATTTAGTAATATGACTCATCCACCCTCATTTCAATTTGATCAATATTTGGTGAGAGGAGCCTATTCTCCGGGTGTTCTTTTGTTATAGAGAGGTGCCCATCTTCAAAGCCGTTTAGTGACAGCAAGTTTGTCTTCGTCAAGGTTATTACTGTATTTGCGCTCCCACGGTGAGATCCATCTTTTCTTATTCTTAACCTAGGTTAATTGTAGTTTTATTTTTTTGCATCATTAATTTCATTGTCAATTTTCAATCTTAGAACATAGTTAATCGTTAATATTTCAACCATTACAATTTGATTCACCTTATCCGATTCAATTTTTTACCTTCACATATCGATCTTTCTACATTTACGTTCTACCTCACGCGACCACGCATCTCTAGCCACACACGGTGGCCATAGATCCGAATCTATCCCTCCGCCTCATCGGATTCACATTTCCATTCATATTTTCTGCCAAATAATTTTTGACCGAGACGTCATGCTCGAGTGGCATCGAATTATCATTGTTTTGTTGCAGGTACACGAAATTAAAAAAATTTCAAAAAAAATATTTGTTGCTTAAAAAAATTATAAAAAAAGATTTCTACAGTTTCTATTTTACCCAAAAAATAAAATTAATAATAATTTTTTTACAACTATTATTTCTTAAAAAAATAAAAAAATAAAAAGGCAAGTGTTGCTCCGCCTAGGAACAACATCATCCACCTCAACACCTAGCCACAACCTCCGTTCGATGAAGACCAGTCCACTTCTCTGTATCAACATCGCAAGAAGCAACCGCTGCAGCATCACTGCAGAGGCGTGTGTCACCCCGCAACGACCACCCCTTAATATCCCTCCAGCATCACCATCCTCCATGCAAGGAGCTCCAATCCCAAACGTACCAACGCGCGAGCATGCTCCTCCCCTAGCCGCACTTCATCGCGCCCTTTAGCCGCCCAAAGCAGCATACAAGCCTCCCGCAAACCATCTACATCACCGCCGACCCACCGTGTGCGACCTCTATCTTAAGACTCTAATGCCACCATCCGCAAAGAACCATCATCCTGCCTTCTGGACTGCCACCGGTAGATCCACGGCCACACTTAGAAGCCTCGACTCCACTGACTGCTAGAAGTGTCGCCGCCCCCTTTGGTCTGATAGAGAAAAGACGGGGCATCACCCCTTTTGCCTCCTGAAAAATAAACGAAGCCCCCCCAACTAAGAACCCTAGGGAATAAAATAAAAAAATTAGGCAAATTACATTTTACTCCCTAGAAATTTCTGAATTTGCAATAAAGTCCGAGTTTAGCCATTACGTGTATCGTACGCCCTCCTTGGGTAAATTGTGTTTTCTTCCATGTGTTTATTTCTTGTTTTTTTATGTAAAATAATAAACTATTTGCAATTCAGTCCTTCATTTCTAGACTTCAAAATTATACGTTTATCTGATTGAAAAAAAATTATTGCTGTAAAATTCTACAAATTGTTTTGTAGACTCCTGTTGTGTGCTTGATATTATATAAATTTTCATAGCATTTTATCATCATTTGATATTATAAAAAAAATAAAAAATAACATAATTTTCTCTGCCTTAAATTCAAAATTTCACAAATTCATATATTGCATCAAAAATCGCAAAAAAATAGATTAATTTTCTTTCTGTGTATTTTATTTTCTATTCAATTTTCACGTATTAAATGTTTTTAAAACTACAAAAAGGGGGAATACTTAAAATCTAAACAAATCATAAAAAATTGTAGAAAAACCAAAAATAGTGATTTCGATTCCTGTATGTGAATAACTTCCTTTAATTTATAGGAAAAACAATTTTCATAATTTTCCATTTATTTGATATTTTCAAAATATAAAATAATCTTATTTACGCATTGTTTGAATTTTTCCCTGGTTTTTATTCAGTTTAAAAATCCTAAAAATTCTAAGATTATCTAAAAAATTACAAAAATAGTAAACAAATATAAAAAAGAAAATATATTATTTGGTCATTTTTTAAAATTTTTGTCATATTTTAAAAATCCAAAAATAGATGGTTTCATTTTTTATGCATAAATTATTTTCTTTGAAAAGTATCATTTTTGAAAATTAAAAAGTAGCAAAATTAAAATCACTAAAAATTTAAAATACAAATAATATGAAATAAATAAAATTTGAAAAACATAAAAATTGTAAAAAGATAAAAATCCTACAAAAACCAAGCATAGTTTGGATTTTAGATTTGCTTCTTTCTTTAATTGACTTTTTTCAATTAGTTGAATAACCCTCGAGATTGTAGCATGCCTGAGTTTAATCCTATTTCTATATAGGTAAATTACGTAGCAAATTCTCTTTCTACCTTTCCTTTGTAATTATTTCAACTTGAGAAGAATTTTTTTGTTGTGGGATTATTTGGGTTAATGACCACTACACATTTATTTCACTTCTGAATTTAAAACCCGAAAAATAATGTTCTTCAAAATGGCGCCATTCCAAGGGAGGCACGACGAGTGTAGTTAGGTTTCTCTTTTGACCTGTTATTTTTTGTTATACATATTTGTTTATGTTTTTCAACATTTACTCCATTGTTTAAATTCACTATTTTTATTTTATTTTTCATGCTTATATTTTATTATTATGTTTTTTACACATTCTTTCTTTCTTCTTTCTTGCGAGGGCCTGCGAAGCGAATGAGGCCATCCTAGGAGAGTTGAAGCACCCAAGCAAAGTGGAGGCAGTTTGATTCATCTTGAAGTCACAGGAAGAAGATTTGAAGGAGACCAGCAAATATTTTAGACTTTGTTTTCTTTGTTTCCAACATTTGAACACTCACTGATTTTAATTTCATCACCTTATTTTTCTTTGTTTCACGGGATTTTGTGAGCTACCAATTGATTGAATGAATTAAATTGCTCGAGCCATGTAATTAATTAGGTCTAGGCACCCCAAACAAGAACTTCTATACCAATAGAATAGAGCGTAATCTGACTTAGTCAAATTTAGTTAGTTCTTACCCATTAGTAGAAGCTATTGTTAGGACAATTCACTTGAATTTGCATATAGGTTAGTTTATTTTTCTTTATTTTAATTCTATACAGATAATTTGGCATGTAGAGTGTCGGCGACAAGGTATGCATCTCTTAACCCATGCATGCATCATTGTATTTAATCGCGCATCGGATTTTTCATTTTCCTCACTCTGTTTTGTGAATATAATAATAAAGAAAATAGAAAATTTTGTTAGACGTGATTTTTCAAAAATATCAAAAAAGTGAAAATTGGAAAAAAATAACCGAGACTGCTAATATCACTTTAACCCTTAAAATTAAACGTAATCGATTACGTCATTGTTTTTAGAGAGCAACCCCATCATTGTATTCGCATTTACTTACTCACATACACAATAAGGATAGTGCCAAATCCCATGAGACAACCTAAGTGTTTGTACAATTTTGTGTTTATCACCTAGCTCTAAAATTAACAAGATAATTCACCGAACCTTCACGGTTTTCACATTTCATTGAGTTGGTGAACTGGGGGTTTGCATTGTATTTGTATGTGCTTGATGTTGAGTTAGTGATGATCATCATCTCTAGGTCATTAGCAGTCACTAATAAAACAACAAAAATAAAAAATTATCATAACTCATGTTTTCTCTCCATCCCACCCTTCACTCTGAGGCTCAAATGTTGTCCAATATTTCCCAAGCTCAGAGTTCATTCACTCTGGCAGGACAATGATCTCTTCGATCTTGACTAAGATTTCTTTGAGCATGATATCCCTGATCCATTAGATGGTTTCTCTTTTATGTTGAGAGAGAACCCATTAATTGAATATAATCATTCATTCTCTCCCTCGAATTAACCTAATTCTTCCCACCTCCTTGAGGGTTATCTACAGGCTATGTGTATTCTGTACTTGGTTTCACTACCTTATTATGCATCCGATCTGTCGGATCACGAGACTGAGTCTTCTTTATTATGAGTTTTAAGATTCTTCTAATAACTCTGATCTTTCTGTCTCTTCTTCTCTCGTAGACAACCCTCGCGAGGATGAGCCAACTCTTGAGTTATTCGATGATATACCCGATCTCTCTTCATTACATGCATCAGATATCTGCTTTCTTGTTGAGTCTCCAGATCTTGACCTTCCATATGTTTTCGAGATGATGATCGACGTGGATGAATCCATGATAGATCACTCCTTGTCCATGTTCCATTGTTTTGGATCTAATCATTCACTCCACTCTGACCATGAGTCGAAAATTTCTTTTATTCTACCAGTACCTGATTTTATCGGTGCATCTATTTACGCGATAGCAGTCACCCGCGTGATTGCTTATCTGAGTGTCCTTGTTCACACTGTTTACCACGTTGTTGTTCTCACACTAAGACAACAAAGATAATACAGTTGTCGTATTACAGATGTCGTCCTAAACATTGATACTTCATTGCCCTAGCCTTTGCACCAACCTAGGGGCGTGGAATCTAGTGCTTGTTGAGAGGAACCTTAACATTGTCTACCTCGTATATATGTGTTTCATCTTGATTTGCTCCCTTCTTCTGTTTATCATTGACCTCTTTTAAGTGTATATATATATATGTGTGTGTGTGTGTGTGTGTGTGTGTGTGTGTGTGCGCGCACATGTGTGCTATACTTAGGATGTGCGTTATCTTAAGTATAAGGGGTGAATGATTTGTGTTGTTCATATTCATCTTGTTCATCACTCCTATTGTTACTTGTACTTAGGGATACTCTACCCTAAGTATAGGGGAAGTGATGTTGTTCATATCATCTCAATTGTGTTTTTATTCTTTTGTTCTCTCAATTGTACCCCAACTTGTTGATATTTTATACTTAAGTATATTCTACCCCAAGTATAGAGGCCAAGTCGAGCAGTTGAGTCTGTACATTCTCTTCATCGATTTTTCCCTTTTATACAGTCTATTATATTTATGATACTTGATCCTAAGTACAGGGACAACACGAACTTCTATTCTTTTCATCTTCTCTTTTAGTTGTTGTAGCATAGGAGTCTTTTCACTTTTCTATACTTCCCACGAGTTATGTCTTCCTTTTCTACTCTCTGATCACTATGAGGACATAGTTCGAGGTAAGTATAGGGGGGTGTTGTATATATTGTATATATACTTTATACATAACTCGTACTTTTAAATATGACTTTTTTGGGGATATGTATATAAATTCGTAAAATCCATGTGTGTATAGATTTTGGTCACCAATTATAATAAATAAATAAATAATAAAAAACAACAAAAAAATAAAACAAAAACAATAAAAAACAATAGAAAGTAATAAAATACGAATATATATATACAAAAAACAAAAAAACTAAAAAAAAAGAATAACAAAAAAAACAAACAAAACACCAAAAAACGAACAAAACAAAAAAATTTCTTGTATATACTTGTATATGTTTTACGAGCCCTTTTTCCTTAAAAAATCCCTAAATATTACAAAACCAAAAGTCTATAAATTTTGCATAATTAAAAAAATCTCTTTTTACATGTGCATAATTTTTTTTGCTTTCTTTTTAAAATTCCATAAAAATTTCAAAATTAGAAATTGTTTCAAAAAAATTGCTTTCTTTTTGCATTGTACATATTTCTTGCATTTGCAGGTGCATTTTTCAGGATAGTATTGACGTTGAAGCTATGTCTGGAATAAATTTAAAGAATGGATCTTAGTTGGACCTTAATCCACTTAATTTCAGAGGAACCTTATAAGAAATGGAGTTAAGATTTTTCAGTCCTAGCGACTTAATTCTTTGAGTCCATATGACTATGTTCACATATCAACCTGATTAGTCTAAGTAGAATATTTAATAACACATGCATGATTCTTCCAGACCATGGCTTATCTTGGACAACGACTCTACATGTAGTTCTTCATGGACGAGGTAGTGAGGAGGCAGAATCTTTTGGCTTAGAGTAGCATACATGGGTAGTACATCTAGGAGGAACCTCTCATCCTCCTATAAGGAGGGAAGTGCATCTCAACCTGGCCTAGTGGCACTGAGGTCTAAAGACAAGATGCTCTAGGGTTGCAATAATGCTTCAAAAGAGGGATAGTCTCTAATCTCAAGAGGAAAAACTCCTTATGTAGATGTTGCATCTTGTGTATATTCTCAAAAAAAAGGAAGAAAGGAAAAATACAGAATCTCCAAAAGTGGGCAGGCCTGATTTAAAAGTAAAATGCCTGCCGGAGTGTATATACAAGTGAAAAAAAATAAGAGCTTCAAAGTCAAAATTTTGAAAGCTTGCAGGGTCATGCATCCAAGTATAGGTATCTACAATGGTTACGATCCATCCTCTTCTCCATCCCTTGTAAAGCCTTGAACTTGGAATATCTTGGATTCTATATAATAAGATCCGGCTCGTCAAAAGGAAACCAACGGAATTTGTTTCGTGTGAATCAGACTTCATTTCGATTTGTTATGAATTTCTTAAGAAAGAGAAGTAAGGAGGGTTAAGACATCACTAACCCATAATGACTGTCATTAAGACTAATTAAACATGATTAAAGAAACTAATGACAGATTGAAAACCGCTAATGATCATTAGCAAACACTAATCAATAGTTAGCAAAAGATAAGCGTAAGCCGCGAAAGTTAAATCGTGATTAGTGAAAGTTAATCACGATTAGTGTTTATTAAGCGTCATTAACGAATCTATAATCCTCTAGAATGTTCTAACTTAAGTCCTAAGTTTGGGATATGTTTAGGCCAAAACCATGGGCCATCATACCATGGTTAATGTATAAACCATGGTTTTCTAACCATGGTTAGTGGTTTTCTGGGGCCTATAAATAGACCCCCACCCATTCATTCTCCACTACCACCACCACCCCAATGGATAGGGTCCAGAGGTTGGGAGGAGGAGTGGGAGGCGAGGGAGGAGCGCTAGCGAAGCGCTGCCGGGAGAACGAGGAGGAGAAAGGTATGATCCTCTCTTAGTTTGCTTCGTAAGCTATGCTTTCAATTCATCCTCTTGTTCTTCCAAGTTTTGTTCTTGATTCATCTTTCTTTACGATTCATTTTCTTGTTGTGGTTTGAGGAGAAATCTGTATAACACCCTACGTAGGTGTGGGCAACTATGCACATCAGTGAACCCTGTGATTCGTCACATGTTCACTCATCTAAGATGTGTGGTGTCTACCGATTCTCCATCGCTTATGTTTCTATTCTTTCAATTATGCATTTATAGTTATTTTGATGGAGAAATCTGTGTAATACCCTACTTAGGTGCAGGAGGCTATGCACGTTAGTGAACCCTGTGATTCGTCACACGATCACTCACCAAAGATGCGTGGTGTCTACCGATTCTTCATCTCTTGTTGTTTGAGTATATTCTTTCAGATTCATTGTTATTTTCCTCTCGATTGATTTTATAGAGGAAAATCTTTTCGTTTTTATTTTGAAATATGTCCCGATATAAGGGGAAACTTTGCTGAAATTTTCCGAGAAATATGTCCCGATATAAGGGGAAACTCTGCTGAAATTTTTCGAGAAAAATGTCCTGATATAAAGGGAAAACTCTGCCGAAATTTTCCTAGAAATATCACCCCGTATAAGGGGAAGCTCTACTAAAATTTCAAGAGAAAATATATTCTTGGCGTTCTTCGTGTTCTTCGCGTTCTTCGTTCGTTCTTTGCGTTCTTGACACGTTCTTAGCCTTTTTGATACGACAATGAAATTCGATCTTTTCAGGAGCCTTAAAATAGCCTTTCTAAAAATGAAACACGATAAAGCCTTGCATGCACAAGAGAGAGCTCGATTAGGTAACGATATCCTTCCTTTTACTCTAGGGTTTTCATACGAGATTATTGAAATTCTTGATTTTATGTTCTTTGCTATGAAGAACCCTAATTTTTGGCTATTTTTGAAAATTCTGAAGAGTTGCTTTGTGATTCCACTAAAATAAGATTTAAGCATCAAATTGATACGGTTGTTTTGAAAGTTAGGGTTGGGAGTTAAAATAGGCATAAACACGTGTATATATGCATACGGAAAATATATATGTGAGTCTATACCAAGTATTGCTAATTATACAAATCGAAGACTTAACGAAAGAATTACATCATGGGAATTGATGTGGCTTGAGTTGGATCCTGAGAAGGATCGTGTGTCACATTAAGGATGACTAGGAGTAGAACTACAGGTTGATCATGCAACCTGTAGGTTTGTCGGAAGGAACACGTATTGGCGTTACCCTACCTAGGTGGTACACGGTTGCCCTGATATGTTAAGTATGCACGAAATTAATGTTTTGCAATGCATGGTACCGAGAGACAATATATTCGGGTTGAATGACGGAAGATGTGGTCATGCCATGTGGAGGCACGGGTGGTTCAATAGCGGCTGGGTCACGATAATATGTATTTAAAGCCGCTAGGTTATATGATTAAATGTTAGATTAAGGTTTTAAGCAACAAAGTCCTCGAGGAAGGTGTGCTCATTTGTTTTCCAGGCCTAGGGTTTGAGACCCTGTTTAATAAAAGAAAAGGAAATTGTAAAGGTAGTATTGGAGGATTGGTTGAGGCGACGTGCGGCAGCATAAGCTTACCAAGATCAACACAATCTCTAATCCCGAAGTGTCCACAGCTTCGGAGTCCTTATAATGGTGAGGTAATTCCCCTGGACTAATCCCTGACGTGGAATAGAAAGGAATATGACTTAAATTAACAAGAAGGAATGAAACCTTTTGTGATAACAAGTTTTGCAAAATTACACAATTTGTTTGCTTTTCTCTTCTTCATTACTTAACATTCGCTAATTTTTATCCTATGATTAATGGAAAACCCAACAGGTGTCGGTGAGCCATCGCAAGGACTTTAAAAATCCATCCAACTTACATACTAGACATCCAGCCTGCTACAATAGCTCTTCTCTGTAAGGTAGTTAGTAATCTTTTGTGTATTTTTCCTTTCAAGCTGATGTACATGTAAATGGTTATAGTGGGACAATGTATCATCTGAACTTTATTTTGTGAATGGAAAAGTGTTGAAATACTTTCTTCTGAATATACTTTATTTGCAATATATTTCTGAATGTTAGTTGTAATTGCTGAATGAATTATTGTTGAGTAACTAGATCCGGTTATGGGATGATCTGACGGCCCGGAATCGGGGTCGTAACATCTCCTCTTCTTGACTTGGTTGTATTTGAACTTGGAAGGGAGTATCCCCGCTACTCGAGGAAAGAGTTGCTACACGAAGCGACTAGAGTTACCTTGTTGAGAGAGGCTATTTCTTTTCTACTTTTGAGATGGGGAGCTATAATTCACTTACACCGTACATGTAAAGATTCATAGTCATAAGAATTTGTCTTTGTAGACTTGTTCTGAGCTGACTGTTGAGGAGACCTAAATAGTAGTCTTGTGGAACTTAAAGGTTGTTTGGTTTTAAATCCATATCCCATTAAGGATCCACGACACTAATAATCATAAGGTTTGATAGAACTCCATAGTACAATTTATGAAGATAAGTTTTCTACTCGATATTGTCCTAATTTCTTCATTTTCTTTTTTTTTCTTTTATTGACTTATTCTTTCAAATAAGTGTTTGCTAAGGGACTATCAAAGGTAAATCATATGGGAATAACGAATATGCAATTCATCATATTTATTCATTTATTTTAGCTTAAAATCCCTTATAAAACTTCTGTACCTGATGCTAACTCCATACTCTTACTAACTTGTATATATATTTATTACTATTTTATCCTAAAATAAAGAATGAAAGAAAGGAAAATAAAAAAAGAAAAAAGGACTGTATATATGTAATTGATACAGGCTAACCCGAACCCCGAGAGAACGTCAAGACATGACCTGATCGGCCAGGAATAAAGTAAAGGGAGATAGTGTCCTTAATCAGAAAAAAATGCGTGTTGAAAATATTTGTATACTTACACTATTTTATTTGTACATAAATTAACCTCAAATTTAATAATTTTCTAAATGAAGGTTGTAAATAAAAATGTTTCTTAAATAATAAAAATGTTTGAAAAATAAAATCATGTACAAAATAAATGTAACCACAAGCGGAAAAAGACATAAAGCGATAATTGAAAGACCAATTTTGACTCCATATGAACTCAAATGGAACAAACCTACTTCCATTGTATTATAAATTAAATGATCGTTAAAATGGCAGTGCTTTAAAATTTTTGGAGCTATGGTTTGAAATGCGGTTTTCTGGATGGTTTGTGCAATTTTACCATTTATTTGTACATATTTTATTTGTAAATAATTGTAAATATTTTCTAATAATTATTTAAAAATAAAATATTAATAAAAATTTAAAAAATCTAAATATAATTTCCTTTTTTTAACTAGGATGTAATGTACCATATGTATATAATACATGTATATAATTAATTCCCTTAAATAACCATACCAAAAAACAAAAAAAATAATATTTATTATTTAATTTAATAAAGTGACGAAAGTAAATAAAAAAATTAATTATGGAAATTATTTTAACTCTAATTTCCTTTCTTATCTTTATCTCATTTCAATTTTTTTCTTTATATCTTATCTTAATTTAAATTTTTGAATTTCAAACTCCATTCTTTTATCTATTAATATGGCTCCTCCTCCCTCATTTCAATTTGATAAATATTTTGTGGGGAGATTCTATTGTCCGAGAGTTTTCTTGTTGTAGAGAGGTGCCCAGCTTCCTAGCCTTCTGGTGACAGCGGGTCGGTCTTTGTCAAGGTTAGCACGATATTTCCGCTCCCATGGTGAGATCCACCTTTTCTTATTCTTAACATAGGTTGATTACAATTTTTTACAACTTTAATTACATTATCAATTTTCAATCTTAGATTGTAGTTAATCATTAATATTTCAACCATTATGATTTGATTCACCTGATCCAGTTAGAATTTTCAACTTGACATCTCGATCTATCAACGTTCACGTTCTACCTCATGCAACCACACATCTACGGCCATGCACGGTGGCTGAAGATTTGGATCTATCCCTCTACCTCATTGGATCCATGTTTCCATTCACATTTTCTGCCAAATAATTTTTATCCGAGTCGTCATGCTCAAGTCGACGTCGAATTATCTTTGTTTTGTTGTAGGTACATGAAATTTAAAAAATAAAAAATTACTTGTTGCTTAAAAAAATTACAAATAGTTTCTACAGTTTCTGTTTTTATCCAAAAAATAAAAATAAAAAAATGATTTTTTTCCAGCTATTGTTTCTTAAAAAAAATTAAAAAATAGAAAAGGAAAATGCTGCTACGCTTGGGAGTAGCCTCCTCCTCCTCAACGTTGCTCCTCTAACTGGCGTGACCTCGATCTACTGAAGACCGACCCACTTCTCTGTATAGTCATTGCGAGCAACAACCATTGCATCACCTCCATGAAGGCATGTGTCGCCTCGCAACGACCACTCTTAGAGCTCCAGACCTACCATCGCGCGAGCGTGCTCCTCCTTTTACGGCATTCCGTCGTGCCCTTCAGCCGCTTGAAGAAGCTGCACACGAACCTCCCGCAGAGCATATGCATAACTCCGACCCACCACGCACGACCTCCATCTTCTTCATCCTCCAACTCCACCATACTCGAAGCATCATTATCCCGCATTTTGGACAGCCACCGGTTGATCCACGGTCGCACCTGGAAGCCTCGACTCCACTGACTACTAGAAACGTCGCACACCCTTTGGTTTGAGAGAGAAAAGAAGGGGCGACACCCCCTTTGCCTCCTAGAAAAACAAATGACCCCCCCCCAAAATAAAATTGAGACACTAGGGAATAAAATAAAAATATTTTGGGCAAATAGCATTATCCCCCCAAGAAATTTTTGAATTTGCAATAAAGTCCCTACTAGAGCCATCAAGTGTAGTGCATGCCCTCCTTGGCTAAATTGTCTTCTCTTCCCTGTGTTTATTTCTTGTTATTTTTTATTTAAAAATAATAAAATATTTGCAATTCAGTCCTTCATTTTGAAACTTTAAATTTGCATGTTTATTTAATTGAAATAAATAATTTTATTACATTGAAAGTTCTACAAAAATTTCTGTAGACTCATGTTATGCGCTTGATTGCTCTATAAATTTCTCATTTCATTTTATTATCATTAAATATTATTAAAAAAGTTCAAAAACAGTATCATTTTCTCTGCCTCGAATTAAAAAAATTATATAGTGTCAATAAATCGCAAAAAATAGATTGTTTTCCTTCTGTGCATTTTTTATGTCCAATTTTCATGCATTAATTCTTTTTAAAACTCCGAAAAAATGGAAAATAATAAAAATAAAAAAATCTCATAAAATTGTAGGAAAATCTGGAAAAGGTGATTTATTTTCCTATTTGTAGATATTTCCTTTAGTTTATAAGAAAATTAATTTCATTAATTTTGCATTTATTTGTTATTTTAAAAATTGCAAAGTAATCTTGTTAGCACACTATTAGCATTTTTCTCCAGATATTATCGATTTAAAAAATCCTAAAAAATCTAAAAATATCTCAAAAATTACAAGAATAGTAATAAAACATAAAACACAAAAAAATATTTGGACATTCTTGAACATTTTTGTCTTATTTTAAAAATCCAAAAAGAGGTTTTATTTTTTTTCGTATAGAAATTATTTATTTTGAAAAATAATAATTTTTGAAAAATTTTCAAAAATAAAATCACTAAAAAATTTAAAATATAAAAATATATAAAAAAATATAAAAAATCATAAAAAATTAAGAAGGAAAAATACAACATAACCAACCATAGTTTGGATTTGAGATTTCCTTCTTTCTTTAATAGATTTTTTCAATTATTTGAATAACCCTCCGGATTGTAGCCTCCTTAAGTTTGATCCTATTGCTATACAGGTAAATTAGATAGGAAATTCTCTCGCTACATTTATTTTGTAATTATTTCATCTCGAGAAGAAAAAAATATTTTTTGTATGGAATTTTACGGATAACAACGATAGTTTTATTAAAATAATAATCACCCCTTGAATTTTCTCGCTCAACAGTATGCCTCGCTCGTGAGAAGACGTTGGATCTCGTGTGAAGAGATCCAAAGACTCGTCGCTTGGATCATCAACGTGGATTGTGAGAAGCATGCATTTCGTCAACGCGCTTGCAAGCATCTCCTCCGTTGGATCGTAGTTGAGGCAGGAGGTCTGTACGTTTAGATACTCGATCACAACCACTCTTCAAGAAGTAAACCTAATACTTTTTTGTGGTTTATGTGAAATGATCCAAGAAGTGTTCTTAAATGATGTGGTTTAATCGCATTATAATTTTTAAAATTTCACTACCTTGAGCAACTAGTGTGACGAGTCGCTCCCGATCATTGATGAATCTGTGGTTAATCACTCTAAAAGTTGGAAATAAAGCTTTGTTCCCGAGTAATTAGTTGCATATTTCCACTTATATTGCATAGTTAGCATTCATGCATGCATAAATATTATTTCCATTTTAGCATTCATATTTGCAAAAATAAGAAGCCAAATTTACTTGTAAAAATCACATGTAAATACCATATTTGTATATATTTTATACTAAATCTAAATCAAATAAAATCAACTCTATAGTGTATATATTACAAATACTAATCAATGAAAAATATTAAAAGATATTATCTTGTAAAATTGACAAATAAAACACAAATCCAAGTTTGAGATCAAGAACCTTAAAATGCACATATCTCTCTCATAAAGTGTCTGATTTACGTTTACTCACTTTTTAAGTAATATATATTCAAATACCTTCAATACAAGACTAATTTCATAAAAATCAGAGTTCGTATGTGGAACTTGGGTTTTGGGCCCCTACTGTATATTGTACATATTGACCTTTTTTTCCTTGTATTTTATATTTTTATTTTCTTTATTAATAAAAATATAAAAAATATATATTAAATTATAAATATTCCTTTCATAATTTCTCTAATTTTATTTTTATTTTTCCCTTATTAAAAAATGATAAAAAATTACAAAACACAAAAATTGGGTATTTTATACCTATAAGATATCGCCCAAAAATACACTTTGTACAGATGATTTCATTTGATTTCTAGTCCTTCACAAAAGTTGCAGATCTTGTCAAGACAAGAAACTTTTGTAGTGATCATTTTTTGATTTGACCCCATTTGTTATTTCGTTTTTATTTTTCTTTTGAATTAACTGGTGATTTTTCTGGGAGCTACATATGGTAGCACCTGGAGCCGCCACATATCAACCATTTTTGCTTTTAACTATTTATTTTATAAAAAATTAAAAAAATAACCACGTGTTGGCATCCCAGTGTGCCACGTGGCACCACCTCCTCACTCCCTCCGATCACGCATGACGCACGTGACGTTTGTTGGATATGCAAGCCCATGACGAGCCATTTTGCAATAAATGTTATTGCAAATATCATTCCCTGATCTGAAATGAAGAATAATTAATTTGCATAATAGGTCCCTCTATACAATTAGGGTTATGTACCATGGCCATCTTGATGATCATAAAGTTGTTGATTCATTAAATGAATCATAGAGGCTGGTGTTTGGATGAATATCTAAGGAGTTCGATTGAGGACCCATCAAGCACCATCAAATGATTATTAAGAGATGATCTCCAGCCTAAGAGGAGATGGCAATCCTCTCTATGAAAGTTGATATGTAACCGACCTCTTGATGCAGGTCCTATACATAGGAATAGAGATTCAGAGGTGTTAGATAAGTTAGGTCAAAGAGTTGACTTAACAAGATCGAGATAACCAAAGTACTATGTCATATGCTGTCACCATATAGGCACGCATCCTCTGACCAGAGATAGATCTGTTACTATATGTCTGAGTATGAACATTTGGCAAACCAATAGATTGATGACCTAATCAAGGTCTATACACTGGCGCGCTGGTGTGCATGCGAGGGTATATGAGTAATACAATATCTCAAAGGGATCATACATGTTCAGTTACTGAACCAGAAGACATGAGCTCACTCATGTGATATTGGCAAAAATCAAATTCCGTGCACGGTAGTCTCGCTTTGAATGTATGACTGAATTTGTAGGTTTAATGTATACTTTTGGAAAGTATATGATCAAGACCTAGGTATGATATATGTTTTTGGAAAGTATATGATCGATGCCGGCTCCCAATGATCAAATGAGAAACCTACTGATAAAACCCTGAAGTAGTCAGTGTAAAATAGATCATATACTTCGGGTTTATTTTGAGTCTTCCAGTATGCAGGATGTACATGTATTAGGAATATCTGAGGATGATGTGATCATAAAAGATTGTATAACCATGACGCTTCCATTCCTAGGGAGTGATAAAACGGGTCTGGATTTTAGTGACTCCTCTCATTAGAGAAGTAATCTAATATTGGTCCAATTATTGGAAATTGATCTGAATGTGATTCAATTGCAATAAGGATATTAGATTTGCGGTAATGATTTAATCAAGCATTCATGGGAGGCTCGAGATCTGAATTTGAGATATGATCTCAATATGCAAGTCACTATACATGGAACAATACAATCACCCTTTCCTTATCTCAAAGTATCTACGTAGAAAGCGTATTATCCTTGAAAGAGTTAAGGATAATTTCATTGTTGATATAAGTATCCGAGCATTGAGAAAATGGATAATTAAATATGATTTGATTATCATGAATAATATGAATTGGATTCATGTTATAAGGAGAGTTATCATAGGTAATTAAATGTGATTTAATTATAAAATATATAAATAATGTGAATGAGATTCACATTATTTGGGCACATGAGAATAGAGATCCAAGATTAGTAAATGTGATTTAATTATCATGGATTTGAATAATGTGGATAGGACTATCCATATTAATCATATATATTATATATGTATGATTTATAATATATAAGAGAGAGGTATTTGTAATTTAAAATTATTAAATTAAATATTGATGTGAATTGGATTCACATTGGACATTAAATTGAAAATATAATTTACATTTTATTTTATGTTGTGAATGTGATTCACAATTTGCTAATGGCAAGATTGCAGTATTCACAAAATAATTATGAATTATTTTAGTAGGATAATTTACAACAAGTGTTGTTGTAAATCTTGGAGATTTCCATAGAATAATGTCATCTCATGAAATCTTATGAGATCACATGAGATTGCCACCAAATCCCATATTATGGAAGGAGGCAATCTTCATTCCATAGTTTCCATTCTTGATTGATTTAATTTGGGATTAAATCATATTGATTTATCAATATATATTTAATCTAAATTAAATTAATTGTTGTTGGTTTTTACCAACAAAAATCTTGGCCATTAAAAAAACACAAATCAATGTGAGCCAATGGATTTGTGTTGTCCATGGATTGAGATCCATGGATCCCAAAATATTATAAAAGGATAGACACCCATTGATCTTCTAGGTTACAACACAAGTTAGGCAACATATGCTCTCTCTCTCTCTTTCTCTCTACATGCCCTCTCTCTCTCTCTGTTTCTCTCATATGGTCGTCCACCATGGATGCCCTAGAGAGAGTCTCCATCGCTGCAGCGTCGTCGTTATGCTGTCGGATCATTTGCTCGTAGATCTCTATTTCCTTCGGTGCACCGCACTCATGAAGATTACGTCGTATCTTGTGTGATGAGATCTGAAGATTCGTTGATTGGATCATCAACATGAATTGCGAGAAGCACACGTCTCATCCACGCGCTCGCAAACGTCTCCTCTATCACGTCGGACTTGAGACAGAAGGTCTCTTTGTTTAGAGACTCGATCACAACCACGCTTCAAGAGGTAATCCTATTGCTTGTTTGTTCTTTAGACGAAATGATTCGAGAAGCGTTATCGGATCATGTGGTTTGGTCACATGAAAAAATTTTAATTTCTGCTGCATCGAGCAACTAGTGCGACTAGTCGCTCCCGCTCACATACGATGCGATCCTCATGCTTTTGTGATGTGCTTAAGGATATTTCCATATCCTTCAAGTGGTATCAAAGCCAGGTTGAAGATTTTGGATGCGATCCATAAACCTAGGATGACATGGGTTCGTTAGGGTTTGCGAAAGTTTTATCGCATGTCTTTTTCACATATCTATTTTGTGAATATTTTCAGCCCTATTAAAATTGTTTAAACACGAAAATAATATATGGATTTTGTTACTCATTAAATAAGGAAATCGTAGGATCTGTGTTTGCGTGATTTCGAATCCGTTTTCTCAAGTTATGATCATTTTAGTGAACATGTATCTACAGTTTCGGGAACTTCGAATCTTAACGTATTTAAGGAGTTAATTGCTGTTTTGAAACGCCTTAAAATGCATGCAAACAACATAGGTTCTATTGTAAATAAATTAACAAACTTTAGGACCTTATTTTCCTTAATTTGAATTTAAAATTGATTAAGATATGGTATTTTTATTGAGGGTCAATGCTGAAATTACTTTCCTAATCAAGAAACTAGTGATTGTCATTTAAGAAATTAGTGAAATTAAATGGTTTAATTTCCTGTAATATTTATGGATAAATGTTTGTGAAATATTTGATGATAATTATTTCCTTAAATGACATTTCCTTAACCAATAATTGATTAGATGTGATCTAGATCACAAATATGTTACATGATCTACATGATCTACATTCCAACAAACATAGTTGCTTGAATAGGATTGGGGATTTGTTTAGCAAATCTCCTTATAATGTTAATGAAAATTGTTTTGATTATTGTTATTATATAGTATAACTTCGATTGAAAAACCGATTATAATATCAAGTACAAAATGATCAATTTGGCATTATTTTTTCCCGAGGTTGATATCGTGTCTAGTTGGGGAGCGTTGGTGTAGCAGATTGCACCGTGTGCGGTCTATCCCACTCTCGTCAGTATTGGTCATGACAATGGGTAGGGACTTGATAATGCAGTAGAGATCATGGTGTATTTTTCTAATTATTAAAATTCAAAATAATACGTATTTGAGAAAATACCATAATTCAAGTAACAAAAAAGAATGTTGGATATTGATTGGATCACAAATTTAACATGATTAGATTAATTGGAATCCAATTAAAATTAAAACACTCTATTGTGAATAAAGTTGTTATTTGTCTTGGAAGAATTAATTGTAATGAATATTATTCATGTTGATTAACTAGAATTTGAACATGATATGGAGGATCACATAAGTGACATCCATGGTCTTCTGTTAAGGCGAAGGGTTCCGTCGTCAAAGATTGTATGTCGGAGACGCTTGTCCGAAGTGACAGCTCCTGCATACAAGCCTTATGGATCTGACTCTTTGCTTATCGAAAGAGTAAGGATGTATGGGTAGTGACCCCAATATGGAGTCTGAAGGATACGAGGAATCCTCAAGCGCATCATGGAAGCATGTTAATCGCATCTCATGCGATCGGGGTGACTAGTCGCACTAGTCGCTAGATGAAGTGGAAATTAAAATTTTTAAATCAAGTAATGAAACCACATGATCACACGACATTTCTTGGACCGTTTCATCAAACCACAAAGTATTATAAATACTTCTTGAAGCATGGTTGCGATCACCAGATCTCTAAAGCAACAGATCCTCCTGACTCAAGTCCGATCTATGAAGATGGCACTTGAGGGCGCGATGATGAGACGCGTTCCTACAGCATTACTCGATGAAAATCCAAGCCTTGAATCTCCTGATTTCGTCCAACGAAATCCGTTGATGGAGATCCACGAGCAATCGAAGCGACAACACAACGACGTGGAGGCGATTGCTTGTTCCCTCAAAGCACAAGGTGGACGGCCACCTTAGAGAGAGAGAGTACGCATGTACTCTTATATGTCATGAAGGGCTAGGGTTTCCGTCCTTTTATATTAGTTTGGGAGTCCATGGATCACAATCCATGGCGTACACAAAATCAATGGTTAGATTGATATGTGTACAAAATCAATGGCCATGATTATTGTTGTTCAAAAACAACAATATATTAATTTATATTAAATTAAATATATGTTGCATTATCCTCAATAAAATTTAATTCAATGAAATTAATTATCACATGATAATATAATAATTATTAAGAAGGGGATAATTTCCCACCTAAAAACGTGGGGCATCACCCATGACTAATTCATTTGGTGGCAATTGTCCCATTTTTATTTTATCTTATTATCTCCTATTTCTTTGCAATATTATCCACTAAATTAATTCACAATTAATTAGTGTATATTTATTGCAAAATTATCCACTAAATTTATTCCCAATTATTTGTGAATATTTCAGTCATGCCATTGAAAAAATATGTGAGCCATATTCACATCCCAAACTAAATTGTAAATTACATTTCCAATTAATTGCTTATTGTGAATCCAATTCACATTAACAATCAACAAATGCTATTTACAAAGGTGCTCTCTCACTAATATATTCTAAA
Source organism: Ottelia alismoides (assembly GCA_037367405.1). NCBI lineage: Eukaryota > Viridiplantae > Streptophyta > Magnoliopsida > Alismatales > Hydrocharitaceae > Ottelia > Ottelia alismoides. The sequence goes on along the minus strand of JAZKJV010007604.1, from coordinate 3,841,102 downwards.
TCACATTTATAATATATACACATATATTATGGATAACACTATCCACAATCTGCATTTCCTTGATAATTAAATTCCATTTAATTATCTTGGATAATTATTCTCATAATATGAATCCTATTCATATTATACTTGATAATTAAATCTCTTTAATTATTAAAATCTTGTTGCTTAGATACATAATTCATCAAATGAATTATTCTAGAACTCCTTCAAGAATAATGTGCTTTCTTGACATATACTTCGAGATAAGGACATGGCGATTGTATTGTTCCACATATATGGACTTGGATATTGAGATCTCATCTCAAATCCAGATCTTACGTACCTCCCACAGATGCTCGATTAAATCAAGACCGCAAATCTAATCTTCTCATTGCATCTGAATCTCATTCAGACCAATGTCCAACACTAGGACCAAGATCAAATTGCTTCTCTACTGAGAGGAGTCACTAAAATCTAGACCTATTTCATCACTCCCTTGGAATGGAAGCGTCATGGTTATACAATCGTTTATGATCACATCACCCTCTGGTATTCCCAATACCTATACATCCTGCAGACTGGAAGACCTATGATCAACTTGAAGATTAAGATAAATTTGCACTGTCCTCTTCAAGGTTTGATCACCAAGATTCTCAATCTTGGTCATTGGGAATTGGTATCGATCATATGCTTTCCCAAAGCATATATCATACCTTCAAATTCTTGTCATGCTTCCAAAGCACGATGACCATGCATGGAATTTGATCGGTCCAAATACCTCATGAGTGAGCTCATGTCTTCCGGTTCATAAGTGAACCTAAATGATACCTTTGAGAGATCGTATTACTCATATGCCCTTACATGCACACCAGCGTGCTGGTGTATAGACCTTGGTTAGGTCATCAACCTACTGGTCTACCAAATGTACACACTCAGACATATAGTAACACATCTGTCTCTGGTCAGAGGATGTGTGCCTATTCTATGATATCATTCAACATAGGACTTAGTTTATCTCGATCTCATTAAGTCGACCCTTTGACCTAACTAATTTGACACCTCCGAATCTCTATTCCTATGCAGAGGACTTGCATAAGAGGTCGTTCAGATATCAGCCTATGTGAGAAAGGATTGCCATCTCCTACTCAGGCTGGAGATCATCTCTTAATAATCATTTGACGGTGCTTGATGAGTACTCTATCTAACTCTTTAGATATTCATCCAAACACCAGCCTCTATTCATTTATTAAATCAACAGCTATATGATCATCAAGATGGCCATGGTACATAACGCTAATTGTATAGAGGGACCTATTATGCAAATTAATTATTCTTCATTTTAGATAAGGGAACGATATTTGCAATAACATTTATTGCATAATGGCTCGCCGTGGGCTCGCATGCCGAACAATCTCCCACTAGCCAAAGAGCCATTAATGGGCTAATCATTTAAACCCACACTCATTTGACAATCATAGGCTATTTGGAAAATAGCTAGGTAAGCTGGTCAGTCATTTTGTTCCTGCGAGACTACGCCAAGTCCTTTTACGACACTTGTATATCCCCAGTTAACAGTGCTCGCATCTAATGCGAATGTTGCATCTAATGCAACCAATAATAAATTTTGTCAATCATAGTGTCCTTGACACTACAGCTTAAAAAATTATAATTATAACTAGTATGTAATTTCTATTATCCTTATCGGAATACCCTTATTCCTGGAGATCTCTATCTCGTAAGGTATTCACAGCTAAGACCTTTTAGATCTCCATCTAAAAGTCTTAATTCCTTGAAGATAAGACTTAGAGATCACTATCTCTAAAGCTTTGTCATCTTTGAAGATATTGTTATTACTGCAATCAAGTGTTCTATCTCCATAGTAGGATTAGTAACAGTTTACTACTCCCATCGCATGGCAGACATCTGGCTTTTGTACACATCTAGCATACTTTCAGCTTCTTGTAATTGATGCACAAAAGGGCAATCAGTTTTAGCATTCACTTCCTCAACTCTTTGATGTGGTATCCCTTTAAATAGGTAAATACCAAATCTTAAAGGTAAGAAAGCCTTTCTTGGAATTTCCCAAAAAAAATGGAACATGTCCAAGGTGTACTACAAATGTGACAGTCCCAATAACCTCTTTTCTTTGCTTCTGAACACCTTCAGAACTAAGATCCAAGAGGCATCTTTGAGATCATATCTCAAGCTATGGAATAGACAAATCATAAAACACTTATTATCATCCTTATATCATTCTAAAATGATTAGGATATTATCTACATTTAGCATGACGAACACAATGGCACTCCCACTAAGCTTCACATGGTACGCCGAGATTATATCTGAAATTATAACATTTATAATTTCATCAAATCGTATGTTCCAGCTACAAGAAGCTTATTTGAGTCCATAGATGGATTTCTTTAGCTTCCACACCTTTCTTTCCCCAATTATGAAGCCCTCGGGCTACTTCATGTGAATATCCTTAGAGAGGTATTCTTAGAGGAATGCAATCTTGACTTACATCTTGACGATGCAATAGTCAAGTTGTGTAGCTAAGGTTAGCAACATTCCGATGATTTTAAGCATGGTCACCGAAGAGCAAGTCTCATTGCAAGCAATGTCTTCTCTTCCGGTGTGTAGCTCATGGCTATGAATCGTGCTTTGAAGATCGCTAACTTCTCATCAGGTTCCCTCTTCTCTTGAAGATCCATTTACACCTTAACGGGTCTTACCCTTATAGGTGTATCCTCGAGGGTCCATATACAACATTTGTATATGAAGTCTACTTTAGACTTTATTGCTAATATCCACCTTTCCATGTCGCGATCCTCAGGATCTTCATCACATGAAGTCCAATCACTATCAGACTTAACTGAGACATGGAATACATCCTCAAACTCATTTGAAGAGGTATTAGTGTTTCATCTTTAATTGTCCTTTTAGTTCCCAATTTCAGGAGCCTCATTATCTTCTCAAGATTAAATGAGTTCCTTCACTTCATTTTCATCTTGATTCTCGAGAGTCTCAATCCTCTAAGAATCACATCCTCAGAGATGAGATCTTTTAAGAATATCAAGGTCATAAAGTATGTATCCAATACCATCCTTTATTTTCCTAATGAAGTAGTACTCTCTAGTGCTTGATTCTAGCTTACATGCATGGAACCTTATTAAGGATATATATTGTAGTCTCTACAACACATATATACTTGGAAACTAAGGGATAATTATGCTAAAATTCATCATTGATCAAATCATGTCACACATGATCTAATTGTATCTTCCTATAACTCCATTGAGTTTAGGTATGTTAAGAGGATTGAGATAGAAATGATATTCATATCTTCATAAGGTATTCTTTGAATTCATCTAACATGTACTTGCTACCTTGGTTAGATCAAATTCATTTAATATTCCTTCAAACTTTGGTTCTAAATCAAAATTGTGAAATCTTTGAACATTTCAAGGGTTTCTCAGGTGAAGAGAAGAAATCTCATATCATACATAATCATCAATAGATATCACATATCCATAATGTTCACTATGATATAGATGATCCACATACATCAATATGTATGGGATCCCGAATACCTTGACATCTTACACCTTTCCCAAAAGAATGGTGTATTGGACATTTTACTTTGAATACAATATTCAAAAGTATGTACGATTTGAAATTTTAGACATTCTAAAGTTTCATCTCTTACTAGTCTATTGATCATATCAATAGACATATGTCCAAGACTCGATGCCAGATCATTGTCAAATGATCTTTATCCTCCTATTGATCTTATGAAGGTTTTAATTTTCAGTATTAGAGATCTTAATGAACCATTCATTAATTTTCTAATTTTGTGGAGTTACTAGATGTTAGATTACTATCTGAAATATATCCATCACAACTCTTTATAATAATTCTATCTTACAATTCGTGTTTGTTTCCAACATTTTAGAAACAAACAATGAGTGTATTCTAATATCTAGGTCATAGAGACATTCTCTAAGCCTAAGGGCTCTCCCACTGAGAATATGAAGTCCTTCTATCCAACAAAGATTGCTGCAACAATTACATCAATATCCATGTAGATGACTATTAAACCTTAAGATCAAATTTCTAATCTTATAATATATACATGCAACCAATTGCAAGTGTCATTAGAAGGTTGGGATACAATTATCAGATTTTATCTTATGAAATAAGTAAGTCAAAGTCAATTATTATATGTAGATTATTCCGATGCTCTATCTGAGTCATTCACTAAGTATTTTAGACAGATTTGATAGTTATACTATCAACACATCAACTTATTGCAGTATTGGCATTCATCCAACTCTTTGGATGCCATACGGAAGTTATAGAAGTACAATCAACTCTTTGACTTTCCTTCTCATATGGGGCCGACCCACGCTTCCATTGTGCTCTCTTCATCTATAAACAACCATTGTTCAAGACAAAGAATCTCTTATGTTGAATTCAAAAGATTTCAATACAAGAGCACTTCAATATTTATACATGCTTCATTAAATTCATACAAAATGATTATTACGAAGCTTCATGGATGACTTGAGTATAGATAATAGAATGATGACACTCATCATATCTACATACATCTTAACTCTTGGGTTCAGGTAGGTATTCAAACATTTTGAATACATTACCTCTTTCGAGCCACCATTCTGCATAATGCAGAGAACCATGCTATTCATGATTAAATGTCTACAGCACATATGTATGCCAGAACATCTTCTTAGATTTTATACGGATTAATTTGACAATTGCGATCATCATCGACATGTCACTTTCAAAGTACACTCGATGAAAGATCAAGACTATAGAGACATACAAATCCTAGGGTGATGTCTTATTGTCTTATTTAATTGTCATTCCTCATTATGTTGACGAAACTTGCACATTACAACCACATACATTATGTATCCAATCGCAAGTATAATATCTGGATCATGAGTCCAATCCATGATATTTTATTGGTTATTATTGAGTATAACATTGAGTGGGTTTAATGAAGGATTATCTGAAATAAGAAATTTGCATAAGGGTATATTATATATATATATATATATATATCTTTGATTTAGGAATTTTTGTATCAAAGTTGTCTTGCATTGTCAACAATGGAAGTTCATTCCCTTAATCACTTTCAGTGTAAGAGATATCCTTACCATTATATCTCTAGCAAGATCTGGGATCTCCTTTCTATCCTTATCACATCCCAATAATACGAGAACTTGTGACTCGAATAAAGAGAAGCGGGAACACATTCCGCCTTGCAAGTCCAACTTGCATTTCTCAATTCGGTCATTAACACCCGGGCCCACCACCCCTAAGATGATGTTGACCCGTTGTTAATTGAACCAACCGTCAACATGCTTAATACTCGCTATACACAGTCCAATATCGCCCCAATAATATAAGGACCTGATATTGGGTCACTACATACACGACCTTACTCTTTCGAGAAGCAAAGACCCCGATCCAAATAAATCATATATAGGATCTGTCATTTCAGACATGCATCTCCTATATATAACATCTGGCGACAGAATCCTTTGCCTTGACGGGAGACCATGGATGTCACTTATGTGATCCTCCACATCATATTCAAATTGTAATAATTAATTATCATGAATTATATTCACATAATTAATTCTTCAAAGGGAAATACAAATCTATTCATAATAGAGTGCTTTTAATTGGATATAATCAATTTAATCACATTAAATTAATTATCAATCCAATTATCAATCAACAAACTTGATTATTACTTGAATAGGGGTATAATCTCAATGTACATTATTCGAATTTTAATAATTAGAAAAATACACTTTGACTTCTCCGGCATTATCGAGTCCCTACCCGTTGTCATGGCCAATACCGATGGGAGTGGGTCGGACCACATTCGGTGCAACCAACTACCCCAAAGCTCCCCGACTAGACACCATATCCACCTCATGAAAGAATAATACCAGATAGATCATTATGTACTTTGACATGCTCATCGTTTTTCAATCGAAAATATACCATATAATATTCATCAAAACCATTTTGATAATATTATACGGAGATTTGCTAAAAAAATCCCCAATCCTATTCAAGCAAGACGGTTTTGCATGTAAAAGTTGTCCTACAACTATTGTAGGATAAACTAGGGTTTTGCATGAAAACAATGTTTGTTGATAATTTCATATCAACCAATTAATGATCAAGATCAACTATCTTGTCATCTTGGTTAGTGAAATGTCATTCAATGAAATAATTATCTCTTTAAATATTTCATAAATATTTATCAATAATCATTTCAGAAAATTAAATATTAATTTTCATCAACTTATTTGAATGACTTATCACAAGGTTTATGATAAAAAATGTCAATTTTAAGCAGTGACCCCTACTCACTATAATCAACATATTTCGATCAATGTAAATCCAAATTACGCAAAATCAATTTTCTAAGATTGCTAATTTGATTTATGATAGAACTCAAATGATATTTTATGCGTTTTTATGCGGATCAAAACAGTAATTAACTCATTAACCATGTTTAGATTCGTAGTTCCCGCAACAGTGAATACATGTTCATTCAATGGGCCATATCTTGAGCAAATGGATCATAAACTCAGATCCTATGGTTTTCTTATTAATGGGAACAAAATTCAATTGAAAATTGCGTGTTTAAGCAATTTAAACAGTGCCGAAAAATTCAATTGAATAGAGGTGCAAAAATTAAAATGCAGCAAAAATTTCGCAACCCTTTCAAACCCAAGTCGTCCTAGGTTTACAAATCGTGTCCAAAACCTTTTTCGACCTAAGGTTATGATACCACTTGAAGGATATGAGGAATCCTCAAGAGCATCATGGAAGCATGTTGATCACATCTCTTGCGATCGGGGAGACTAGTCGCACTAGTCGCTAGATGCAACGGAATTTAAAATTTTTAAATCGAGTGATGAAACCACATGATCACAAGAACATTTCTTGGACCGTTTCATCAAACCAAAAAGTATTAGAAATACCTCTTTCAGTGTGGTTGCGATCACAAGATCTCTAAATCAAGAGATGCTCCTGACTCAAGTCCGATCTACGAAGATGGCACTTGTGGGCGCGATGATGAGACACGTTCCTCCCGCAATCCTCGATGAAAATCCAAGCCTTGAATCTCCTGATTTCGTCCAACGAAATCTGTCGATGGAGATCCACTAGCAATAAAAGCGACAACACAATGGTATGGAGATGATTGCTAGTTCCCTCAATGCACAAGGTGGACGACCACCTTAGAGAGAGAGAGAAGACGAGAATGAGAGAGAGAGAGAGAGTAGACGTGTACTCTTATATGTCATGAAGGGATAGGTTTGCCCTCCTTTGATATTAATTTGGAGTCCATGGATCACAATCCTTGGCATACACAAAATCAATGGTTAGATTGATATGTGTATAAAATCAATGGCCATGATTATTGTTCTTAAAACAAACAATATATTAATTTATATTAAATTAAATATATGTTGCATTATCATCAACATAATTTAATTCAATAAAATTAATAATCACAAGATAAAATGATAATTACTAAAAAGGGTATAATTGCCCACCTAAAAACATGGGGGGTAGCCCATGACTAATTCATGGGTGACGCCACCTCATTTGGTGGCAATTATGCTATTTTTATTTTATCTTATTATCTCCTATTTATTTGCAATATTATCCATTAAATTCATTCCCAATCAATTAATTCATATTTATTGCAAAATTATCCACTAAATTAATTCCCAATTAATTTGTGAATATTTCAGTTATGCCATTGAAAAAATATGTGAACTATATTCACAGTCCAAATTAAATTGTAAATTACATTTCCAATTAATTTCTTAATGTGAATCCAATTCACATTAACAACCAACAAATGGTATTTACAAATGTGCTCTCTCTCTCTAATATATTATAAATCACATTTATAATATACACACAGATATTATGGATAACACTATCCACAATCTGCATTTCCTTGATAATTAAATCAAATTTAATTATCTTGGATAATCATTCTCATAATTTGAATCTTATTCATATTATACATGATAATTAAATCTCATTTAATTATCAACATCTTGTTGCTTGGATACATAATTCATCAAATGAATTATTCTTGAACTCCTTCAAGAATAATGTGCTTTCTCCGCAGATACTTGGAGATAGGGACATGGCGATTGTATTGTTCCACGTATAGTGACTTGGATATTGAGATCTCATCTCAATTCCAGATCTTACATACCTCCCAGAGATGCTTGATTAAATAAAGACCGCAAATCTAATCTTCTCATTGCGTTTGAATCTCATTTAGACCAATGTCCAACTCTTGGACCAAGATCAGATTGCTTCTCTACTGAGAGGAGTCACTAAAATCCAAACCTGTTTCATCACTCCCTAAGAATGGAAGTGTCATGGGTATACAATCGTTTATGATCACATCACCCTCAGGTATTTCCAATACATGTACACCCTTCATATTGGAAAACCTATGATAACCTAAAGATTAAGATCAATTAAAAGCAGATCTTGGTCCAGTAGGAAGTCCGACCTGAAGGTGGTGTGATCGTGAGGTAGACAATGCGGTAGTTGCATACATGGTCTCTTAAGAGAATAGGGTACTGGAAGACTATGGTGGATGTGTATGTGGACTAGTTGAAGCAGGTATGACAGTGGTTTCATAGTGAGTATCTGCCGGGTTTCCACTTTCTGACATACGTGGCACATCACTCACCGGGAAGGGGGATGCAGGAATCCAATATGGAAAGCAGTCATACGACACTTACGTGGCACATCACTCACCGGGAAGGGGAATCTCTAACGCGTACTCAGAGATATTAATATAATAGAAGACTCATTAACTGACACTGACCAGCCTAGCTCACACCGGGGAAAGGTCTGTGTCTTCCCCGGGGATCCTTCCTCTTCAGTATAAATGTCGAGCGAGCTTTAAAGTGAAGTGCCCCCTGTGGTATAGAAGGCTTTTTGGTCACATTTGAAATAGGGGGGACCCTCCTCTACCTATGAATGTGAATACTAAGCCCCGACGGCCCACCCCTTTGTTCTCTTCTTCTGCATTTGATATAATATTTGAGAATCCTCCTCTACTACCCCCGCCGCCTAAGGGTCAGCCTTTGACTTCAGGAGGAGTCGAGCGAGGGCAAAGCGGACGGTTACAGTGCGAGCGGTGAAGCGAGTGGCATCCCGGGAGAGATCGATGAACATGTGCAAGAAACCCCGGAAAGATGGTATATAATGGAGAAGGTAGGAGGCGGGATCTTTCATAAAGTCGGCCTTATCGATTGCTTCAAAAAAGAAAGCGTCCGAGTATACTTTTCCGAGACGCAGAGGGGAGAGCAGCCTTTCCGAGCGAGACTCTGGAGATGCGTTTAGGAATGCAGTTCTTCAGAGGATTCTCCTCTTTTGAAGAGTACGAGAAAAGGCCAGAAGAAGTAGGAGACAACCCCTATGTCAGGGGGCGGGTCCCACTTGTATATTGTATTTGGCCGAAGAAGCATCTGACAGGTCGGACTAACTGCGGGAAAGACTATTCGACTTGCATCTTTGAAGCGATGGGCTACTTTGGGAAAGACCCGCCCGGTGTGATGTTCCAGATTGATATATATAGTCATGTGAGATCCCCAAAGATCGTATGCTCCAGGACTGATGCGGGTAAATGGTTGACCTGGAGCAGACTTTCTGAGTATTTATATATTCGGGGGAGGGCAACCGCGGACGTCATCTCGGAGTTTGGGACATAGAAAGCATAGGGAAGGAGGAGCCCTTCTTCCCCGCTAGGCTTCATGGTTATCCTCTCCGTTGTTCAATTAAGCAGATAGCTTTCATTCTAAGCCTTGCCTTGTAAACTATGCTCTATCTTTCGGTTTTTTCAGGCTGCTTAAGACTTCGCGGCATTTTACCCGAAAAGGGCTAAGTCTTAGGCTGTCCGCCCCTACCTTCGCCTAACTATGGACCTCGCAAAAGCCTACATCTTCTAGAGGCCCGAAGGCTAAGGTGGGGAGAGGTCAGTGGCGCAGAGGCGAGCTGAGAGAAGAGTGGAGAGGGGAAGCATCTGCTCATGCTGTCATCTCAAGGGATGTGCCCCTACTGAATATCAGACCCAAAGCAGGTGAATTCTTCAAGTATCTCAAGATCATATGAACAACATCCATGTGTACCTTCGCTTCATGAACCTCCCGATTTGTCAGGTATAGCTCTCTGGGTCCCTACCGACGCTGAGGTGCGAAAGAATGGGGAGCGAACAGGATTAGATACCCTGGTAGCGCCTGGTATTCCAGCGGCCAGACAGAATTCAATCCAGCAACCCGAGGCACGTAGTGTTAAAGCAGAGTTTCGTCCTGAGCTATGAAGATAGGGAAGAAGCTCCTTACGGTGGGTCAACTTCGTCCTATAACTCAACCTGCTCCCCGGGATCCTTTGGCATTGAACTCTATGGCCCACCCTCTGCCCTGCAAGAACTGCCTTTCCGATATCTGTTGTTCTACATGCCCGATTGGGAAGCCTGCCTGACTGTGAGACCAACAGGTCGAACAGAGACGAAAGTCGGCCATAGTGATCCGGGAGTCCTGTGCGAAGGCTTATCCCAGGGCCATGATTTAGACGGGAGGAAAGTTCGTCAAGAAACCCTACTGGTTGTCCCCCCGCCTAAAGGGCCTCGGTTCCCACCTCATGCAGGATAGACAAACCTTCCTCCTCCCTTGTTTACGTCGGTTTCGTAACTAAGGGGCAACTACTGGGCGCGCGGAGCTTTCATCAACGCTTAACTAAATCATCCTAAACCGGCCAGCCTACTGTCTTCTTCAGCGTTTGATCATCAAGTTTCTCAATCTTGATTATTGGGAATTGGTATCGATCATATGCTTTCCCAAAGCATATATCATACCTTCAAATTCTTGTCATGCTTCCAAAGCACGACAACCATGCATGGAATTTGATCGGGTCCCAATACCTCATGAGTGAGCTCATGTCTTCCAGTTCATAAGTGAACTTGTATGATCCCTTTGAGAGATCATATTACTTATATGCCCTTACATGCACACCAGTGCATCGGTGTATAGACCATGGTTAGGTCATCAACCTAATGGTCTGCCAAATGTACACACTTAGACATATAGTAACACATTTGTCTCTGGTTAGAGGATGTGTACCTACGCTGTGACAGCATTCAATATAGGATTTAGGTTATCTTGATCTCATTAAGTCAACCCTTTGACCTAACTAATCTGACACCTCCGAATCCCTATTCCTATGAAAAGGACCTGCATCAAGAGGTCGATCAGATATCAACATATGTGAGAAAGGATTGCCATCTCCTACTCAGGCTGGAGATCATCTCTTAATAATCATTTGACGGTGCTTGATGAGTCCTCTATCTAACTCTTTAGATATCCATCCAACCACCAGCCTCTATGATTCATTTAATGAATCAACAACTATATGATCATCAAGATGGCCATGGTACATAACCCTAATTCTATATAGGGACCTATTATGCAAATTAATTATTCGTCATTTCAGATCAGGGAATGATATTTGCAATAACATTTATTACATTATGGCTCGTCGTGGGCTCACATGTCCAATAGAGTCCTCATATTATTGGGGCCATATTGTATTGCACATAGCAAGTTGTATTCCTATTGATGGTTGGTTCAATTAATGACGGATCAACATCACCTTAGGGGTGGTGGGCTTGGGTGTTGAAGAACGAATTGGGAATGCAAGTTGGACTTGCAAGGCGGAATGTGTTCCCTCTTCTTTTTATCTGAGTTGCAAGTTCTCATATTCTTGGGATGTAACAAAGACAACGAAGGAGATTTCAGATCTTGTCTGAGATATAATGGTAGGTATATCTTTTACATTGAAAGTGATTAAGGGAATGAACTTTCAATGTTGACAAGGCAAGACCACTTTGATATAAAAATTCCTAAATCAAAGTAAAATGTGTATATATAATACATACACTTATGCAAATTTCTTATTTCAAATAATCCTTCATTAAACCCACTCAATATTATACTCAACAATAACCAGTATAATATCATGGAATGGATCGATGATCAAGATGTTGTACTTGCAATTGGATACATATTGTATGTAGTTGCAATGTGCAAGTTTCCTCGTAATAATGAGGAATGATTAATTAGACAATAGATCAACAATCCTAGGGTTTGTGTGTCTCAATAGTCTAAATGTCTCGTCGAATGTACCTTGAAAGTGACATGTCGATGATGATCGTAATTATCAATTATTCCTTATAAAAATCTAAGAAGATGCTCTGGCATACATATGTGGTCTTGACATTTAATCATGAATGACATCATTCTTTGCATCGTGTAGAATGGTGGCTCTATAAGAGTTGATGTATTCTAAATGTTTGAATGTCTACCTGAATTGAAGTCTTTTAGAGTTAAGATGTATGTAGATATGATGAATTTCATCATTATACTATCTATACTCAATTCATTCATGATGCTTCATAATATTCATATTGTATGAATTGAATTACACATGTATAAATGTTGAAATACTCTTACATTGAATTCTTTTGAATTTGATATAAGAGATCACTTTTCTTACGCAATGGTTGTTTATAGATGAAGGGAGCATAGTGGAAGCGTGGGTCGGACCAATGTGAGAAGGAAAGCCAAAGAGTTGACTGTACTTATGTGACTTCCATACGACATTCAAAGAGTTGGATAAATGCCAATACTGCAATAAGTTGTTGTGTTAATAGTATGACTATCAAATCTATCTAGACTCCTTAGAGAAGGACTCAGATAGTGCATCAGAATAATCTACATATAATCAGTGAAATTGACTTTCTTATTTGATAAGATAAAGTCTAATAATTTTATCTCAATATTCTAATGACACTTGCAATTGGTTGCATATGTATTAGAAGATTAGAAATTTGATCTTAAGGTTTAATGGTCATCCATGGTGAAATTGATGCAATTGTTGCAGCAATTTCCATTGGATCAATAGACTTCAAATTTTCAGTAGGTGAGCCCTTAGTCTTAAAGAATGTCTCTATGACCCAGATATTAAAAATTATAAAATTATATAAAATAAATATCCCAGAAACGACGTTGTCATTAGGTCCCAAAACTGACTTTTTGCAAACGATATCTGATTTTATTGAAATCACCTTAATTAATTGAGAATATTATTTATGAGCTCTAACGGTGAGTAGAGGGAATTTGGAGTTCGTATGAGGAAGTTATTATGTTCGAAAGTTGAGAATTTGATAATTTGAAAGGTAGATTTCTTGGCATATATACAAGATAATATTTTTAACTCATTTTTATATTTTTATATACATTTTTAGAAATAATCATGAAAAGAGTTTGTGAAAATATGCATATATGAATTAATTAAAAATCAATGAAGATTTTATATTTATTTGACAAATGGTGAAGAATGTGTGGAGTGCATATTAATTATTTTTATGATTTTTTCCACATCTCCCCCTACTTGTTTGTTTGTGGACCAACCCATGATGACGTGGTCTCAAGGGTTAGGTCATATAAATATATCTTACAGCTGTATTTATATTTTAAAGTCATATTGTACATATATACATATTTACAATCTTCCTTCTTTTCTTTTCTTTATTTTTATTCTTTTATTTATTTACATGTTTTTGATACATAAAAGTGTATTTTTATTCATGAATGAGGTTTTCATAAATGATGGAAATTAATGGATATTTATATGGACTTGTTAGGGGTTTTAAGATAAAGTGCGACAGAAATGTTAATGAATCATGGATTCATCAACACCCTATACTTAAACTTTACTAGTCCCTTAGCAAACACTTATTTGAAAAATAAAGGAAAAAGAAAGAAAGTTATAATGAATTTGTTTTCGTAAATCAATTCATGAGAAAGTTAGAATGAAAAAGTATTTTGTCGGAGCCTTAACTAGGATTAAGATTTTAATCTCAACAGTCCTCAAGTTTCACAAATCCTTATTTAAGTTCACCCCATCAGCCAGTTCAGATTTACTTATTCATATCGCAAACTCTATCAACCTTGAAGTCAATTTGTACGGCGTGTGAATTGTTTTAGCTCTTCCAGCTTAAAGAAGCGAGGAAACTGCCCGACCAAGCTATACACTTCCATTGGTTTCTCATCCATCTTCTCTTTCCTCGAGGAGGGAGGTATTCCCGTCTAAGGTCAGTTTGTGCTATGTCCACAATCGAATATAAAGAGGAAGTAGAAGAATGAGAAAAAACTGGAGTGCGACCAGTGTAGACGCATCTCCTTGTAAAGCCCAGCCGATGTAGATAAGTCTCCAGTAAGATGTGTAGGCATTTTGGTGGAAGCTTGGACCATTGTCGTCATATTTGTATTTTGTGGCTTCTTCTTTAAATTGGCTTTGTAATTTGATTTACACTGCATTCATCTCCTTATGCCTCGACGGATATAACATCTTTTATTTCGTCCTTTTTTTGAGGTCTTGGAAAAATTGTGTCAATAGATTATTCCCTCATACGGAGTGAATATCGCAACCCCAATCTCTCTCGTCTTTAGATGTCAATGCTGTAAACATAAAGATAGAAACATACTACCAAGATGGATTGTCCTTCGCAGCCCCGTGCAAGTCGAGCTAAGTGCAAAGTGCATGTGTCCAAAATTGGTTCACAGATGAAGAGTTAAACGGATGACACCAAGTATTCTACTTAGGCAAATATGAGTTGATTTTACAAATATGGTCTTATGGAACCCAAAGAGTTAAGTCAAAGATCTGAAGAGTCTAAATTCCAGTTCCTAACTAGGCTCCTTACAATGAAGGCCATAATCAAGATCCATCCTTTAGATTATTCCCAATCTTTTGTTCTAGAAATCAAACTTATTATGAAAAATGCTAATGCAAATGCAACAATGTTTTTGTGAAGATTTTCTGAATTTTACTCATTTTTATGGATTTTAAAGCTTTTGTAATTTTATGAGTTTTAGGACTTTGTATTTTTTATAGATTTTCTGATTTTTATAAACAAGTACATGTACAATAATTTTACAAGATAAATTACCCATATTTTATTTGGATTAAGTAACTTATGTATTTTACAAATTTTATATACAAAGAAATTTACAAGGATTAAATAATTTTTACACATATATATTAGATAGGTTTTTAAATAAGTATTATACATATTAAATACATATTTTAAATACATATTTGAAAATAAGAATTTTAAATAAAGATTTTAGACATATTTTACTTATTTACAAGGATTTTATAAATAATAAATAAATACATAAAAAGATAGGTTTTAAATTAACCCTTACCCACTTTTTATGGGTTTTATAGATATAGAAAATACATAAAGAACGAGTTATGGATAAAAGTATGTATACAATATATATATACACCCCCTATACTTAGCTTGTGCTATGTCCTCATAGCATCAAAAGAGAAAAAAGACGACATACTCGTGCTATAAAAGTCGGTGAAAAAGAAGAAAATAATAAAATTCAGTCGACCCCCCATACTTACGATCTGTTCATCGTAAGTATAATTGAAGACAAAAATGGGATGACTAAGGGAAAAGAATATACAACGAAGGCACAAGAGAATTAGAGAAAATGAGATCAACGAAATCACTTGTTCCACCCTATATTTAGGATAAGGCATCCTAAGTATAAAAAAGAATGTGGCCAGAAATTAGGGACCAATGATTCATGGAAAAGAAAGGATATACAAGAGAAAAATAAAAAGAACAAAATCGAAAACGCTAATCACCAGGCAATCAGTCCCCACTATACTTAGGATCTGGTATCCTAAGCATATAAGACGAGCAAAAAAATGTGGATGACTGTAGTCTACAAAGAATGTACAAGAGTAATCAACAAATCGGCTCATCACCCTATACATATGGTAAAGTATCCATATGTATGGGAAAGAATATCAATAGATGTGGGACAAGCAAGAGAATAGAAGTAAATAAGACGAAAATAATCAAGATAAATCACGAATATACAAAGTGAACAATGTTGAGGTGCCTCAACAAGCGCTATAGTTTAGGCCCCTAGCTGTGCGCAATGGCGAGGACAAAGCAATATCAAGATTCAGGATGACATTTGTAAGGCGAATGACGTATTGTTGTTGTCTTCTTTATGTGAGAACAACAACGGAGTCAACAGTAAATACGATAACACCTGAATATTCAATCATGTGGGTGAATACTTCGGGGTAAATAGATGAGAAAATGAAGTCGTAAACTGGTAGCTCAAATGGTATTATCGGCTCATGATATGAATAAAGCGAAATAGCGGAGCTGAGAAAGTCGAATGTGGAGAAAGAAGGATCAGTAAGATATTCCTCCACATCAATTACCATCTCAAACATGAATAGCAAGTCAAGATCGAAATACTCTCTAAGAAAGCTGATATATGATGTATGTAATATAGATAAATCAGAGAAATCATCAAATATCTCAAAAGACGGCTCATCCTTGTGAGGGTCATCAAGGTGAGACAACTCAGAATCAGAATCAATATCAATATCAGAAGACTCAAAACATGGTGTTTCCTCCTGTAGATAACCCTGGGAGAAGAAATCAAACTCATCGCATAAGAAAGAAATCAGAGTCTAGACAAGCGTCTTTATCACTATCGATCACCCATTCCTCGTACCAAAGTATCACATTGGTGGAAGACTGCCTCTGAACAATCTGGAAACATGAAATGGTACTATCCCACCACGCGACTGACGAATAAGTTACTGAAATCAATCCACGAGATGTGCTAATGTTAATAGATGTCTAGTCCTCAGAAAACATATCAATTTCATCAAACAAGATGACCATTTTCTCAAATATGGTACTATCAATGTCTGGCATGTCAAAATAGTGTCCCTTATCTAACTCAAGCTGGTCATGACATGGAACTAACTCGAAAAGAGTGTCATCCTGAATCTGTGAAGACATACGACTGACGGTGGATTGTTGAAAGCTCACGGAGTCTGAGCGTAGAATCCGTCTGGTCGTTATCTTCGATGTTAAAAGAATATAGGGAGGGAGCACGATATCAAGTCAAGAACACGAGTGTGAAGGCGTATAAGATGTGGTATAATGCACACTCGCATACAAACACAATGCAACCCCAATGGATCGGTATTTTATCTTTTCAATTTTATTTTTCGTGATCAATCAATTATTTAGCAAGCTCACAGGTGTAGTCTTCTTGGGTAGTTCGTGTTTATAAAGGTGGTGCGCACCAACCTAAACAAGATTACTTCTTATAACGTCTGAGGCATGTGCTTGCAGCAAGTAATAGGGCACAAGTCCAGGGATTTGGGCTCTATTCCTTAAGTGTACGCGCCTCACTCTGTCTGGAGGGTACCTGCAAACAATGAGGGTTTTCTCTCCCAATACAAGTTAAGTGCATGTATTTTTTATTTTTTGTCAAGTTTTTAGAAGAAAGATTTTTTTTATTTTTATGGTTCTCATTTTTTGGATATTTTCAACAATATCTAGCGGGAGGTTGGTTCTTTTTAACATTTCAAAATGTATCTCACGGAGGGAGAATCATGGAATGCAACAGAAAACGATGATGCATGCAAAGATAGAAATCATACCTGATGCCGGCAGTCTACATGCAAGTGATCCATGCATAATTTTTAAACCTATATGCTAATGCATGAAAAGTCGAGAAAAATCGAGTTCTAATCAGCAATTCTAGAGTAAGAATGAATTACTTTTCAGATTAGTGATTTATGCAAGTGTGGATTAAGGAGATCAGTTTTACCTTAATCATCAAATAAATCAGTCATGCAAACCAAGGCTCCACAAAATCACATGAAATAAAGAAAATTGATGAAAACCAAAACCCGTAGTGAGGTCCCCCAAGTGCACCGACACGGGGCGAAATAGACCGCAGAGAAAGTGTAGAGTCCGGGTACAAGTCGGGATGTCCTTAGTGGACCCATTCTACAAAAGATTGAAACGAGCAAAGGCCCTTCCTCTCTCACAAAAATAAGCTAACTCACTCTTCTCTCTACAACCGACTCGTAATATGATCAAAAATCAAAATATGGCTAACTCCTCCTCAGTAACAACACCATTTTGATAACGTTAACCTGACTACGATTAATTAAGGAGTCGGTGTAGAAAACGACAAAGAAAGATTTGCATTCATCAAATAAAGAAATTGATAAAATATGAGAGAGAAAGTGAAATGAATAACTTATCTCCTATTTTTTCTTACTCTATTTTATTTTACCAAGTAAGTGTGCCTGGGTCGAACTCAAGGAGGTAGATTTACAAAATTTGGATTTTAGAGGGAAAAAGATATTTTTGTGATTTTTTACTTCTACTATGAGAAAGCGAGAAATCCTTTTTATCATTTTTTTATTTTTAAATTTTTATTTGATTTTATCTTTTTCATTATTTATTTATTTTTCATAGTGACATTTTAAACTATTTATCTATTATATATGTGTAGATATGTAAGATATAGGTGATACTATATAATAGAAATATCGCTCGAGCAACGGTCTAGAAAAGCACTCAAAATAAACTCAAAACGAATATGAAATGAGATAAATCAAAACACGACCACGACACCAACAAAATAAACAAAATATACTAAGAAACCTCGCTTGGGTAGTTGTGTAACTACCCTAGAAAAATCGATGAAAAATAAGGTCGAAAATAGGTCCATAGTGTCTACACAGTTTAGGGGTATAAATGCAAAAGAAAAGATATAAAATATTATACAGAAAGGTCCTCAGTCAGGGACTAAGATGCAAAGAAAATAAAGTTTATTACATTTAGGACCATGTACGGGGACCTAAATGTAATTCTGGAAGGTTTCTGGAGTGGCCTTGAATTCCTAAACAGGCTGGGTTTATGATGCAATTGTTCTATCATTTCGGAATGAACGACTATGATTAGACGTAGAGACTAGATCTGAGCCGTCGGTGATCAAACACGTGTCAATAGCCTGTTTTTTCTGGAGTTCTTGAAGTTCATCAACTCCTATGCACGGCTAGCGACGAGCACGTCTTCTCCAATTTATCTTCGGCGACTAGTGAAGTTCTTTGGCCTCCTGCAGGGCCAGAAGGGAGACACGTTCTCCATCATAGTTGTTCGTAGGCGATGGGGAATAGCTGGTAAATATGGCCGGTCCGACTGGTCCTAGAAGATGATGATGTTTTTATCTTCTTGGATCTTCAAAGCTCCAGTTGATGATTTGTTGCTCTAGACAAATGATTGACCTACAAACAAAATGATTTCTAGCTCGATTCGCAAGGAATCGACCAACAAGATTAAAGGATTTGCAATTCTTAAAGTGTACTTCCAGAATTAATGCAAGCAATGAAATTGGAAAGAAAGAAGATGATCCTAGGTTGAATCGATTTGGTTTTGAGGAGAATATGAAAAGTGGTGTCTAAGTACGACGATTAGAATACCTAATGATGTGCTTAACAATGCTAATCACAACACACGATTCGAGTAATAAAATGTGAAAGGTGGATGAATTACTTGGGAGTTAGAGAGTATATGACTCTCTGAGTCGTCGTTCGATGGTGAGACAAACCGGAGCTCAACGCGTGCGGTGGCACGATGCAAGGACAAGCTAGCTTGGGAACATCTCCTTCGATCAATCCTATTCCACAAGGGCAGCCTTAGGCAGAGCTGTCACCTGCATATAGGGAGGAACACGATAGTGAAGGTTGGATGACGGGTACTAGAACTGGGGGGTCAGAAAGTTCAGAAGAGTTAGTTGGCTCGCGTCAACTTGGAGGCTTTTTATAGGTGAATTGATAGGAGGTTAGTGAAGGATATGGTTAGATCCTTAAGCGCATCACGGAAGCATGAGCGTCGTATCGAATACGACGAAGAACGACTAGTCGGACTAGATGTTCTAAGCAGCGGAAATTAAAAATTTTTCATGCGACGAAACCACATGATCCAAGAACACTTCTCGGATCTCTTCGTCGAAACCACAAACAAGTAATAGGACTACCTCTTGAAGCGTGGTTGCGATCGAGTCTCTAAACGAAAAGACCTCCTGTCTCAAGTCCGATTCAACGGAGGATACGCTTGCGAGCGCAGGGATGAACCGTGTGCTTCTCGCAATCCATGTTGATGATCCAAGCAGTGGATCTCCTGATCTCGACACACGAGATCCATCGTCTTCTTCACAAGCCAGGCACATTGAAGGAGACGGAGATCCACGAGCAAACGATCGGGCAGCATGACGACAACGCTGCGGCGATGGAGAGTCTCTCTAGGGCATCCATGGTCGACAACCATGAGAGGAAGAGAGAGGGCTGATGTGTAGAGAGAAATAGAGAGAGATGTTATTCTAAAGCATTGTGTAAAGAAGAGCAAAGGGGTGCTTCTCCTTTTGTAACATTTTGGGATCCATGGATCTCAATCCATGGGACAACACAAATCCAATGCCTCTCATTGATTGTTTTTCTTTTAATGGCTAAGAATTGTGTTGGAAAAAACCAACAACAATTAATTTAATTTAGATTAAATATATATTTATAAATCAATATAATTCAATTATCAAATTAAATCATGATCTCTTGGAGATCATAGGAGAGAGTGCCTCCTTCCATGTTGGAAGGAGGGGACGGCCACACATTCCTAATAGGAGTGGTGGCCGCCCACTCCATATATATGGAAGGTGGCTCTCATCTCTATATTGTAATCTCCAAGATTATGCAACAACTTTTGTTGCAAATTATTCTACAAAAATAATTCATAATTATTTTGTAGACATTGCAATCTTGCCATTGAGAAATTTGTGAATCATATTCACAACCCAAAATAAAATGTAAATTACATTTTCAATTTAATGTCCAATGTGAATCCAATTCACATCAACATTTAATTATCAAATGTAAATTATAAATTTCTCTCTCTTATATATTATAAATCACATCTATAATATATATGACTAATATGGATATTGTTATCCACATTATTCATATCCATGATAATTAAATCACATTTAATCATCTTGGATCTCTATTCTCATGTGCCCAAATAATATGAATCACATTAACATTATTCATATCTTTGATAATCAAATCACATTTAATTATCTAAAATAACTCTCTTTATAATATAATCAAATTCATATTATTTATGATAATTAAATAACATTTAATCATCCATTTTCTCAATGTTCGGATACATATATCAACAATGAAATTATCCTGAACTCTTTCAAGGATAATGCGCTTTCTCAGCGAGTACTTGGAGATAAGGACATGGTAATTGTATTGTTCTACGTATAGTGACTTGGATATTGAGATCATATATCAAATCCAGATCGCGGGCCTCCCATAGATGCTTTATTAAATCAAGACCGCAAATCTAATCTTCTCATTGCATATGAATCACATTCAGATCAATGTCCAACATTTGGACCAAGATCAGATCACTTCTCTACTGAGAGGAGTCACTAAAATCCAGACCCGTTTCATCACTCCCTAGGAATTGAAGCGTCATGGTCATACAATCATTTATGATCACATCACCCTCATGTATTCCCAATACTTGTACATCCTGCATACTGGAAGACTTATAATAAACCCAAAGTATTAGATCAACTTTATACTGTCTACTTTAGGGTTCTATCAGTAAGTTTCTCACTCGATCATTGGAAGTCAGTATTGATCATATACTTTCCAAAAGCATATATCATAGCTAGGTCTTGATCATATACTTTCCAAAAGTATATATCAAACCAACAAATTCAGTCAAGCTTCCAAAGCGAGACGACAATGCGCATGGAATTTGATTCTTCCCAATATCTCATGAGTGAGCTCATGTCTTCCGGTCCAGTAACTGAGCATGTATGATCCCTTTGATAGATCGTATTACTCATATGCCTTTATATGCACACCAACACGCCGGTGTATAGACCTTGGTTAGGACATCAACCTATTGGTCCGCCAAATGTACATACTCAGACATATAGTAACACATCTGTCTCTGGTTAGAGGATGCGTGCATGTATCGTGACAGCATATGATATAGGACTTTGGTTATCTCAATCTCGTTAAGTCAACTCTTTGACCTAACTTATCTAACACCTCCGAATCTCTATTCCTATGCAGAGGACCTGCATCAAGAGGTCGGACAGATATCAGACTTTAAAGATAAAGATTGCCATCTCCTACTCAGGATGGAGATCATCTCTTAATAATCATTTGACGATGCTTGATGAGTCCTCAGTCTAACTCTTTAGATATTCATCCAAGAACCAACCTCTATGATTCAACCGTTGAATAAACAGTTGTATGATCATCAAGATGGCCATGGTACATAACCCTAATTGTACTAAGGGACCAATTATGCAAATTATTCATTCTTCATTTCAGATCAGGGAATGATATTTGCAATAGCATTTATTGCATAATGGCTCACTGTGGGCTCGCATGTCCAACAGTTAGGTGGTGATCAAGGGTACAAGTGAATTAGGGTAGTTAAGAGGGTAGATTGGAAGGTTAGGATTGAAGATATAATTTAGGAGAGGTGTGAGAAAATTCGGTGAATTTTTGTAAATTTTAATAACATAGTTTAGAAATATTAATAAATACGGTATAAGTTAAGTAATTAAATTTATCTATAAATTAGGGATTTAGATTTAACTAAAATAATAAATAAGCTCCAAAATTCTGCGAAAATAATTAAAATTATAAAATTATTAAAAATATAAATAGTGTGTTCTAAATAAAATAAATATCCCAAAAACCCCATTGTCATTAGGTCCAAAAGCCAAATTTTTGCAAACGGACTCCGATTTTAGTGAAATCACTTTCTAATTGGAGAATATTATTTTATGAACTTTAAATGTGAGTATAGTGAAATTGGAGTTCGTGTGAGAAAGTTATGATGTTTAGAAGTTGAGAATTTGATAATTTGAATGTTGGATTTAGTTGGCATATATACAAGATAATATTTTTAACTTATTTTTATTTACATTTTTAGAAATAATAAGGAAAAGAGTTTGGTGAAAAATAAGCACATATGAATTAATTAAAAATCAACGAAGATTTCATATTTATTTGACATATGGTGAAGAATGTGTGAAGTGTATATTTAATTATTTTTATGACTGTCTTTCCTTATCTCCCCCTACTTGTTTGCTTGTCGATCAACCCATGCTGACTTGGTCTCGGCGGTTAGGTCATATAAATATATCTTGCTTGTATATTTATATTTTATAAGTCATATTGTACATATATACATATTTACAATCTACCTTCTTTTCTTCACTTTATTTCTATTCTTTTATTTATTTACATGATTTTGATGCATAAAAGTGCATTTTTATTCATGAATGAGGTTTTGATAAAAGATGGGAATTAATGGATATTTACATGTATTTGTTAAGGGTTTTAAGACAATGCGATAGAAATGTTAATGAATCATGGATTCATCATGTTACGAAGTGGTGCACGTAGGAAAAATATGAGAAGGGATGGGTGGGGGCGAAGTTAGTGGAGGGCAGGCGTAGAGTGGAGAGTTGATCCAGGTTAACAGACAAGGGTTGGCCAATCAGGGGCTACTAGAATACGGCCAAAATAGGCTACAAGACCAAACAATGTGAAAATATTAAATAAATCAATAAAAAATCAAAATAAATTAATTTAATTGAGTAATGTAAACAAAAAATATTAAGAGTAAATTAGAGTTTATTTTAGTGACTTCTAATTAAATAAATAATACAATTACAAGGGTCAAAAAAAATAAAAGGTGTTATTTACTGGTTTGTATACTTGTATACATAGTATTTTGATTTTTAATTAGTTATTTTAATACATAGACATAATTTAATATTTTATTTATTTATATTATTATACAAGGATTTTAGTGACCTTTTTATTTGAATTTTTTAGAGTTAATTTTAAGGTTAGTTAAATAGGCATATGTACAATATATACATGGTGATACCTATACAATAAATTAATGATTTTATTTTTTAGTAATTTTTATTTTATAATTTTTACTTATATTTTATATGAGTTAAATACAATATTTACAAGTAATGAAAAATACAATATTAAAAAGAAAGCAATGAAATAAATAATAAACATAATATACATAGGATTATCATACAATAATATCCAAATTGGCCACGTTTAACACCTTAACTAAAAAATTTACAGAACCACCATCATTTAAAAAGTATTTTATTTGGAGTATAATGGAAGTGAGTTTGATGAATTTGGGATCTGGGTGGAAAAGATATTGAGCCTAGAAGTTTGTATTTTGTGGCTTTTGGAGAGTGATATTATCTACACAATCTTGACATGTTTTAACCGGAATTATTTTTATTATTTACAAAAGAATTTTAGAATCAATGTAATAGTATGTAATATAGAAAATGTAATACATATGAGGAATACGTACATGTGTCTATTGGACATGCGAGCCCGCAACGAGCCATTATACATTAAATGTTATTACGATATCATCCCATGATTTGAAATAAAGAATAATTAATTTGCATAATAGGTCCCTTACTACAATTAGGGTTATGTACCATGAACATCCTAATGATCTTACACCCAATGATTCAATATTGAATCGTAGAGGCTGGTGCTTGGATGAATATATAAAGAGTTAGATTGAGAACTCGTCAAGCATCGTCAAATGGTTATTAAGAGAGGATCTCCATCCCGAGAAGGGGATGTCAATCATTTCTCTAAAGGTTGATATCTAGCTGACCTCTTGATGCTAGTCCTCTTCATATGAATAGAGATTCGAAGGTGTTAGATAACTTAGGTCAAAGAGTTGTCGTAACAAGATCGAGATGACAACGTCCTATGTCTTACGTTGTCACCATATAGGCACGCATCCTCTGACCGGAGACAGATGTGTTACTATAAATCTGAATATGTACATTTGGTAGACCAATAGATTTATGACGTAACTAAGGTCTATACACCAACGCGCTGGTGCGCATGCAAGGGCATATGAGTAATACAATCTCTCAAAGGGATCATATAAGTTCATTTACTGAACCTAAATACATGAGCTCACTCATGAGAGACTGGGAAGAATCAAATTCCACACATGGTCGTCTCACTTTGGAAGCTTGGCTGAATTTGCAGGGTTTCATACATGCTTTTAGAAAGTATATGATCAACACCTAGGTATGATATATGGTTTTGGAAAGTATATGATTGATAATGAGTCACTTAATTAGAAATCCTTGAAGTATATAGTGCAAAATTCATCTTATACTTCTAGTTTATTATGGGTCTTCCATTATGCAGGATGTACATGTATTAGGAATACCTGAGGGTGATGCGATCATAAACGATTGTATAACGATGACGCTTCCATTTCCTGGGAGTGATGAACAGGTCTGGATTTTAGCGACTCCTCTTAGTAGAGAAGTGATATGATCTTCTTCCAAATGTTGGACATTGATCTGAATGTGATTCAAATGCAATAAGAAGATTAGATTTGCGGTCTTGATTTAATCAAGAATTTATGAGATGTCCGCAAGATTTAGATTGGAGATGTGATCTCAATATCTAACTCATTGTACGTGGAACAATACAATCGCCTTGTCCTTATCTCCAAGTATCCACATAGAAGGCATATTATCGTTGAAAGAGTTAAGGATAATTTCATTGTTGCTATTATATATCTGAGCATTTAAAAATATGATAATTAAATGTGATTTAATTATCATGAATAATATGAATTTGATTCATATTATATGGAGAGTTATCATAGATAATTAAATGTAATTTAATTATAAAATATGTGAATAATGTAAATGTGATTCATATTATTTGAGAACATGAGAATAGAGATCCAAGATGATTAAATGTGATTTCATTATCAAGGATATGAATAATGTGGATATAACTATTGATATATCTTATAATTATGATTTATAATATATAAAAGAGAGCTATTTGTAGCTTATATTTGTTAATTAAATGTTGATGTTCATTGGATTCACATTGGAAAATTTTGAGTTGTGAATATGATTTACAAATTTCCAATGGCAAGATTGCAATATTCACAAAATGACTATGAATTATTTTTACAGAATAATTTTCAACAATTGTTGTTGTAAATATTGGATATACATTGAATAATGTAATTTTGGTGATTACATGAAGGTTTCCCCTTTCCTGATAGGAGAGGGGGACGACCACCCATTCCTACAAGAAAAAGGTAGCCGTCCACTCCACCTATGAAGGAGGCTGTCTCCTTTTCATTTTATCCACATTTGTTAGATTTAATTTAAGAATTAAATTATATTGATTTATCAATACATATTTAATCTAAATTAAATTATTTGCTGTTGTGTTTTTCCAACAAAATCTTGGCGACTGAAAGAAGCACAAATCAATCTTATCCATTGATTTTGTGTAGTCCATGGATTGCGATCCATGGACTCCCAAAACCTTATATAAGAAGAGTCACCCCTTGCTCTTCTTAAGTTTGAAACATCATCAAGGCTCTCTCGCTCTCTCTTTCTCTCTGCATGTCATCTCTTCCTCGCTGTCTCTCTTATGGCCATCCACCATGATGCCCTCGAGAGAGTCGCCATCGCCGTAGCATCGCCGTTATGCTACCAGATCCTTCGCCCATGGATCTCTGTCACCTTTGGGTGCCTCTCTTGTGAATAAAATGTCAGATCTCGTGTGATGAGATCAGGAGATTCACACTTGTATTAGCAACATGGATTGCGAGGAGCATGCATTTCATCAAAGCGCTCACAAGCATCGCCTCTATCGGATCAGACTTGAGACAAGAGGTCTCTTTATTTAGAGACCCGATCGCAACCTTGATTCAAGAGGTAAACCTAATACTTGTTTTGGTTTAGATGAAATGATATAAGAAGTGTTCTTGGATAATGTGGTTTTATGCATGATTCTTTTTTTAAATTCTGTTGTCTCGAGCAACTAGTATGACTAGTCGCTCCTGATTGCATACGATGCGATCCTCACGCTTTCGTGATGCACTTAAGGATCTCACCATATCCTTCAAGTGTTATTAGAGCCTTAGGTCAGAGATTTTGGATACGATCCATAAACCGAGGATGACTTAGGTTCATTGGGGTTTGCAAAAGTTTTATGACATGTATTATTTATCTTTGTTCAGTGAATATTTTCGGCCTATTTTAAATTGTTCAAACACGAAATTATCCCACATATTATGTTCCGAATTAAATAAGGAAACTGTGGGATTTGAGTTTTCTAGATTTGGAATCCGTCTACTCAAGTTATGATCATTATAGTGAACATGTATCCACTGTTTAGGGGATTGCAAATCTTGACATAATTAAGGAGTTAATTACTGATTTGAAATGCCTAGAAATGCATGCAAATCACTTGGGTTCTGTTTCAAATCAAATTAGCAAACTTTGGAAATTTATTTTTCATGATTTGAATTTAATTAATTGAGATATGCTAATTTTAGTGAGGACCACTGTTGGAAATTAGTTTCCTATTCAAGAACCTAGTGGTTCTCATTTAATCAATTAGTGAAATTAATGGTTTTATTCCTGACATAATTATGGATACATATTTTAGAAATATTTGATGGTAATTATTTCCTTAAATGACATTGCCTTAACCAATAATTGATTATCACAAATTGGTTACTCAAACAACTTTCCAACAAACATAGTTACTTGAATAGGATTGGGTATTTATTTTGCAAATTTCCTTATAATATAAATCAAAATGGTTTTGGTTATTATTATATGGTATAACTTTATATGAAAAATTGATTATCATCTCAGGTACACAATGATCAATTTGGCATTATCTTTTTCCGAGGTGGATATGGTCTCTGGTCGGGGAGCGTTGGGGTTCCAGGTTGCATTGTGTGCGATCTGTCCCATTCCCGTCAGTACTAGCCATGATAGTGAGTAGGGTTGGTGTAATTCTAGAGACCTCATTATGTATTTTTCTAATTACTAAAATTTGAAATAATACGTATTTGAGATACTATCGTATTTCAAGTAACAATAAAGAATGTTTATTGGATATTAATTGGATCGTTAATTTGATATGGTTAGATTAATCAGAATCCAATTAAAAGTTAAAACACTCTATTATGAATAGCGTTGTTATTTCCCTTAGAAGATTTAATTATGTGAATATGATTCATGATGATTAATTAAAATTTGAATATGATATGGAGATCATGCATACAAGCACATCTAGATCAGGCTCTTTGCTTCTTGAAAGAGTAAGGTCGTATGCATAGTGACCCCAATATTGGGTCCTCATATTGTTGGGGTGATATTGGATTGTGCATAACGAGTACTATTCATATTGATGGTTGGTTGAATTAATGATGGGTCAACATCACCTTAGGGGTAGTGGGCCCTAGTGTAAAACATCGAATTGGGAAATGCAAGTTAGACTTGCAAGCCGGAATGTGTTCCTGCTTCTTTTTAGCTGAGTTACATGTTCTCATATTATTGGGATCTGATAAAGATAAGGATATCCCATATCTTCATTGAGATATAATGGTAAGTATATCTCTTTCATTGAAAGTGATTAAGGGAATGAACTTTCAGTGTTGACAAGGAAAGATAACTTTTATATAAAAATTCCTAAATCAATGTAAAATATATATTTATATACATCTATGCAAATTTCGTATTTCAGATAATCCTTCATTAAACCCACTCAATGTTATACTTAATAATAATCAGTAAAATATCATGGATTGGATCCATGATCAAGATATTACACTTGCAGTTGGACACATAATATATGTGGTTGCAATGGGGAAATATTTATCATAATAATGAGGAATGGAAATTAAATAGACAATAGGACTACAATCCTAGGATTTGTATATCTTTATAGTCTTGATCTCATTGAATGTTCTTTGGCAGTGACATGTCAATGCTGATTGTAATTCTCAAATAATCCTTATAAAATCTAAGAAGATGTTATGGCCTACATATGTGCTCTCAACATTTAATCATGAATTACATGAGTCACTACATCATGTAGAATGGTAGCTCTATAAAAGATTACGTATTCAAAATGTCTTAGTACTTACATGAACCAAAGTCTTTTATAGTTAAGTTGTATGTAGATATGATGAGTGTCATTATTCTACTATATATACTCAAGTCATTCATGAAGCTTCATAGTGTAAATATTGTATGATCTGAAAGAAGAATGTATAAATGTTGAAATGCTCTTACTTTGAAATCCTTTTTGATTTCAATATAAGAAATCCTTTGTCTTAAGAAATGGTTGTTTATAGGTGAAGAGAGCACAGTGGAAGAAAGGGTTTGACCCAAGCAAAATGAAAATCAAGGAGTTGACTGTACTTTTGTGACTTCCATATGACGTCCAAAGAGTTGGATGAATGCCAATACCGTAACAAGCTGATGTGTTGATGGTATGAACATCAAGACTATCTAAAATCCTTAGAGAAGGACTTATATAAAGCAACAGAATTATCTACATCTACATATAATCATTGAAATTGACTTTCTTTTTTGATAAGATAAATGTCTATTAATTGTATCTAATTCTTCTAATGACACTTGCAAAAAGTTGCATATGTGTTAGAGGACTAGAAATTTTATATTCAGGTTTAATAGTCATCCTTCGATATTGATGCAATGGTTGCAACAATCTCTATGAGATAGATAGAATTCATATTTTCAGTGGGAGAGCCCTCAGTCTTAGAGAATGTCTCTATGACCTATATATTAGAATACACTCTTTGTTTATTTCTAAATGTTGGAAATAAAAATGAATTCTGGATTGAACCTATCATAAAGAGTCTCCCATTCTGAAATTAAAAAGAATGAATGCACTATAAGGTCCCTCTGTACAATTAGGGTTATGTACCATGGCCATCTTGATGATCATATATCTGTTGATTCATTAAATGAATCATAGAGCTTGGTGTTTGGATGAATATCTACGGAGTTGGATAGACGACTCATCAAGGACCGTTAAATGATTGTTAAGAGATGATATCCAACCTTAGTAGGAGATGGCAATCCTTTCACACATAAGTTGATATCTGAACGACCTCTTGATGCAAGTCCTCTGCATGGGAATAGTGATTCGGAGGTGTCAGATTAGTTAGGTCAATGGGTTGACTTAGCGAGATCGAGATCTATGTCCTATGATGAATGATGT
The DNA here is from genome assembly GCA_037367405.1 of Ottelia alismoides. NCBI lineage: Eukaryota > Viridiplantae > Streptophyta > Magnoliopsida > Alismatales > Hydrocharitaceae > Ottelia > Ottelia alismoides. The sequence goes on along the minus strand of JAZKJV010007604.1, from coordinate 3,810,916 downwards.
CACAACATAGGCACGCATCCTCTCACCGGAGACAGATGTGTTACTATATGTCTGAGAGTGTACATTTGGCATACCATTAGGTTGATGACTAACCAAGGTCTATACACCGGCGCGCTGGTGTACATGTAAGGGCATATGAGTAATACGATCTGTCAAAGGGATCATACAGTTTCACTTATGAACCGGAAGACATGAGATCACACATGAGGTATTTGGACCGATCAAATTCCATACATGGTCGTCGTGCTTTGGAAGCATGGCATGAATTTGAAAATATGCTATATACTTAGGGAAATCATATGATTGATACCAATTCCCAATGACCAAGATTGAGAAACTTGGTGATAAAACCCTGAAGAAGACAGTGTAAAATTGATCTTGATCTTAAAGTTGATCATAGGTCTTCTAGTATGCATGATGTATTGGTATTGGGAATACCTGAGGGTGATGTGATCATAAACGATTGTATAACCATGACGCATCCATTCCAAGGGAGTGATGAAACAGGTCTGGATTTTAGTGACTCCTCTCAGTAGAGAAGCAATATGATCTTGGTCCAAGTGTTGGACATTGATCTGAATGAGATTCAGATGCAATGAGAAGATTAGATTTGCGATCTTGATTTAATCAAGAAACTGTGGGAGGTCCGTAAGATCTAGATTTGAGATGCGATCTCAACATCCAAGTCGCTATACGTGGAACAATAAAATCGCCCTATCCTTATCTCCATGTATCAGCGGAGAAAGCACATTATTCTTGAAGAGGTTCAAGAAGAATTTATTTGATGAATTATGTATTCAAGCAAGAAGGACTTGATGATTAAATGAGATTTAATTTTCAAGCATAATATGAATGAGATTCATATTGTGAGAATAATTATCCAAGATAACTAAATGGGATTTAATTACCAAGGATTATGGAATATGGATTATACTATCCATAATATTTGTATATTATAAATATGATTTATAAATTATATCGAAGAGAGAGAATCTTTGTAAATAACATTTGTTAATTATTAATGTAGATTTGATTCACATTAGTTAATTAATTGGAAATTAATTTACAAAATAGTTTGGGTTGTGAATATGATTCACATATATATCAATGGCATGATTGAAATATTCACAAATTAATTTGGAATTAAGTTGGTGGATAATTTTGTGATAATGGTTATTACAAATTTATCAAGAAATAATAGATAAAATAAAAAGGAGATTAATCACCACAAAATATAGGTGGCGTCAACAATGGGTGACGCCCCCCCCCCTATTTTTGGGGGTGATTTATTATCTCCTCCTTTTTTATCTTGTTTTCTCTTGATAATTAATTTATGTTGATAATATTGCAACATATATTTGAGTTAAATAGAAATTAATGTTGTTGGTTTTTAACCATCAACAATCATGGCCATTGATTAATACATAGATCAACTTGGCCATTGGACCTATGTGTCCCATGGATTGAGATCCATTGGATCCCAAACTAACATATAAGGAGAGCTAACCTATCCTTTCAAAGGTACATAATTAGGAGTTGTACAAGGTTACTACTCTCGCTCTCTCTCTCATTCTCGCCTACTCTCTCTCTCTATGCAAGGTGGTTGTCCATCTTGTACACTGAGAAAAAGAGTCTATCGCCTTCGCCTTCGACGACTCGAGGATCTTCTTCTTCTTTGGGGATGCTTTCTCTAAAGGAAGACGACGGATTTTGCGGACTTTCTGGAGCATTTTCTGTCCGGACTTTGTGGACCCCTTGTTCACTCCAGCAGGACCACCTCTCTTTTTCTAGGAGGACTTCGCTCCTGATTTTTTGTACATATCCTACCAACCTACTATTTCAGGATTCAGACTTTGACCTTCACCAATCATTTACACCACCATTACTCTCACATTTAGAAAACTCCATATTCCTTGAGTATCCTAATCCGGAATGTGATTATTGTCCACACCCACCGCCCACACTTGACACACAAATCCTGAGATATTGGAGTCACCTTTCATGATATCCACACTCGAGACCTTGAATAAGATGATGGATCATATGAACTCAAGGATGAACAACATATCTGGCAAAAATAAGATCCATAATGTAGCTCCATTCTTTGAGGATTCAGATTCATTTGAGGATGATCATGAGAGATTGCTATTGCCCAAAAGACAAAAAATGAGAAAAATTAAAAAAAATCCAAAAAGAATTTGGGAGACCTTTGGTTGAGTCGGACTGTGAGGAGAGTGCTCACTTGCCATATCCTTTGACCACACATCCTTTCACACCCTGTCCCACCATTGACCCCGAGGATGTCGTTGTACATATTGCTCTTGACATGCCTCGTGTATATGTTGATTTCGACTCTCTCCCTTGTATTGAGGGGATCCAAAAATTTAAAAAATAATTGACTGAACCTGAAGTGGTGGCCATTATTCATGAGATTATCCGTGTCCCACTTCAGCAGGCCATGACTGATTTATCTGCTCCTCTTCCCAGGAAGAGAAAGCAGAGGAGTAGATATGAGCATCATATCTTGACCATGGCCACTGCCCATGCCATCACACACCGTCCAATTCCTAGGAAAAAGAACATTGTCTCACCTTTCATTAGTTGCACCATCTCTGATCACACATGTGATCACACTCTCCTCAATGACGGTGCATCGATGAGCATGTTACTCTTATCGCTGGTACAATCTCTTCACTTAGGGCCTCTCAAGAAAATATGGGTGATTGCTCAGTTTGCATATGGATCTATCAAGAAGCTGCAGAGTATCCTTGAAAACGCAGTCATCTTGATTCAGGGCAAGAGCTACAATATTGATTTTGTCGTATTGCCCATGGACCTCCACTAGGAAGCACTCTCCAATCATCCTGGGACAACCATTCCTTGCCTCTGTGAGGGTTGTTATTGACTATGGATGATGAGAGATTCGCTTCTGTTCTACTGACGAGAGCAAAGTATTGATCACCGCACCGACTGCTAACCAAAGACATGCACCTGTTGTGACCACACCTATCTTGGCAGGCCTTGAGGACCATGACCTAGATGAGACCATCAGAGATTTTTGTTGCATGTTGGATACTACTGAGACACTAGAATTCCTCTCCAAGGAGGAAGACTTGGAAAGCATGGACCTCGGAGTTGTTTCTTCTGGGACTTGGCATTGTGTTGATGATTTCTACAGGATTTACACGATTGATACCATTGAGCGGAGGGCTGATTTAAAGACTAAATAGGGCAGACATGATTTAACTACTTTCACTGATGAGGCTGTTCCTGTTTGCTTGGATTCAGATGATACTAAGGCCTAATTTTGATGTGGTTGCTTTTATTCGGGAATTCGGGACTTTTGATAGAAAAGATGACCTGGTTGAGATTCTAGAGGACGAACAGTGTTCCACTACTTCCACTGATGAGTTTGTTCCTTTTGGTTTTGACCCGGACAAGACCTCGCACGACAACACTGACTACACTTCTTCTGATGATGATGAGTTCATCCCCTTTCACTTTGATTTCAGTGAGACAACCTAGGCAGGACCTAGTCGTACTTCTTCCACTGACCCGTCTGCGCCTTCACACCATAGGACCACCGAGGACATACACCCTGTCGACCATGATCGGTTTGTGTCATCCGAGGACCTCCATGATGACCTGCACCATACCATATCCATTCCTCAGTGGTCCAGCAAGAAGGTTTGCTTTCAACCTTCTTGACCTTATGTACATCCATCTCTGTTGTATATTCGCATTTGTTCATCCCCATATATCTCACGTATTTCTCATCCACCCATTCTCGTATTTGCCTTGCTTAGGACGTACTTCGACGTAAGTATAGGGGAATGGACGAGCCGAGTGTACATTCTTCGTTCTGTTTCATTACTCTTGTTGTTGCCTAAACTTTGGGATTCTTTTACCATAAGTATAGAGGGAGTGATGTGCACATGCTCACGATATATTCTTCCATCTTATGATCTTTTTTCTTCTTTTCTTCTTTTCCTCTTCTATCTTCTTTTTCTACCAAAAAGGGTGTCGCCCCTTTTTGTCAGTCTTCTATACTTAAGACGTACTTTGTCCTAAGTATAGGGGGGTGCACACCCCGATGTCTTCTATTCTTTGATCCTCTCCACTGTCTCCTTTTCTTGTCTATACTTGGGGATATCTTACCCAAAGTACAGGGGGAGACAGTCTGAGTACGATATGTTCATTCCCACCTTTGACGCTCCCTACTTTGTGTACAGTCTACTGTACTTCGGATTATCTGATCCTAAGTATAGGGGGGACAGTCAACTTCTCATTCGCTCATTTATCCATTCGTTTATTCTTTAGACTCTTCTATACTCAGTAGAGTTATGTCTTCTCTTTTCACTCTGATCTATGAGGACATAACTCATGTTTAGTATAGGTGCGTCGTATATACTCCGTATATAATTTAGACATAACTTGTATTTTTGTATTTTTAATAATAATTATGGCTAATTATACTATTAAAATCATTAAAAATCTAAACAAAATGATGTGATTATTCATCAAATTATTTTTATACTTACTGATTAATAAATCAGGAGAAAATGTTTTTTGCAAAATGTTTGACAATTTGAAAACTTTTTTGAAAAATCTTTTGAAAACTATTTGGAAAATGCTTTGTTACATATTTTCAACTTATGTAAAAAAGTTTGTTTGAAAATTTATTTCCTTTGCATGAAATAAAAATATTTGAAAAACTATTTGCAAATGGTTGGAAAAATTGTTGATAAAATATTTGAAAAATCTATATATATTGTTTGGAAAATCATTGCGAAATGATATTCAAATGTGTGTACATGTTTGTAAAAATGATTGTAAAAATTATTTTGGACTATAGTTTTCAAAAATTATTCGAAAAACCTTTTTCAAATAGGTTTGAGGAATATTCAACTCACCTACAATTCTTTATATCTATAAAATTGACTACTTATCCTTTGTAAATTCTTAAAAATCCATTTCTTGTAAATATAAGATGCATTTTCATGTAAATGCTTGTACCTAGTTCTAGCCAAAACTTTTGCTTTAAAAAATCCCCAAAAACATTTGCATAAAGAAAAAACATTTTAAAAATATTTTTGAAAAACCGAAAAAAATGCATATGCATCATCTTTTTAAAAAATCCATAAAAATTCAAAATCTTTGAAAATTGATTCACAAAAAAAATTTTTACATTCTGCCTAACATTTGCGTAGAATTAGTATTTTTCAGATTGAGTTTGATAATTGAACAAGTCTAAGTAAAATCCGGAGATTGGAGCTTGGTTGGGCCTTAAATCTACCTAATTAACAGGAACTTTATAGGTACTGGAATTGAGGTATTTCAGGTATATTGGACTTAATTCTTTGAGGATCACGGGACTTGGTTCAATGGATTCTTGACTACGTAAGTAGAGTATTTCAAAGCACATGCACGACTCTTGTTGATAATGACCTAACTTGGACACCTGTACCTTTCACTTGTCTCAACTCAGTTGGAGTGGTGAGGGGGTTGGATTTGTTGGTATGTGACGCACATAGGTGGAAACACTTGTCCTCTTCTAGGGAGGGAAGTGCACCCCAGCTCATCCGGTGATGATGAGTTTTGATGATAGGAGAGTGTGGGTTGCAATAAAGCTTCAAAAGAGGGTTAGTCTACTCGCTCAAGAGGAAAAACCCCTTATGTAAATGCTCCTGTGAATAGTATTTCAAAAAAAGAAAAAGCAAAAAATCAAAAAATCCAAAAAAAGTGGATAGTCCTGTATAAAAATAAAAATTCATGTCGGAGTGTACATATGTTGTATAATCGATAAGCAAGCTTGAGCTTCATAGTCAAATCATGTGAGCCTGCAACTGGATGATTTGACTACGCTGGTCTTGCATCCTAGGATAGGTAGCTACACTGGCTGCCATCCATTCTTCTCTTCACCCCATCCTCTTGAGCTGGTTGCCACTTGAACTTAGAAGGGAATACCCCACTCCTCAAGGAATGACTTATTAGATTGGGGAATCGTTGGGTTGTCATACTAGAAAAGTCAGTCTCTTTATCATTTCAGTTGAGGAGTGCCACCATCACTTACACTATACGAGTCAGATTCATAGTCATAAGCGTCTGCGTATGAGTTGAAGAATTCTGACCTGGCAATTGGGGAGACTTGAATAGAGTTGGGATTCTAGAAGGCTGATGGATTTCAAATCTGGTTCTCATTAAGGTTCCACCCGCACTAAAATTCCAAAGGTACGACTTAACCTCCAAACATTGATTTTGTGAAGACAAGTTTGATAATTAATCCTAGTCCAATTTTCTTCTTTTTCTTTTATTTATTTTTCTTATCTGCACTTATTGCATAAGTGTTTGCTAGGGAATAACAAAGGCAAGTATAGGGGGATGATGAATCTCCATTTCATCGTCTTTATTCTATAATTTGGCCTTAAAAACCCTAGTAAATGCATGTAAATAGGCTTAATTTAGGCAGTTTAGCTTTTATGTATCATTGTATAAATAGTGTATAAAATACGGTTTCAAAGACAAAATTATAGAATAAAGAAAAGAAAAGTAAAAGAAAAAAATGTTACATATATTTTATGACCCCAGGCCCCGAGACCTAGGCATCTCGATGACTAGGTCGACAAAGAATAAAGTAGGGGGAGATAAGGGCCAAAATACATTAAAAATCCCTTTTATTTAATTCATTCTTTATTCATTTTTGGAATCGATTTTTAATTCCACTTTTTATAGTTCAAATTAAGAAACTTTGAAATTGAAAGTTTTAGATAATTAAATATAGATAAATACAAAATTGATTTCATGCAAAAATAATGTATAGATAAAAAGTTATGATTTGAATAAGTTTCCAGAATTCCAACTTCCCATACCTGTTTCGATTAAATTAAAATTCAAAATTTATCAAAATAGCCTTAAATTGTATATAAATTTTTATAAGCTATTTAATGAAGCTGGTTTCATATTTTTTGGACTTACAGTTTGAAAGTTGAGTTTTGGACCTCTATTGTATTCTTATACCAATTAAAATATTCATTTTATTTATTATTCATTATTTTATAATTTTCTATTTTTATAATTTTGTGAATATTATTTTAATATATGTGTATATTAAAATAAGAATAAAACATTAAATAAAAAACTAAAATAAAATACTTGTATACAATACATAAGTATAATACCTATAAATATACCTATAAAGAATATACTTTTATTGTACAGACTACTTCAGAAAAATATAATAAAAATATATTTAAGTTTATAAAATTAAGTTATAAATATATAAAGTAATAAATAAAAATGATAAAATTAGATATATAAAATAAAAAGATAACATTAAAATATAGAAATGAATATACCTATATAAAACTCATAAAAGGTTACTTTTAATTTTAAACCTCTAAACAATAAATAAAAAATAAAATATTTTTTTTATAAATTAATAAATATCTTTCATTTAATAACCTAAAATTAATAACTTCGTTTATTATTTTTAATTGATTTTACAAATTATTTTTTCTGGATTTTTCCTGGTTGGTCCACCAACCAAGAGGGCCCGAGAGTTAACAGCGGGTCAACTCTCTAACCTGCCTCCTGCACTCGTCAGACCTCTTTTTTGCCCCGTCTTTGCGGATTTTTCGAGGTCAAATATTTCACCCTTTCGTGTCGATGCCTTCTGCATTTTTTATCCTCGATAATCCAGAATGCACGCCCTATGCTTGTCTTGGGCGGTGCAACGTTGCATCTTCTGACGTCTCTCGATCCTGGAGCCGTACAACCACCTTGTTCAAAAACCCCCCATCTTTCCCCATTGCGCTTTGAACCTATTTTGACCATTTTGCCCTCTTTTTTGGCGAGCTCAGGACTGGAGCTCGTGACAGGAGCTCCTCCAGCTCCATGGAGTTGGGTTAGGCGTCTCGCAAGTTGGTCTCCACCCACCTCCATCAAGGAACCGCTGTCGAGGTACTCATCTGAGGCATACCTGCCTTTTTGGTCATTTTTCTTTATTTTTCTTGAGTTTTTTATTCATCATTTAGCATTCTATCGGTGCCTTCCATTTCTACTAAAACCATCCGACATGCTCCATCGCCATATCACTGGAGCTTGCTCCGACGAGCTCCGACTCCACATCCCATTCCATTCCTTTTTATCCACTGGAGGGTCGTGGAATTTTGCCTGCAACCCTCGTAACACTTCCTGCTGGTCCTGGAAGAATAAGACTACATGAAGGCGATTTCGCACCACGCTAGAGGCTTCTTGAGTTCCTTCTCGACTTCACCACCGCAGGAGCGCTCCTGACGTTGTCAGCCGATTTTGATGCCTCCAAACGCCGGAGGACCGTCGTAGGACCATCAGGTGCCAGTTTTGAGCATGAAAACCCGTCGGAGAGGCGGGATTTGGCCGGTGGAAGTCTGCTGCGGGGGACCTTCTTCCCAGTTCCTCCTGCCTCTACCGTTGTTCGATGAAGGCTGGCATCCCAAGCAAGCAGCTACCATCGGATCTGCCTCGCCCTCAGCCATTGATCTCCCCCTACGGATCTGATCATGACCGTTGCTCGTGAAGCAGGATCGGGCATCCAGATCTTGACATATGTTTAAGTGAGTCGGCCAACGTCGTCCGATCCGCCCCTACTGGGTATTTTGCATATAAACACCTAGCCATTTTGTATTTAATAATGAAAATATAAACTTTCATCTGTAGTTTTCAATATTTGTAATATTTACATCTAGACCCCTGAACATTTTTTATTTGCATTTTTGTTCATGGCCACGTCACCTCACTTGTCTAGTGCACGTGAGGGCTGAAATTTTGCGGACAAGTCCCTTGGGATTTTTGTATTTTGAAACAGTCCAGAAAATTTTTATTGTAGTTATATTATTTCTGATTTTTTTGCATAAATTCCTCTAGGTTTTTGGTAATAGCCAAAAGGTCCCTACCAGGTCACATGTTCTACCACATGGTCTTTAGTCTTTTTGTAGCGATACCCATGTGTTTTTGGTGATTTCTAATTGGTCCACTATATTTTTAAGCACGTTTAATATTTTTTTTGTGAAAATTACAACTTTTCCCACACGCTTTCATATATTTATAGAAATACCCCTCCTAGTGTTAAATTTTATCTTTGTTGATTGCATTTATTTCATGCATATATAAAACTAAAAAAATCCCCGGAAATTAGCATAAGTGCCTGTTCCATCGCTCTATCACATCATATTTTTATTTCACATTTTTGTAGCATTTTACTATTTATTTAAAAAACATGCATTTTAATCCTTGTTTGCATTAGAAAATACATAAAATTATAAAAACTTTTTGAAAAATTCTCAAAAAATAATATATTTTGTTTATTTATGTGTGTTTTATCATCAGACCAAAATCACTAAAAAAATAGAAATGAAAACTCCTAAAAATTTCAAAACCCCTAAGAACTTTATAAACAATAAAAACTCCATAAAAATCACCAAAATATAGTCTATGTTTTTTAATTTTCTATTTTTTATCATCTCTAATTTAAAATTAATTTGGAGAATTTTTTTACTATTTACTATTTTTCATCTCCATTTTAATATAAGATATTTATTTTATTCCTTATTTTGATTTTTTGGGACTTGAAAAATATTAAAAAATTAGCAAAAATATATAAAAATAACAAAAATTTTAGGAAAATATAAAAAGCACAAAAAAAATTATTTCCTGAATTTTAGATATTTTTACCTACTTTTATCTCTCTATCATATCTCTTGTGTATATATATATCCTATATAACTTCATATCCTTTTAAAAGAAAAAGAAAATATAACAATATAAAATACAAAAAGAAAATACAAATCGGAGATTTAAAAATCAAAATATAAAATTAAAAAATCAAAAACGAAATAAAAATAGCAAATAAAATACCAACTCATATAGAAAAATTGATCACATTCATTTTTCAGCATCACTTACCCCGATCTACCTCTTGTTCCTTTTGTTTGACCTCTACATTACTTGCACTATACATATCTTTTATAGAGTTATAATAAATTTTAACTCCACATATTGCTTTTCATTATTTGATTTTTTTGTTGGTTTATTGTTGACTAATCAGGATTTCGTGAGTGGTCGCCACAACGACTTTGTCTCCGCCTTGTGTGAGACATATTTTGACCCTTGCAAAATCTCGATTATCAAGACTCTCCTCACTGTTCCATTTTTTACTGATGTCACCATGGAAAAAATGTTTCTTATATGATCTTGAGACATATGCATGGGCTCACCCTGAGTCAACCTTCTCTGACTACCTTGAACAAATCAATCCAACAATGGAGTGCACCAACATCAAGAAAACTAAGAACAAACATGCGGGACAGACACCGACCAAGGAGAAAATTTTCAATGGTCATTCATATGGAGAATCCTCACTCCTAGGAGGACCAACACCTTCACGAAACAAACTGACTGCTCCTTCATCTAAAAAGAAAGTCGCCTTCGACCTTCCGGAAGAAGAATCATCTGATAATCCCTCATCATGTCCGGAAAAGGTAAACTACATGAATGAGGTCTGTTCGACAGTCTTAAAACCTTATCTTTGTAATGATCCAAACTTCAATTCCCATTGGATGACTCTTATTCCTCACTATTATTCATCGAAAACTGATTCTCCTGCTCTCATTAAATATACTAAAATAATTTCTTATGAGATGATTGAGGCTGGTGCTTCGGAGTATTCATTAGAGGATAAATCGCTCGATCATAAGAAGGAACAAATTCTAAGAAAACAACTGAAGAAACTAAAGACCAAGAATAGCTAGAGTGCCTCCACTTTCAAATACTATTCCTCTGAGGACAACTCTGATGATGGTTATCTTTCATCTGAGTCATACGCATCATCTACTATCCAGCATGATTTCTCTGAGGATAACACTGATAATGGTTGGGAATCATATGCTTCATCTCCTTCTTATCATTACGATCTCCCACTACAGGCTTACAAAAAGATCAATCGAAAACCACCTTAATCATCGGCTACTCACCCTCCCTCCCGATCACTTTAGTCTCTTTGTACATCTTCTTCCTCTACTTAGGTCAAGGCATGAATATAGGGGGGACCGATGTCATCTGTACATACCATACTCCTATCTCACGATCGCTTCATTTCTACCCTTCTTCTATACTTAGGATGACCAGAACCTAAGTATAGGGGGAACTGATGCTCATTTGTATATACTTTCCTCATTCACATACCCAATCGGCTCATTTTCACTCTTCTTCTATACTTAGTATGTTCACATGCTAAGTATAGGGGGGCGGGCCAATCTATCTTTTTCTTTCTTTTTTCACTCTTTTATGCTTAGCCCGAGCTATGTCTTCTCCACGCTCTTGTGCTCTGAGGACACAACACTCGCTAAGTATAGGGGGGGTGTGTATATATTGTGTATATATTTTAGACATAGCTCGTACTTTTACGTAAGTCTGTATGTATTTACATGGTGGGTAACTAGCTTGGAAAAAACGCACAAAAAATAAAAAATGCTACTAACACTGAATGTGTCCCACCAAAAAAAAATGAAAAAAATGGCTTCTTATTCATTTTTGCATTAAAAAACACAACAAAAAATCCTTGCATTAAAAAAATTTCTCTAAAAAATGTGTATGCGTTTCACACACTTGCACTTCATCCAACATTACATGCATTTGGATTTGTGAAAAGTCCTTGCATTCTGAACTGAGTTATCTACAGAAACTGAGAGTGGTCTGGACGTGACCTTAATTAACCTAATTTTCATAGGAACTTCACCGAGAAATAGAATTTGAGAAGCTTCAGATTTATGACTTAATTCTTTCACATGAAAATATGTAGCGTTTGACTCTTAGTGTCTAACCAGGTCTCTTCATTCTGGGTATGACTCTGGAATAGGGAATTAATTTGTACTCTTGCACTATGCACTTAGCTCAACTCCGATAGGGTGTTGGAAGACTGTGGGAGTTTCTTTTCTGGTAGCATGGAAATCGAAAGACCGGAGTACAGAAGCTTCAGATAATGGATGGACAGCTGAGCACCATTTTTTTAAGACCCTGAAACATGTACGGAAAAATGATTCCATATCCATAGGGGTGCAACTTGATCCAAGCAGAGCTACCAAAGATTCAAATACAAAGAAGCCTACTACCAAATGAATATTCGACCAAAAAAAGGGTCCAAGTTTCAAGAAAACTTGCAGATCTTTGTGAAGACTTGGCTACACTGTCCAGCTTCACAAGGAGAGATGACTACGCTGGTCACCCTCCAGTTCTTTTCTCCTTCTTCTAACTTCTCCCCCATTTTGATTGTGAACACAACACGACAGACCTTAGAAGGAAATACCTGACTCCTCGAGGACGAGTTACTGAAGTGGAGGTTTGCATGGCAGTCCGGCATTCTGGATGGGAAGAGCTAAAACCTTTCACACACATGAGTCGATTGTTCAATGTTCATGGGGTATGCTTTGGGAGGAGGATTGATCTAAGATGACTTCTTCGCCGAAACTGTGACAATGGTGTGTAGAACTTAAAGGGTATTGATTTTAAAATTCTAAGTCTTACAGAAGTTTCGCCACACTAATAATCCAAAGGTCAGGTCTAGTCTCATTTTCACCTTCAGCTCATGGTCTTCGTATGGAACCCAATCTCATTTCACCTCATGGCATTTCTTTTGATGCTCAGGGATGAGCATGGTTTAAGTATAGGGGGATAACGAATCTCAGATTCATCACTCTTAAAGTCATTAATTAAGCTCTAATCCCTAAAAATCATTGGCATTTCTTCTTTTATATTGCATAATTAGCATTCATGCATGTTTTGATAATAATTTCATGTCATCACTCATTATTGCACAATGTAAGAAGCCAAAAATCACACTCCAATGGAGATGTAAATAGTCTAACTTCCCTGATTTTTAACTAATTCATGCTAACTCCAATTGACCTGAAACCACCCCCATTGTGTACAAATTACTATCAAGAATAAATAAAAAATAAAAAAAATTATTAACCTAAATAAATGGTCCAAAAACTTAAACCATAGTTCTAGGATTTTCGGACTAAAATCTTGATATCTTCTCCATCCAGTGTTGATTTTGATCCCACTTAATTTTGAACTAATGTACATTCAAATACCTTCTAAACAAGACCAAGTTCAAGTGAATTGGGTCTCATATGTGAAAGTTGGGATTTGGGTCTCTTTTGTACATTTTGTATTTTAGTGTTTTTTGGCCAATTATTTTATGTACATAATTTACTCGTTTTCTTTTATTTCTTTTTCAGTTGCCTTCTTTGATAAAAGTTTTATTAAAATGCATAAAAATCCAAATCCAAAATGATTTTGCAATCAAAGAAACAAACTGAGTCAGAGTCTTCACTAATTGTTTGTAAAAAATTGTGTTTTTCGTGTATTTCTTCTTTTTCTTTATTAATTAAAATCTAAAAAATAGACTAATGTGTTTTTTCTTTGATTTTATCATTTTTTTCCAGATGTGAATCTGGTCTAAAAATGATAAAAAATATAAGACACAAAAATCAAGGTATTCTATGTACATGGGATACCCCAAAATAACACTTTATACAAATGATCGATTTTGATTTTGGTCTTCATGAAAGTTGTAGATCTCATCGAAACAAGCAATTTCCAAGAAAAATTTTTTAATCCATGTTCATTTCTATTTATTCCAGAATTATCTTTTTCTTTTATTTCTGAATTTTCTGAGAATGATACGTGGCCGCTCATGTAGCCGCCACGTGTCTCCCATTTTTTAGCCTTTAATTATTTCAGTTAAAACACACACATACACACACACACACGCACGTGCAGTACATGTGTCGATCACGCATGCGCACTGCACGTGCCCAACTCCAACTACCTTCTCTTGCCGCCACGTGGCAAGATCAGGGTTGTCCGATCTCGACCAATTAGACGACACATGTACTCCGTCTCCTTCCTCCCACTTTCCCCTTTGAGGGTTGTGCCGCCTCACCCTCACGAAATCTCCATCCACCTTTCCTTCCTTGGACGGTGCATCCTCGTACAAATCTCACCAACTCTGATTTCATCTCTTCATTGATCCCTCCCAAATCTCCCTTTCCATCTCTGGTCGCACCACGCATCTTCTATTTAAGCACCACCTTCGTGCCTCACGTCCTTCGTCCGCCGATAGCAGTAAATCGTGAGGGAGCTTGGTGGTGAAAGCCCGAGCTCCTCCCCTATCAACCTGACGAGATCCGAAGGATCTTCCCTTCATTGTAGCCGTGACCCTCGACCCCTTCGCTTCCGTTCCGACCATCATAGTCCTCGACCCAACGACGTATCCACCGATCACCAGCATTAGAATAAGTCCCTTCGGTGGTGACAACTCAACGTCTACTTCCTCCAGCGGTGAGATCCGAGAATTCGTTGACCTCGTTGCAACATCTCATTCATCGGGAAGCTACTCCGCTCCGGCTTCATTGTTGTCGAGTCGTCCCTTCCAGGTACTCCATCCCTGCTTCTCCTCCCCACTTCTCATCTCTATCACATCAATCATCATGTTGTTCCTCCATAGTCTTTCTGCCTTCATCACCACCATTCTTTTTCCCATAATTGTGTCCCTCCCTCATACACCACCACCATTGCCACATGCTCCATCTCATTGATCCATCCGCTTCGACTGCACTGCATCGACAACATAACCGACAAACCATGCATCATCTTCGACTCGAGCCTAGGAGTTACACATCTCCTTTGCCCTTGCTCCATCAATAGCCACAACGCCACCACTCCAGTCGTTGGTGCCTCCAAGTCGAAGCCACAACCTCTCATCCGCGTTGGCCAGAGTGGAAATTTTGCAATGGAACCCCCAGCACTTTTGGTAATTACAATTTAGTCCTTCTTGCATTTTTTTAATTATTGTAATCTCACAAATACCCCTATGTTCTCATTTCAATTTGAACATCTATGTTGCATAATTTTATTATTCACAAAAAGCATGATGTTCTTCAACTAATTCTCTATATTTTGGCATATGATTGAAATATTTGTGAACAGTGGTTAATTAATAATTAATTATTTGTGGAAAATTACATATTTTGCCCCCATTCTCTGTTTGAAAAAACATAACTAATTAACCATTGCTCTTAAAATTGCCAAAAATTTACGGAATGTAGATTTAGTTGTATGTTACATCATGCCCGAAAATATTTGTATTTGCCTGCATAATTTGCCTTATAAAAATCATTTTGTATATTACAATATTTAGTTTTCAGTAGGTATTAAATCCAGTATTTTTGTGCTTTAGGATTTTCCTGAGATCAATCACTTAGTGATAGATCTTGGATAAATTTATCCCTTGAAAATAATGAGATTTAATATTTATTATAAGTAATTATTTAAATTTACTTTCTTTGCATTCATAAATTCATAAAATATTTACCTTGCATCCAAAAATTCCAAAAAACATAAAGTGCATTCATTTCATCATAATTGTCATCTTGGCCAATTTTCATATTTTTCGGACATCGTTTGATTGATATTCTATTTCCAATCCTTAAAATTGGATAAATTTGC
The DNA here is from genome assembly GCA_037367405.1 of Ottelia alismoides. Classification (NCBI taxonomy): domain Eukaryota; kingdom Viridiplantae; phylum Streptophyta; class Magnoliopsida; order Alismatales; family Hydrocharitaceae; genus Ottelia; species Ottelia alismoides. The sequence goes on along the minus strand of JAZKJV010007604.1, from coordinate 3,795,367 downwards.
ATTCTGCACCCCAAATTTGCAGTAAACAATAAAAAAATCCGCCTTGAAAACCATGAACGGACTTTGATAGATAAATTTCTAAGTTGTTCCTTTGCCTCCTTGAGTTCGAGCTTGGGACTTGCCCAAGTAAAATAAACATAAAACCACATTTACTAAAATTGACTAAATTTCTTGAGGTTATTTCTTGACCGATTCTGATTGCCCGCCTACAACAAAACAACATCATAATTAAATGTACGATAATTCAAGCAAATTATCTAGGGCATTTCGTGACTCATCAAGTATCAATAGATCAATAATGGATAGACCCTTAGATTTTATACAATTTCAATCATTGCCTACCTACGAACATTGTATTTGAGATAAAATGACTAAGATGCCTTTACGTAACTAGGTTATAAGATGAGAGGGTATTCTTGACCTAATGTATAACAATGTATGTGGTCCCTTCAGTATCGAGACACAAAATGGATATCGATACTATTTGACGTTTATTGATGATTATTCACGATACGAGTTTATCGCCCTACTACATCTTAATTATGAAACCTTTGAAAAGTTCAAATAGTTTAAACCGATAGGAAGATCAAGTGGATTTGATCTGACCGAGGTGATGAGTACCCCTCAGTTGAATTTAAGGAATATGTTAAAGATAATGGTATCATCTCTAATCTCACTAGTCTCCCCCCCCAACTTAATGGTGTTGCTGAAAGATGTAACATGACCATCAAGGATATGGTCCGTTCAATGATTAGTAAAGAACATTTACCTCTTAGTTTCTGGGGATATGTTGTAAAGACTGCAATATATTTCTTGAATAAGAATCCTAACAAGTCTATAACTAAAACTCCACATGAGATCTAGTATATAACCAAACCCAGTGTTAATCAATTAAGGTTTTGGGGTTTCTTGGTCCATGTCAAGAATGCGATGCAAGTAAGATAGAATCTCGATCTCCTGAGTGTTACTTCATTGGGTATGTTGAAGATGGTATTGGATACCAGCTTTATGAGCTTGAGACCCAGAAGGTTTTTTTCCCTGGATATGTGAATTTCTGGAGGGTGACTTCATTAAAGTTCTAGACAAAAAATGAAGTAGAAGAACTCATTGAGTCCCCTGAAGATTATAAGCTTATTGAACCAAAGACTTAAAAGATAAATAAATATGAGACACCTGGACCTCTTCAAAGGAGTTTGAGTATGGCTGCACCTCAGAATGGTATGGATTCCATGTATCATGTGAGACTGACAATGATCTCATTTCATTTGATGAAGCACTCGTGGATCATGACATGGATAGATGGATGCTGGCAATGAAGTCAGAGATATACTCCATGCATAAGAATGGTGTATGGACCCTAGAGCATCCACCCAAATGGGTAAAACCCATGGGTGTAAATGGACGTTCAAGAAAAAGAGGGAACTTGATGGGAAAGTAGAGACTTTCAAGGCACAACCCAAAGGCTACATACATAGAGAAGGCGTCAACTACGATGAGACATTCTCTCCTGTTCATATGCTTAAGTCAATCAGGACACTCCTAGATATAGATGCATCTCTTGACTACGACATCTCGCAGATGGATGATAAGACATCTTTCCTTAATGGATACCTCAAGGAGGATATCTATATGGAGCAGCCCTAGGGCTTTGTAACTGAGTAAGGTAAAGTACGCAAGCTGAAGAAATCCATCTATGGGTTCAAACAATCTTCTTGTAGTTTGAACATTAGGTTTGGCGAAACAAAAAAGAGTTATGATTTTGTGTAGAATCATGATGAATCTTGTGTGTACAAGAATCTTAGTGGGAGTGACATTGTGTTCATTGTGCTTTATGCAGATGGCATCCTTATCATTGGGAATTATACAAGGACGATGACCAGTGTTAATATTTGGCTATCCCATACCTTTGAGTTGAAAGATCTTGGAGAAGCATCTTACATCTCAAGTCTGAAGATGTCTAGAAACTGAGAAAAAGCGGGTACTAGGATTATCACAGCATGGGTACATTAACAAAATTCTTAAGAATTTTCATATACAGAGTTCCAAGAAAGGTTTCCTACCCTTAAGGCATATTATTGACCTATCTATAGGGATGGATCCTCAAAGTGTAGAGGAAACAAAATCCATGCCTAGATGCACCTATGCATCAACAATAGGAAGCATAATGAATGCCCTGATGTGTACAGTGCCAGATATCTGCCAAGCAGTAAGAGTGGTAAGTCGTTATCAATACTGCTATGAAGAACAACATTGGAATGATGTGAAGAACCTTTTTGAGTATCTAAGATTGACGCAAGATTACATCTTAGTCTATGGAGATGGTCATACCCAAGCCTTGGGATACACAGATTCAGACTTCTAGTCGGATATTCATCATCAAAAGTCGACATCAGGATTTGTGTTCCTGCCAGATGGTGGTCTTGTGAGATAGAAAAGCAAGAAGCAGGGTACTACGACATATTCAACAATAGATGATGAATACATTACCGCATTGGATGTTGTAAAGGAGCCGGTGTGGTTGCACAAGTTCATCCTGGAACTTGACGTAGTTTCATCTAATACTCCCATCTCGTTACTCTGTGATAACAAAGAGTCATTACCATGGCGAAGGAACCTATATTGCATCAAAAGAGCAAGCACGTGGAAAGGAAATACCACATCCTTCGGGAGATTCAAAAGCATGGTGATATCATTATCACAAAGATGGCCTTTGTCGACAACATTGTTGATCCTCATACCAAACCTTTGACATAGAAGGTTTTCGACCAACATGTAATGAATATGGTTTTAATGATTGTACCTAAATGGATCTGAGGCTAGTGGGATATTGTTAGCAACGTGAGCACGAGGCGAGCAATTCCTGTAATAAATGTTATTGGAATATCTGATTTATCAATAAAAGTATTCATTTTTTTCACTCCCTATTTGATATTAAATGAATGACTGCACTATGAGGTCCCTTTGTAAAATTAAGGTCATGTACCATGGCCATCCTAATGATCATACAATTGTTCTTTAAATAATTGAATCATAGAGGCTTATACTTGGAAGAATATCTAAGGAGTTAGATTGAGGACTCATAAAGCACCTTCAAATGATAGTTAAGAAATAATCTCCAACCCTAGAAGGAGATGGCATTCCTTTCTCATTAGGTTATATCTGACCGACCTATTGATGCATGTCCTCTGCATGGGAATAGACATTCAGAGGTGTCAGATTAGTTATGTCAAAGAGTTGTCTTAACGAGATCGAGGTAACCAAAATCCTATGTCGTATAGTGTCACGATATGGTCACACCGATGTGTTGTTATATGTCTGAGTCTGTACATTTGGCAGACCAATAGGTTGATGACCTAACCAAGGTCTATACACCGATGAGCTAGTGTGCTTAAGAGGGCATATGAGTAATACGATCTCTCAAAGGGATCATACAGGTTCACTTGTGAACTGCAAGACATGAGTTCACACATGAGGTATTGGGACCGATCAAATTCCATGCATGGTCGTTGCGCTTTCGAATAATGACAAGAATTTATAGGTATAATATATGTGGTTTGAAAACATATGATTGGTACAAACTCCAAATGACTAAGATTTAAAAACTTGATGATGACCTTAAAAACCACAGTATGAGACTGATCTATATCTTCGGGTTTATCATAGGTCTTCTAATACAAGTTGTACATGTATTAGGAAAACCTGAGGGTGATGCGATCATAAACAATTGTATAACCACAAAGCTTCCATTCCGAGGGAGTGATGAAAGAGGCTTGGATTTTAGTGACACCTCTCAAAAGAGAAGTAACCATATCTTGGTCCAAGTGTTGGACATTGATCTAAATGAGATTCATATGCAATGAGAATATTAGGTTTACGACCTTTATTTAACAAAGAATATATTAGACGTCCATGAGATCAGGATCTAAGATATGATCTCATATCCAAGTCACTATATGTAGAACATACAATCGCCATGTCCTTATTTCCAAGTGTCTACGGAGAAAGCACATTATTCTTGAAAGATTTCAAGAATAATTCCATTGATTAATTTTATATAAGAATTGAGAAATGTATAAATAAATGCAATTTAATTATCATGAATAATGTGCATTTCATTCATATTATTTGAATGCAAGATAATGATAATCCAATATAATTAAATGTGATTTAATTATTATGGATATGAATAATGTGGATAGCACCATCATATTTATTGATAATAAATTATAAATGTGATTTTTAATATATTAGAGAGATCTTATTATGATTTATATTTGTTTCTAATATATTGATGTCAATTGGATTCGCATTGGATAATTAACTGAAAATATAAATTACGTTTTATTTTGGATTATGAATTTCATTCATAAATTTCCAATTGTAAGATTACAATATTCACAAAATAATTATGAATTATTATGTAGAATAATTTACTATAAAAGTTGTTGTAAATCTTGGTGATTTCCATGGAATAATGTAATCTCATGAGATTGCACCCTTCCTTAGTGGGAGGGTGGACAGCCACCCAATCCCATTAGGAATGGGTGGCCCTCCACTCTATTCCCATTGAAGGAGGCAAACTCCATTCCATAATCTCCATAGATGATTGATTTATTTCTAGGATTAATTTTTATTGATTTTTCAATATATGCTTAATGCAAATTAAATTAATTGTTGTTGCATTTTGACAACAAAATCTTTGTCATCGAAAGAAGCACAAATCAATCTCATCCATTGATTGTGATCCATGGACTTCCAAAGTACGACATAAGAAGAGGCACCCTTTGATCTTCAATTTACAACAATTGCAGCATCAAGATCTCTCTCTCTCTTTCATTCTCACACCTACTCTCTCTCTCTCTCTCTCTCTCTCTCTCTCTTTGGGTGGTCGTCCGTCCAAGCCCTTGTGAGAAGACCGCCACCATCGTCGCATCACCGTTGTGCCCTCTCTTATACTGCCATAAGTCCTCCATCTTCTTTAGTGTGCTTCATTCGTAAATAAGACGTTCAATCTCATGTGACGAGATCAGGAGTTCTTTTGCTAGGATAAACTACTTGGATTGCGAGTACATGATTTATCTCCATGCTCGCAAGCGTTTCCTCTGATAGATCAGACTTGAGACAACTCGTTCACAACCACACTAAAAGTGGTATTCCTTTATCTATTATGTTTTTTGGATGAAACGATGCGACAAGCATTATTAGATCATGGCGTTTCATCATTTAAAATTTTAAATTCTGTTGCATTGAGCAACTAGTGTGACTAGTCGCTCTCGATCGTATAAGATGTGATCCACATGCTTCTGGGATACTCTTGAGTATTATTTAAGATCTTTTGTGTGCACCCAATACTTGCCATATTAGAGATATTTCTAGATGAGACAATTTTGTATGTGGCTTCACTCCCATGTCCTGCTGATGTTGTGAACATTTTCTATGTGGCCTCACTCCCACGTCATGCTGATGTTGTGAACTATCTTGTCTCCATAAATGTTCCACAAGATTGGATGAAGCACAGTAGATAGATTCATGTTAGAGATACATTTTTTCTTGTAGTAGGATTCGTACCTATTTCATGAGGGTGCATATTGTATATAGCGTAGGTGCATTCCTCGGGAGAAATACATGTATACTTAAGCATTGTCCCAAATTAGAATCTAGTGGACATCATTCAGGGAAGCACATGGCATCAAAGGTTTTATAGAGCAGCCTATGGTGGCCAACTTTATTTAAGGATAATATAGATAATGTTTGAGGTTGTACTGACTGCCAGAAAATGGGAGGAACTATTGGTTCTAAAGATACCATGCCACGAAGATAAATCCAAACTTCAGATGTTTTTGATGCTTGGGGCATAGACTTCATGGGCTCATTTCCTGTTAGTCGGGAATTTCCATACATCCTACTTGTCATGGATTATGTAAGTCATTTGGTAGAGGATGTGCCCACCCGAGCGGTTGATAGTCATACAGTTTGTTCCTTACTCAAGGAGCATATTATTGCATAGTTAAGGATTTCGAAGATACTCATTTCAGATGGTGGAAGCATTTCATTAATCGAGTGGTCAAGAAACTTGTGAAGGAGTACGCCATTGAAAATAAAGTTGTGTCTCCTTACCACCCACAGACTAATGACTTGAATGAGATTTCGATTAGGGACATTAATATGATATTGCAGAAACTTGTGCATCTTGATAGGAAGAACTGGTTCTAGATGATTGACACGATTCTATGGGCTTATCGATCCTTATAGATTGGTTTATGAAAAGACTTGCTACTTGCCAGTTGAATTAATTCTCAAATTTCATGGGCACTCCGTGTATGCCAATTAGACTATGAGAATGAATGAAGGAGTAGGAATTTGGATTTGAACAGATTGCTGGAATTGCGAGATTTTGCATAGGACATTTCACTCATGTATAAGGATAAAGTCAAGCATTGGCATGATAAACATATTACAAGGAATACTTTATCGCCTGATCAAAAAGTTTGGTTGTTTTATGTGATATTGAAGTCGTTTCATGGCAAGTTAATAAAGCAAATTGACAGGACTGTTGATTGTGAGAGCTATAAATGACAATGGTAGTATTGTCATATCTGAGTTGTCATCTGATGCACAACCATTTGTTGTTAATGGATAGTTGCTGAAGTCATATCTAGGTCATGATAAATTCCTATTTGTGGTTGGTTCCATATATGTGGCACCAGATGATGACTTTTTGGCATCTTCTGTGTCTTATACATGAGTTTATTTTCTCTTGTATATATATATATCCTTTCATTTTATTCTTTCTTATTCCATTTTTATTGTTCATTTCTTTTCTGAGTGTGTTATAGGATGTACTTCAACCTATGTATAGGAGTGGTGAGTGGCTGGAGTTTTTCCATTTTTGTTTTGTTTCATTAATCGGGTTGTTTCTTACACATAGGGGCCCTTTACCCTAAGTTTAGTAGGAGTGATGTCCTTCAATTTGTTCTCTATTGCATTTTGTTTACTTTTATTTCTTGTGTTTCTCTCATTTGTCCTTCAACTTGTTTATATTCTTTTCTTATACATAGGTATCTCTTACCTAAGTACAGGGGAGGACAAGTCAAGTCAATGGGTTTGTTCATCCATTTCCTCGGTTTTGCCCATTTGTACAATTTTCTATACTTAGAATTATTTGATACTAAGTACATGGGAGATCACCGACTTCTATTCTTTTCTTTCTATTCACTGAGTCATTGTTGTATAGATTTTTTCACTTTTTTATACTTAGCATGAGTTATGTCTTCCTTTGTAGCTCTTTGGTCACTATGAGGACATAGTTCTAGCTATGTATAAGGCGGAGTATGATAATTTGTATATATACTTTAGCCATAACTCATAGTTTTATAAATATTAACGCTATTACTTTAAAAATGCTTAAAAAATGTTTTGTCGAACGATTTGCAAAAATATTTTGTATTTTTTTGCAATAATTTTTTAGTTAAATGTTTTGTGAAGACTTTTGTAAATTTGTTTATAAATTGTTTGTAAACATGTTACTAATTTTTTAAATTATTTTTATACAAATCTTTGTAAAATTATTTTGTTTGTAAAATGATTGGTAAACTATTGTTGGTATGAAAAATATGTATTTTGTACAAATTGTTTGTAAAATTTTTAAAGCAAATTGTATGCAAAATGTTGTTTGTAAAATGATTCGTAAAACTTTTTGTAAAATAGTTTGCAAAAACATTTGTCAAAAGTTTAATTTTTTTAAAATATTTTGAAAACTATTTGAAATAAAATTGTAAAATGATTTGAAAAGATTTGTAAAATTTTTTAAAACTATTTTATCACGTTGGATATAAATTATGGCATATATTTGTAAAATACACGTGTGTGTGAAAGTAGCAATGACTTATCAATATATAAATAAAATTATTTTTTGTATATAAAATCCTTTATTAAACCTCGTATCTAGAATTTGAAAATAAAATCCTCTTGTAAAATATGGCAAAAATTTGTATAATCCTTGTATGTATAGTTATATATATTTCTTGTAAATACATTCAATCTAATATCTCTTTTATTTCTTTAAAAACATCTTTAAAATCTTCAAACAATTACAAATTCTTTGGAATACTTTTCAAAATAATTTTCTTTTATTTTCTTTCAAAAAAATTGTTTTGCATATGTTTCTTACATTTGCATGTGCATTTTTTCAGAATGGTATTGCTATTTAAACTAGTCTCAAATAAAACCGAAGAATGGAGATTTGTTAAGACCTTAGTCTACTTAATCACTTGAACCTTATATGAAATGGAATTGAGATTCTTCAGGTCAATAGACTTAATTCTTTGGGTACCACAAGTCTTAGTTCAGTGTACACTTTACTACCTAAGAAGAATACTTCGGAATTTCTGGCATGAGACACAAGTCAATGGAAACATTGAAAGTTGCGCATTTGTGGCCACAGTAACCCAACCCCATCCAACCATGATGAGGTCTTATGAAAGATTGTTGTGGGTTGCAATAAACCTTCAAAAAGGGATAGTCTACTGGCTCTAGAGGAAAAAAACTCCCTATGTACAACTTGCACCTTTGTATATATTAAAAAAATGTAAAATAAAAATGCCAAAAAGTGGATAGCCCTGATTGAAAATAAAATGCCTTCGGAGTATGTATATAGATGTATAGTCAATAAGCAAGCTTGATCTTCAAAGTCATATATTTGTGAGACTACAACTAGATGACTTGGCTACACTGGTTAGGCATCCTAGGATAGGTAGCTATACTGGCCACCGTCCATTTTTCTCTCAATCTCCTCATTATGAGCTGGTCACACTTGAACTTAGAAGGGAATACCTTGCTTATTGAGGAAAGAGTTATTCGATTGGGGAATTACGACCACCATGTTGAAGATGACTAACTTTTACCACTTCAGCCAAGGAGAGATACATATCACTTACACTTTATAATAAAGATCCATAGTAATAAAGATTTGCTTATGAGTTGACTTATTCTGATCTCGCTATTGAGGAGACGCGATCAGAGTTGTGCGGTTCGTAAAGGTTGTTGAGTGTCAAATCCGTTCTCACTAAGGTTCCACCAAAACTAATATAAGTTCTGACCGAGCTCTATATTTTAATTTTATGAAGATAAGTTAAATACTCGACATTATTATAAGTTCTTTATTGATCCTTCATTTTTTCTTGTAGTCACTAATTTTTCAAATAATTATTTGCTAAGGAACTAGCAAAGGTAAAGCATAGGGGGGTAATAAATATGCATTTCACCATCTTTATTGATTTTATTTTAGCTTAAAATAACTTATAAAACACCTATAAATATTAACGAATTTATTCTTCTACTAACTCGGATGCGTGTGTAAATAATATTTATTTATAATTTTATAACCTAAAATAAATAATAAATAAATAAAGGAAAAATAAAGAAAACAAAAGACGATAATATGTAATAGATATATGCTAACTTTGACGTAGAGACAATTTCATTATGTGACTTGATTAACAAGGAACAAATTAGGGGATGATAAGACCTAAATACCAAATATTCAGAAAATTAATCCTCAATTGTGTATATTTACCACTTTTATATTCCTATATATAATACATATTTTTTTCTCTAATTTATTTATACCCAAATTTATCTCAAATAAAATTATTTTCTTCTTGAAAATTGTACATAAAAATCATTTGTAAATAATAAAAATAATTGCATGAACAATCAATTAAATGTGGTTTTTTTGTTATTGTTGTATATTATGCTAATGTAGTTGTATGTATATCAATTTTCTTTGTACATTTGTATATATTGTATTTTTTATTTATTGTAATTGTTGTATTTGACTTATATAAAAGAACAACAGAAATCACATAATAAAAAATCTACAAAAAAAATCTTATATATATTAAATGTATCACTATGTATATTCTAAGGTATGGCTATTTGCTTACCTAATAATTAATTCACAGAAATTAGATACAAATATAAATAGAACCCCTGTAAAATATTGTAAATTATAAATTACTAAATCATATATATTTGTAAAAAATAATAAATTAAAAAAATAATGTTATATATAGGTATACATACCAATGAATAACACATTTTGTTCATTTATACCTGTGTATATATCTTGTTTGATTAATTAAAAATAAATAAAAATATGATAATAACACTACTAACATATTATCTTTCCATTTATAATATACAAGCTAATGCTCGGTGGTAGTTCTAGAATAAATAGAAAGCTATTTTGTGTTTTTTTGTATTTTTTGTTATTTTAATTGATTTTTTCAATGTTTTTCTTTTTTTTTATTTTCTTGAATAATTAGCAAATGAAATTTGTAAGAAAATAAAAAATAAACATAAATTATTTTTTTAAAAATTTATGTATTTATTATTGATTTTCTAATGCAGAAAGGTGATGTTTTGTGATTTATTATTTAATCAAAATAACAAAAATGATTAAAATGCAAAAAAATGAGTAAATAAAAGAGAGTAACAGGCGGTTAAGGCAATTTTTATGGATTTTTTATTAGGGATTCGCTATTTTTTAATATAAATTAACATGGAAAATGAAATGCATATGCATAAGTTTATACTTAAAAATGAAAATTAATTATAGGACCTACTAAATACAAAACAAGAAATGCAGAATTAATTATGCAATTTGCCCAAAAGTGTGCATGCAAACTGATGTGAGTCGCGTTGGCATGGATTTTAAATGTAAAAAAGATGACGGACAAATGTTAGTAACAAACTAATAGATTTTAATTGTAAAATACCGAAGACATCTCATATGAGGTGTGTGATGGAGTTCAAATAGGATCAAAGTGTGAATAAAGTAAACACTAATGTTATTTATGCAAAAGATCAATATAACTCAGAGCAACACATTTCCCATAGGAACTTATTTGCAAAACTAAAAACAAGTAGGGAGATGGAGTAAAATTTATATACAGTTCAACATGGTGCATTGTATGGTGGAGATGAATCTGATCTATGATCGAATGATAGAGGATAAAAATGTGTGGACGACTTGGATCTGATCCGAAGGGATCGATCCATGACAGGCTTTCGAGACAAATCCGATGGTCTTGATTTGAACTGGGGATGCATTCTTGATCATGTCTCTATTGAGGGCACTGGAAGAACTAATTTGAATATGACATCCGATGAGGTTTAATCAATCGATTCTTGGCTAATCCGCACTTGATCCGCCCTCTAATGATCTCTTTACGCTCCTGCAGTTGTTCCGCATCTTCTAGATATGGCAATAGGGCTCGATGATGCACAGATCTCCTATCTGAAGCTCTCCAAAATCTGCAGGTGGAAATGATCTCCATGTAAAAATTTCCTACTCCATTCATGCTCCTACCACCTGCAAGAGGTTCAATGATCGGAGGTGGATTCTCCGGCCATTTTCATTAGCGAAAAACAAGGGAAATGGTGAAGCGATGGGGACCTATGATGAAGGTAGTCGGAGAGGAGGTCGATCTCCAGGTACGTAGTGAAATGGAGTTAATTAGGCTGTGGAAAGAAACAGAGAAGATGGTATGGTGGATAAACGATTGGCATATGAGCGATTAGTTGATCGAATTACCTCTGATCGAGTAGTTTGTAGGTAGATGGTGGTGAATATGATCTAGCTAACTAAATGATAAAAAGGTAAAATTGAAATGCAAAAATAACAAAGAAATTCACCTATGTACCTATGACAGAGTGGAGAATGTTGGTCGCCTCGATCTACACCGTATAGTAGAGAGTTGGAACGTGATGATGAAGAACTCCAATGGTGCAATGGATCAAGCTATCAAGTAGTCCTTCGTGCACCAGGATGAAGGGATCTAAACCCTATCACAACATCAACTCTTTGGATACACCCTCAGGCAAAAATTTGCTTGGAAAACTGATCAGCGGGAGAAGGTGGTATATGGGGACTATTAATAGGAATGATCTCCAAAAGGATTTTGAATTTGAGAAGTATGCAATTCAAAGCAATATCGAAGGAACCGATGACTTGGCGAGGGAGAGGTTAGAAAGGGCTAACTAATTGAAGAAGAAATCGGGTGCAGTTAGTGGGCGATGTGTGTGGGGAAATGAGGAGAAGGATGGTTGGTAAGCGTAAAATGCGGAACCAAACAATTGAATGGGGAGTGGACCCTGGTCTACCCAGGATCTACCAATCATAGGATGCCTACAATAGGACAAAAGACAGAAAGTGACAAAAATAGGAGAAAATGAGAATAAATCAAAAAAATAGAAAATGAATTTAGAATAAAAAATAATAAAAAGAGAAAATGTTAGTAAATTAATATATCTTTTATTTTGTTATTTTACTAAATTAATAATATATATATATAGGGGTAAAAATAAAGAAAACATGTTATTTGTAGCTATATATACCTATATTTACAACACCATGCATGACTTTTATATATATTATTTATACAAGTATACAAATAATTTAATATTTTTTAAATTTACAAAATTTTACAAGGATTTTAATGAAAATTTTATTTGATTTTGAGGAAATGATTAATTATGGTTAATAAATAATAATTTTAGAATATACATAATGATATATGTACAATATGTACATGATTTTATTTTTGTATATTTTTGATTTTGTGATTTTTATTAGTATTTAATGTAAGTCAAATACAATATATCCAATTAGATAAAATGAAATATATACAAAGAAAATAAATACACATACATTATACATAGGTATAATATAAATTAGTACCCCAAATGCCACATTTTACATATTAACTCCGATTTTCTGAAACCACTTACAATTTAAAGATTATTGAATTGGGAGAACAATGAAAGTGAGTTTGATTGATTTTAAGTTTTGGTGGAGAAGATATTGATCTGACGAGTTGAGCCTTGCAGCCTTTTCAAAGTGTTACTATTTGCACAATTTATACTAATTGTTTTTGCAATAATTTTTATTATTTACCACTTAATTTTATGAAAACGTTCCAAGAAAAAACATTTTTATTTGGAGTGAGTTAGGTGATAAATAAAACAGAGTATGAAATCTATATTATATACAATGGTATATTTAAGTGATAAATGTACACACGTGGAACATGGTTTTCTGGATTTTCTTATATTTAGACCTTATCTACCCCTACTTTATTCATGGTTGATTAGGCCATGTCTTGACATACTCTCAAGGTCTAAGTTGGCATGTATCTATTAAATTTATACAGTCTTTGTTTTTCTTTATTTATCCCTTATTTCTTTATTTATGTAATTTAGGTTAAAATAGTGATAAATATATATTATTTACATAACAATTAGAGTTAGTAAAAGAAGAGTTTTATTGATATTTATAGTTTTTTTATAGGGGATTCTAATCTAAAATAAATGAATAAAGAAGATGAATTACAGATTCAACATCCCCTATGCTTTACCTTTTGTAGTACTAAGCAAATACTTATTTGATGAATAAGAAACTAAAAAAAAAGAATAAAAATAAAGGAAAAATGAAGAAGTTAGAACAATGTGTATTGTTAATCTCTTCTTAATAAAATCAAAGTATGGAGCATGGTCAGGACTTTGGATTATTAGTTTGGTGGAAGCTTACTAGGAATAGGATTTAAGACTCAACAACCCTCAAATTTCACAATTCTATGCTCAGGTCAACTCAATAATCAGGTCAGAGCACGTTTACTTACACAAACTATTACGTTTATGCATATTTACCTGTACTGTGTAAGTGAAATGTAGCTCCCCACCTCAAAAGTGACAGAGAAACAACCTCCTCTAACAAGGTAACTATAATTCCCTTATCTAGCTACACTTTCCTCGAGGAGAGGGGTATTCCCTTATAAGTTCAAGTACAACCATCTCAAGAAGAGGGGGAAAAGAAGATAATGGATTGCGGCAAGTGTAGCCCCTTATCCCTTGAGCTTAACCATTGTAGCAAAGTCTCCAGCTGCTTGCTTGATTGATTTGAGACTTGAGGCATACACACCTTGCTTAAGATGAGAGAGACTTTTTTCTCTTTTTTTGAATATATATAAAGGTGCATCACGTACATAAGGAGATTTTTTGTTTTACCTAGTAGACTATACCTTTTAAAGCTTTATTGCAACCCATAGCAGCCCGTCTTTAGTCATCGGTGCCACTAGACTAGGTTCATGCACACTGGGCACTTATTGGGATAACGAATGTTTCTACTCGCGTGTTTCCCTGTGCTAAAGGATTTTACCTCCTCACAACCTCATCTATGTCGAGCTACGTGTTAAGTGCTTGTCCATGTTTAGCCATTATCAAAAAGGGTCATGCATGTGTTGTTAAATATTCTACTTAGACCAATCAAGATGACAAGTGAACATAGACTTATGGACTTAACGAATCATGTCACTCCACTCTAAAAGTCCTAATTCCAGTTCCTATAAGGTTCATCTAAAATTAAGGGGATTAAGGTCCTAATTAAGCTCCACTCTTTTAGATTCTTCCAGACTAGTTTAAATGTCAATACCATTCTGAAAAATGCATAAGCGAATGGAAGAAATATATACAAAACACTTTTTTGAATAGAAAAAAAAAAGAAGAAAATTTTTAAAAGATTTTTCAAAGAATTTTACAAATTTGTATGGATTTTAAGCATTTAAATTTTTTTAGGAAACAAAAGACTTAATGGATTAATTTTATTTAAAAGGAATATATACAAGTATACATACAAGGATTGTACAAATTCTATACAATATTTTACAGGAGGATTTTATTTACAAGTTTTAGATATAATTTTACAATAGCATTTTACATACAATAAAAAATTTAATTTGTAGAAGGAGAATTGACTATTGTTTTTATATACAGGTGGAATTTACAACAAGCATGTACGTCCCATAATTTATATCCCACGTGACAAAATAACTTTCCAAAAATTTTACAAACTTTCTCAAATCATTTTACAAAAGAATTTTAAACATTTTACGAAATATTTTACTAAAAATTTTCAATGTTTTACAAATATTTTTGCAAACTATTTTACAAACATTTTACAAATCATTCTACAAACAATTCAACAAATGTCTTTTTACAAACATTATGCTTTCAAAAATTTTAGAAACATTTTTTACATTCTACATAACTTCGATATACGAATAATTTACACATCATTTTACAAACAAAATAATTTTACAAATATTTGTACAAAAAAATTTGCATTAATATTTAGAAACATTTTTACAAACTGTTTACACACAATTTTAAAAAAATTTCTACAAAACAATTTTTGCAAGCAATTTTAGAAAAGACTTTATCAAATCATCTTACAAACTCAAAATAACTTTTTATAATAGACATATTATTAACATAAAAAATATAACTTATGACTAAAATATATATACGATATATATGGCACCCCATATACTTAGATTAAACTATGTCCGCATAGTGATAAAAGAGCAACAAAGGACGACATTACTCGTGCTATGTATAATAAAGTCAAAAGAACCTACAACACCGACTCAAATAATAGAAACAAAAGAATAGAAGTCGGTGATCCCTCTATAATAGGATTAGATAATCCCCATATAAAAGATTGTACAAACTGGGAAAATCGAGGAAAAAGTATATCAAAATTGGTGCACTCCTTCACAAGTTTCTTGACTTCGCTATTAATGAAAATGTCCTCCCCATATGAAATAAGAAGTAGGGAATTCCAAACTATGTAATAATGTGGGTCCTTGAGAAAAGAACAAGGCATGCGACTATAAATTTCTTAGGTGGATATAGCCTCCACCCAACGATTAACATAATTCAAGGCAAGCAGGATGTACTGAAATCCCTGACTGACGGAAAATGGGCCCACGAAGTCTTCACCCTAAGCTTAAAAAAACTAAAATCCGGATACATCTAAAGGGCATGATATATTTAGAACCAATGGTTACTCTCATTTTTTGAAATATAATCTATAGCATTCTTAAATAGAGTTGGCCACCATTGGCCACATTGTTTGTTGTCGTGTGCTTCCCCGAATGTTGACAATGAAACTATAGTTTGTGACTAAGCTCAAGCACACTAGCATATTCCTCCCAAGGAATACACCTCCTCCGTATAAAATCCGTACACTCATGAAATATGTATGGATCGTCCCAATGGTAAAAATGAATCTCAGATAAAAATCTATCTACCTTATGATTAGGCCAATCTTGTAGAACTTTACAATATAGTTCACAACATCAGCATCCGTGAGTGTGAGGCTACAAAATAAATAGTCTTGTTGAACGAGATTTTTCACGGGTCAAAATATGTCAAAATCACTGTGGCGACCCACAAGAAACCAAATTTCAAACAACAATGATCAATAATGAAAAGCAATCTTTGGAGTTAAAATTTATTATAATTCTACAAAAGATGTGCATAGTGCAAGTACTGTAGAGTGTCGAACACAAGAAGCAAGAGGCAGATAAGGGCAATGAATGCCAAAATGAATATGATGTACTGTCTATATGTGCTATTTTTTGGGGGCTTTTAATTTTATATTTTTTATTTAATTTTTGATTTTATATTTTTTATTTGACTTTTAATTTTTTGATTTTGTATTTTCTATTTTTCTATTTTCTTTTTCTTTTAAAGGATATAAAACTATATAGAATATATATACATGCGAAGTAAGAGAGAGATAAAAGAATGTAAAAAATGTTCAAAATACGAAAATAAGATGTTTTTGTGCTTTTTATATCTTTCTAACATTTTATTATTTTTTTCTATATTTTTGCTATTTTTGGTATTTTAAAGTAAAAAATACTTAAAACAAAGGAATAAAATAAATATCCATTACTAAAATGGAGATAAAAAATTGTAAACAGTATCCAAAATTCTCTAAATTAATTTTAGTATAAAGATAATAATACAAAGAAAATTCAGGAATAAAAAATATAATTTAGGATAAAATACTTAAATAAATACGAAATAAGTTTTTTTGGAATTTTTCAAAATGGTTTTATAATTTTTATGTATTTTCTAATGCAAATAAGGATGAAAATGCATGTTTTTATTTTGTTAATAAATTATAAAATGCTACAAAAATCTAGAATAAATATGTCACGATAGAGAAATGCAACAGAAACTTATGCTATTTTTTAGGATTTTTTAGGATTTTATAGATGCATGAAATAAATAGAGTTAACAAAAAGAAAATCCAACCCTAACAAGGGTATTTTTGTAAATATGCAAAATTCCAGGGGACAGGTCAGAAGTTTTCCATAAAATTATAAAAAACTAATAAAATTCCAAGACCAATCAAAAATAATAAAAATCCCAAGGTTATTCCTGTAAAATTGCCAAATACCACATGGTAGAAACGTGACCTAACCGAGACCTCTTCATAATTATCAAAAACCCTAGGGCTTAATTGCAATTTAACCAAACTTAAAAAAGTTTTAGGATCAAATATAAAATAACCAAAACAACCGGGGGTCCCCACGAAATGGCCACACCTCATGTACACAAGTCACGTAAGGTGACGTGGCCAGGGACCCTAATGCAAATAGTAGTTTAGGGGCTATTTGCAAATTTTTAAAAAATAACTAAACAGTAGATGAAAGTTTAAATATTAATATCGAAATATAAAAATGGGTGAGGGTATAATGCAAAATTACCCACGCCTTGCGGATCCAACAACGCTCCTCGTTGGACTTGGGCACGTATTAGCATAGGAGGAGGTGATAACGCTTCGTGAGCAATGGCGATGATCATATCTGCGTGAACAATCAACGACTAAGGGAGAGGCAGATCTGACGGCTGTTGAACGTCGGGAAGATCCGGCTTTCATCCGACAACAGAGGATGTAGGAGGAAGAACTGGGAGGAACACCGGCGAGCCGACATCTCTCGGCTGAATCTCCATCCTCTAGCGAGCTAAAAGACTCTAAAATGGTCGGGGTGCTTCCATGTACGATCCTATGTTGGCTGGAGGCTCAAAAAGTCACCGACGTGTCCCAGAGGGCGTGCATGAGGCCGGCGGAGCTGGCTAGCTCCAAGAGAGCAGGCGAGCGATCAAAATGAGCTCCTGCCGGTTCTTTTGCACAAGGACCTGCAAGAGAAGTTGGGGGGTTGTGGTAAAATTGTCATGACCTTCCTGATGGCAAAAGAAGGTGGAGCGGTGGCAGAATAGAAGCTCCGAAGAGGAGTGGATTAGGTGATTGACGCACGATGGAGAAAAATCGAAAGAAGGAAATACAAAAAAAATGAAGAAAAACTACCTCAACGGGCTGAAGAAGCTACGAGGAAGAGACCTCATGGCCAAGATGGCCGGAGATGGGTGGAATGATGACCTTCTTCCTCGCCTCTCCTCGCTCGAAGTAACTGGAGATGCCTCTGTCACAGGCGTCGATACTAAGCTACAAGGCAAGGACAAAACTCGATCGAAAGGGGTTAAAACGGTCAATGGAAGACCAGGAGGGTTTTCGAACAAGTCGACCAAAGGGGCTCGAAGATCGAAGAAGAATGGGCAGGGTCCACTCCCTGAAAAAGCATAAGGGCATGTATGATCAGTAGTCGAGGAGCAAAAGTCTTGAAGACCGCTACGCGAAATGGTGAAAGATACATCCTCAAAAAATCCACAAAAAAGGGGCAAAACACACATCTGACACAAGTGATAAATCAGTGATTCATCACTCTAAAAGTTGAAAATAGAGCTTTGTTCCCGAGTAATTAGCTGCATATTTCCACTTATATTGCATAATTAGCATTCATGCATGAGTAAATTATATCTGAATTTTAGCATTCTTATTTCCATTAAATAAGGAGCCAAAAATCACTTGTACATATTCACATGTGTATAACTAAATTCACATATTTGTATATATTTTATACTAACCCCAAATCCAATAAAATCAACTCTATAATGTATATATTAGTAACAATAATTAAAGAAAAATATCAAAAAATACTAACTTGCAAATTTGACTAATAAAACACGAATCCAAGTTTGAACCTAGGAGCCTTAAAATACGCATATCTCTCTCAAACATAGTTCGATTTAGGTCTACTCACTTTTAAAGTAATATACATTCAAAGACCTTCAAAACAAGACCAATTTCATTAAAATCGGAGATCGTATGTGAAACTTGGTTTTGGGTCCCTATTATATATTGTACATATTGACCTTTTTGCCCCTTGTATTTTATCTTTTTATTTTCGTAATTATTAAAAATCCAAAAAATATATTAAGTTTTAAATATTTCTTTCATATTTTCTCTATTTTTACTTTGATTTTTCTCTTATTTAAAAATGATAAAAATACAAAAGACAAAAATGTGGGTGTTTTATACCTAGAAGGTACCACCAAAAATACACTTTGTACAGATGATTTCATTTGATTTTTGAACCCTTCACAAAAATTGTAGATCTCCTCAGACGAGCAACATTTTTGTTCACCACTTTTGATTTAACCCTGTTTGTTATTTCTTCTTTATTTTCTTTACATTTAGTTTTTGAATTTTCTGGGAGCAACACGTGGCAGCTCCTAGATCCGCCACATGTCACCCCACTTTTATTTTCAGATTTTATTATTATTATTTATTATTACTATTTTAATTATTTATATTATATTATTATTTTAGTGTCCTACTTATTTTACTTATTTATATTTTTATTTTATTTTATTTTCTTTCTCTCTTCTCCCTTTTACTTCTTCTCCCTCTACTTGCCCTCTACTCCAAGTCACCAACTTCCCATCTTCCCCTCATCTTCCACCGCTCCTCCAACTTCCACCCATTTCATTCCAAACTTCCTCCTCCTATTTAAACCCCTTGCCCTCTACATTTATTTTCATCCCCCTTTGCACGAGAGATCCCAGAGCTCCCTTCTACCATCAGTGACAAAGATTAGGACTGAGAGCGAGCGACAATGGTGTTTCCATCTTTGACAAGATCCACGGCAAGCTCCGTCATGCCGTTAGCTTCCCGACGAGCTGTTAAGAGCTCGGGCCTCTATTGACCCTCGAGTGAAGACCGGAGACTCCTCCCGAGCCTCCATTCCAGGTAGCCACCTTCATTCCTCCTCCCAATGTTCTTCTTCTTTTCCTTAGGTCTTCACCGACTTACACTTTGTCGTCTCCACTCGATTCCACTCAGCTTTGACCGTCCCTCGATCTCCGCCTTAGAGCTCTGATTTTCACGGCACCTTCAGACCGCCCCCACGACCCGTCACACCACCTCCGACCATAGCTTCGCCGACCACGACGGAGGAATATCACCGGACCGCTCTCACCTTCACGCCATAGGCCTCATTGCACCCCTTGCATTCCCACGAGCACGAGCATTTGTTTCTGGAAATCAGTAACCCTGTAGGTCTTCTATGCTTCACTAAACGGAACTGCACCAGAGCTTCATTCGAGCTTCAACGTCTCCAACCTGAGGACCTCCCCAGCTTCCTGACACTTCTACGACCAATCCGAAAGACCAGGACCACCGACGATCTTCATCGAGCACAAGGGAGGGAAGTGGAGCAACACCCTATTCACTGAAGCCCCACCAAGTACGCCGCGGGAGGCTACAGACCAGAGGAAGAAGAAGCCCAGCTACCATCAGATCCCCATTGATCGGACGGTCCTGATCGAGCCACGTAACCATTGCCTTCAAGCAACAACAACCGTCCGATGTCATGAGGATCTAACGATCCGCGTCACGCTACGTCGACTTCATAAGCCATCGTTAGATCCTATCTTGATCTAACGGTCCCTAGGGGCGCCATGACAACAGATCTAGCCTCTGTTGGATACATCTTGATCTAGAGGCCCACATCGCGCCACGTTCAAGCTCCGAGCCTCATCCTCAATCATTGGGTCGAAGTATCCGAAGCTGATACGAAGCTAGACAAAGCTCAGGATCTATCCGAGACTTTGCCCGAGCCTCCGACTCTGTCCAAACCTAGCCTCCTCACACGTTCGTCACGTGAGGGTTTGGGCAAATTACAAAGATCCCTCAGAACATTTCAGAAATTACAAGTTGGTCCCTACCACGTGCATCACGCGAGGAGGGCGTGTCTTTATGGGAATCTTGCATCCACCCCTCCCCCCCGCATTATAGGTAATTGCATTTAAGTCCTTGTCAACACGTTTTTTGTAGAAATTTTATTTTCTATATTGCATTTTGGCCCCTGTCTTTGCACGTATATTTAGTGTCCATATAATCATTTCTAAATTCCAAAAATTGTTTGTTGTAGTTTAACTTGTCCTCTAGCTTGTATGACACTTGTCTTATTTTTGTGAATCATTTGGAATCTAGTAATATTAAATTTGGTGAAATTTGCTATATTTTGCCCACTTTGTTCCTTGTATTTAATATTTAAAATCCTTATTGCTCCAAAAATAATTATAAAATCAAATTAGACCTAGGATAGATTACTCTACAATGTGCCAAAAATCATTTAATTTGTACACATCCCAAGGCCAGAATAAATTAAACAATGATTTGTCTAATTAATTTTTAATAGGTCCAATTCACATAGATTTCTAGTTTCTTAATTTTCCTGGATTCGTCCTTACTTATATCCATCTACGGATAATTTTTATCTTCCTGCATATAATGTGCTTTCGATATTTATTAAAATTAATTATCACCCTACGTTCATCTTTAATTCATTGTAAATTCATTTAGAGTCAAAAAATTTAAAATTTATAGTAGCTTAATTTCATTGCATTTCATATTCTGACCAATTTTTTATAATTTTTAGACTTAATTTGACCATCTTTCAAATTTAACATTAAAATTTAACTTGAAATTGCATTATCTTTCTTTTAAATTGCATGAGAAAATTAGAAAAAGGCCAAAAATATTCTTCTGAAAACCAGACCTCCGATTGGTTGAAAATTGACCTAAGGAGAAAGCTGCCTCCATGAGTACGACCTTGGGCTTGCCCAAGTAAAATAAAAATTCGACCACTTGCTATTAATTGATAATTATATTAAGTGATTTTTGATGCATCCGATTTGTCCAGCTACAATATACTTATATCACTTATTAAGAGGTCGATTTCACGGTTCGTCAAATGGCGTCATTGCCGGGGAGTTAAATGGCTTAGGATCACTTTTGAAAATTAGATTTGCATTTTCCATTCATTCGGGTAGTTTGACCCCCGAACCCATTTGTAATTATTCCATTTTTCAATTATTCTCTGCTTATTGTTTTCTCTTTCTATCTCTCTGACATAAAATTCCATCTTTTTTGTGCAAGGGCCCGGTGGGCTTGGGAGACTTTGTTGAAATCGACGCATCTCGAAGAACATCGGGGCCGAATATTCATGGATTAAGTCGGCTGTTGAGATGCCAAGGAGATCATTGAAGAGATATTTTATTAACTTGTAATTGCATCTTTAATGAGGTTCCCATTTGGGTTCTCGTGTGTGTAAGTAATAATAAAACGTGTCCCCATGTGTTGTGTGGATTGCTTTGCGTAGAATAGGTCCTACGCTTGCGGCTCTTAGAGATTCCTAGGACTGTTTGGGCTCGTGATATTTAGGACCACACTTCACCATTAGAAGATGCACGTAGACTGCAGAATTTTAGCCAAATTAAACTCGTTCTTCACTCACTAATACTACCTGTCGAGGAGCGGTTTTCTCGCTTGGATTCCATTTATTGTAAAAATTTCAATTCAGTATTCCATCCAACATTGTAGAGAGATGGAGGCACTGTAAGTCTTCTTACTTAAGCATTCATCATCGTTTTCTCGATTGCATCTGCTTTTTCCGACTCTCTCTCTCTTGGTTTTCCCTACCTAGGATAAAGGAATTGGGACTGGATGGTAGACGTGATTGCTTGTGTGGATTATTTATAGTGACAACTAATCTCTAAAATTAGGACTGCTAATTGAATTGGACAAAAAAATGACGAAAATTAACTATTGTTTGTGGGAGATTAACCCCGACCTTATTTTCAAGCTGAGTGAGGGTACTTGAGTGTGTGTGCACACCCTAAGACAGAGTCAAAATCCCTGCCTTCCATATTACATACCAATCAATCCTAGCAAATATCACGAGTTGAATTTTCTAAGGTTCACTAACTAGCACCAAGTAACCTCCGCCTGTTCGCAGGTAGATAGGGGTGAACCAGCGGTGCTTCGTTAGAAGTTGCTGGTAACCCCTCGGGGTGATGTTCCAACCTTGTCAGCCTCCACCTACTTGCCGGTAGATAGGGGCAGGTCTTTGAACTCATCAGCTTGGGATAGGAGCGAAGAAAGGAATGGCGTCGGTATCTTAGGCGATAGTTTAGACAGGGAAGACGCATCCGACATTGAGTTGACTTCCCTATAGGCCACATAACCTTTGTTACTTGCTTGAAAGTTCACATTTAAAATCAACCAGACTAATCAGACTCAGCTTCGGGTCCCTCACCGCGTTGAGTGTGAACTCAGGGTTTGCTCTTGTGTTTTTCTTTGTGTCTATCAGTGTGTGTTATTATGTGTTATTGCACATTTTCTACATCGATCTGTTTACATTCATCCTTTTTCTCTTCAAGATATCGGGATATTGGTCCCTATATCCTGCAACCTCTGGTCATTCCTCCTTGACCATATATTGTTCATCTTCGCCTTCTCCTTCTTCCATGTATTCTCTGCAATCCATGGGAGACCTTTACCCGTGGTCGGTTCCACCTCGACCCGATTATGAAGTCAAAACTTCGACTGACTTCTCCACTTCTTTGCATTTATCACGTACTTCATATTCAAACACTCTAGATCCACTTCCATCTTGGGATGATTGTCCTCATTCTCGATAGCTTGTTGGAATCAATGAACCATATAAAAAACAAGCTACTACTAAGATAGATGACTGGCCGAACAACTTGATCAATCAAACAACCCGAATGGAGAGGCCTGCACATCATGATTTCCCATACTTGATTGACCTAGTAATCAAGCCTACATTGACCGGAATTCATATCATACATTCGGAGACCATACTCATTCAAGGACTTGGACTCATGAGCTTAACTTACTATTCCCCCGTTCGTTGACTCCATTATATGAGGCTCCGACCAATATCTGTCATTCAAACAGTCCATACTCGACTCATCATTACATATCAGAGTCTAGGTATCTTGAGTATGAGACCCCAATATCTCAGCAGTATCCTCCAATTGAGCATCCCATGATTTGTCATGAGAACTATGTGGAGGATGACATCTCTAGACTTATTTAGAAAAATGAATCATTTGGTAACAAGTTGAGAGATGTTATGGAAATATTGCACTCGATTTCTGCTATCTTGGGAATGAAAGTTGAAAATGATACGAATAGTTTTGAGGTTAAAAACATAGCAAGCATTGGGTAACCCACACGTTTTGTACAACTGGAGTCCATTCTACCTCCCCCTTCTACTAACCACGTACCCCCCAATCCAGAGTCTGATCACTCATCCACAAAAAATACCAAAAATTTGAAAAGCCAAAAAATCACATAAAATTAGAGAATGGAAAAGATTAAAAAAAATAGATCATGCCCTAAGGGAAGCACTCGATGAAGAAATAGTTTTTAATCTCCCCTTAATAATGTCCATAGATCACTTCCCCAACCTTAAGAGATTTGTAAAGAGTAAATTGGTGCCCAAGAGGTCGGGTACTAAGAGAACAAGGACTGAGAGACACATAGTGTCTATGGCCACCTCCTTGGTGATGGGGAGAAAGTCCGAGATCTGCAGAGTGAAGCGGTTGCCTAAGGTTGAATGTGAATTCAAAGACACTATCTTTACCCACGCAGGAATCGATGATGGATCTCCAATAAATATCCTCCCGACATCTGTGTTTGACAAGCTCAAACTCATGCCAATCAGAAAGTCGAGAGAGATCGTTTAGCTGGCTGATCGATCCATCAAATGGTCTAGAGGAATATTTCAGTCATAGTTACATTCCAAGGTGCTCTACTCCAGGTAGACTTTACAGTCACTAAGCACCGAGGAGAGTTCACCCAGTCTCTGATTATTCTCAGGAAGCCATTCTTAGCCTCATCTAAGGTGACTAAAGATTACGAGACTCGGGAGATCGATTTTTCAGCAATGGGAGCGCTCTGTCCTCACCCATTCTTTAATACACTTTACTATAAGGTGACCCGCACATATGCTGATAGTCGTGACCATCAAGAGGTAGATGAGTCCCACCTCTCTTCTTCACCTGAGAGACCGACTATCTGGATGACCATTGGTTCTGAGACTCCCCATACCTCCACTTCATCAATTGCTTGCACCACCAATGTGACATCTTCTGAGGAGGACTCACGACCAGAAGCTCTCATTGAGTCAGACACAACCTTTGTTGATTGTCTTGACCATTTTGATGATCCGACATAAGAGCACAATAATGCCAAGCCAGCTGAGACCACTAGCACCATCTCGAGACATGTGCTGACCCTTCAGGAATATTACAATTTATATGGTGACTTGCCTGATGAGGAACCTATGGTTAGCACCACACCACATCCCAAACCATCAAAGTAAATGACAAAGACTAAATTGACTCCACATAAAAAAATAGTTGCTCCCTCTTTTAGTCGGCTATCTAGTGAGAGGAAGTCGAGAATTGATTCCTCGAGGTCTTCCCTCGAACCGCTCAAGGCGCGTCGCTCTCGTCTCCCTCTCAATGATTCAGGTTCTAGAAAACCGACTAAGAAAGTTTCCTTCAACATACCGGAGAAGGAATTTTCTGATGGGTCCTCATCTAGTTCAGATAAGGTGGTTTATATGAGTGAGCTCAGTTCGGCTGTTCTCAAGCCTTATCTAAGAAAGCTGTCATGTGTCGACCCTCGTTGGACGATTCCCACCTCACTACTACTCATTTGAGGATGATTCCGACAACGACATCGTCATAAGTCTTCATGATACTTGTATATTCTCACTCCTTCTTGCATATATTTTCTCACCCTCCCTCTCGCGACTCTAATCACTCGCCTCAGCTTCATATATTTCATCTACGCCTATACATAGGATGACCATATCCTTAGTATAGGGGGGAGAGTGGCCCGAGTCTATTCATCATTTGGTGTGCATCCTTCAGCTCTCATCGGTTCTCACATCCACTCCTGTCCTATACTAAGGATGACCAGAGCCTAAGTATAGGGGTGACCAATGCCCATCATGCATATACTCATCCATTTCCCCTCTTGACCTCGTCAGCCCCATTTTTTGATCTTCTTCTACACTTAGGGTGCCAAAGCCTATGTATTGGGGGGGAACGACTTCTATACTTTTTGATATTTTAGCTCTCCTTTGCATAACACGAGCTATGTCTTTTTCCTCACTTTTCGTGCTTTGAGGACATAGCACACGCTAAGTATAAGGGGCGTGTATATATTAAATATACACTTTACCCATAGCTCGTACTTTCACCTATTTTCGCGTATTTTTGTATATATTATGCAATAATTATGGGTGGGTAAAAAGCTTGAAAAAAATTTATATACTTGTATACTATATATAATACTTGTATAAAAAGTTGTAAAATTCTTGTGAAAACATACTCTTGTAAAATTTGTTGTAAAATGGGATCTATAACAAAAAAACACAACAAAAAACAAGCTTCTTATTTACTCTTTCATATCATCCTTGCATTTCAAAAAAAAGAGTCTTGCATTTCATTCATCTATGTATCATGTCATCTACATCTCATCTGCATATTGTGCATATGCAAAGTGGAAAGCTAGTGGGTTCTGAACCAAGTTATGAATAGATGTTGAGGATGGATTTGATTTGACCTTAATCTACCTAATTTCAGAGGAGCCTTATAGGAACTAGAGTTAAGATTTTTTCAGGTCAAATGACCTAATTCTTTGAGTCTGCAAGTCTATGTTCACATGTCATCTTGATTAGTCTAAGTAGAATGTTTCGCGCACACGCATGATTCTTTTAAACAGTGACCGAACTTGGACAAGCACCATGCATGTAGCTCTTCATTGATGAGGTGGTGAGAAGGTAGTATCCTTTATCTTGGAGTAGCACACAAGTGGAAACATTCGTTCTCCTCTAGGCATGGTAATGCATGTCAACTAGTTTGGTGGTGTTGACGTCTAAGGACAGGATGCTGTGGGTTGCAATAAAGCTTCAAAAGAGGGATAGTCTACTGGATCAAGGAGAAAAACTCTTGATGTACATGCTACATCTTGTATATAGTTCAAAAAAAAGAGAAGAAAAAAAGAAAAGAAAACGAAAAAGAAAAGAAAAGGGAGAACTCCAAAAAAAGAACAGGGCTGATTTAAAATAAAATGCATGTCAGAGTTTGTATATTTGCAAGGCATATGCTTCAAAGCCTCATACCAAAGAAAGTCAGCAGGTGTATGACTTGGTTACACTGGTCATGCATCGTAGGATTGGTAGCTACACTATCAACTGTCCATTCTTCTCTCCACCTCATCTTCTTGAGCTGGTTGCACTTGAACTTAGAAGGAATACCCCGATCCTCGAGGAAAGAGTTACTGGATCGGGGAACTAGAGTTACCTTGCTAGAGGAGGTTGGTTCTTTGCCTTTTCTGATGTAGAGAGCTATATTTCACTTACACAGTACAAGTAAGATTTATGGTCATCAGAATTTGCGTATGAGGATTTGTTCTGACCTGACTGTTGATGTGTCTAGAATAAAAGACATGTGGAACTTAAAGGTTGTTAGGTCTTAAATTCAGATCCCAATAAGGTTCTGCCATACAATTAATCCAAAGGTCGAGCCAAGCTTTATTTTCACCTTTTCTCCTTGACTTTGGTATGGAACCCAAAATCATTTCAATCTTGCATTCATCTTAGTTGCTTGGGGACGAGTAAGGTTTAAGTATAGGGGGTTGATAAATCAGTGATTCATCACTCTAAAAGGTGAAAATAGAGTTATGTTCCCAAGTAATTAGCTGCATATTTCCACTTATATTGCATAATTAACATTCATGCATGTGTAAATAATATTTGCATTTTAGCATTCATATTTCCATTTAATAAGGAGCCAAAAATCACGTGTACATATTCACATGTATATAACTAAATTCACTTATTTGTATATATTTTATACTAACCCCAAATCCAATCAAATAAACTCTATATTGTATATATTACTAACACTAATTAAAGGAAAATATCACAAAAATACCAGCTTACATATTTGACCAATAAAACCTGAATCCAAGTTTAAAGCTAGGAGCCTTAGAATGCACATATCTCTCTCATACAAAATCCAATTTAAGTCTACTTACTTTTAAAGTAATATACATTCAGTGATCTTGAAAAAAAAGACCAATTTAATTAAAATTGGAGATCGTATGTGAAACTTGGGTTTTGGGCCCTTATTCTATATTGTACATATTGACCTTTTTGCTCGTGTATTTTATCCTTTTTTCATAATTATTATAAATCCAAAAAATAAAGTAAGTTGTAATATTTCTTTCATATTTTCTCTATTTTTATTTTTATTTTTCTCGTAATTAAAAATGATAAAAAAATACAAAAGACAAAAATGTGGTATTTTATACCTATAAGGTACCACCCAAAAATACACTTTATACAGATGATTTTATTTGATTTTTAGACCTTCAAAAAAGTTATAGATCTCGTCAAGACGAGCAACTTTCGTGTTAACCACTTTTGATATAACCCATCTCGTTATTTCTTTTTGATTTTTCTTTACATTTAATTTTTGAATTTTCATGGAGCGACACGTGGCAGCTCTGAAGCCGCCACATGTCACCCCATTTTTTATTTTCGGATTTTTTTATTATTTTTTTATTATTACTATTTTAATTATTTATATTATATTTTAATTTTTAGTAGCCTACTTATTTTACTTATATTATATTTTTATATTCTTTCTCTGTTCTCCCTTTTACTTCTTCTCCCTCTACTTGCCCTCTACTCCAAGTCACCAACTTCCCATCTTCCCCTCATCTTCCACCACTTCCAACTTCCACCCCACTTCATTCCCAACTTACTCCTCCTATTTGTTCCACTCGCCATCTACATTCATCTTCATTCGCCTTGCACCGTAGATCCCATTGCTCCCTTCTACCTATCACTGACAGAGATTAGGATTGAGAGCGAGAGACGACGGTGTTTCCATCTCCAGCGAGATCCACGACGAGATCCGTCGTGCCACCAGCTTCCCCGATGAGCTGATAAGAGCTCGGGCCTCTACCGACCCTCGAGGAACGACCGGATACTCCTCTCCGAGCCTCCATTCATAGGTAGCCTCCTTCATTCCTCCTCCAATCTTCTTCTTATTTTCCTCTGATCTTCTCCGATTTACTTCGTCATCTCCACTTGATTCCACTCCACTTCGTTCGTCCCCGGAGCTCTGCCTTGGAGCTCCGATCATTGCGGAACCTTCAGACCGCCCCCACGACCCGTTACACCACCTCCGAACATAGCTCCGTCGGCCACAACAGAGGAATACCGACAGACTGGTGTCACCTTCACGCCATAGTCCCCATTTCACCCCTTGCATTCCCACGAGCATTTGTTTCCTAGCAATAACTAACCATGTAGGTCTTCTATGATTCACTGAATGAAACTACGCCGGAGCTTCATTCGAGCTTTAACGTCTCCTGCCTGAGGACCTCCCCAACTACTTCTAGGATTTCTCGTAGCTTCCTGACACTTCCACGACCAATCCGAGCGGACCAAGAGCCACCGGTGAGCTTCATCGAGCACGAGGGAGGGAAGCGGAGCAACACCCTCTTCACAGGAGCCCCGCCAAGTCCGCCGCAGGAGGCGGTAGACCGGAGGAACAAGAGCCCAGTTACTGTCAGATACCCTTAATCAGATGGTGCTGATCAAGCCACCATCTCCTTCGAGCTACAGCAACCGTCCGATCTCACGAGGATCTGACGATCTGTGTCACGCCACGTCGACTTCATCAGCCACCGTTAAATCTATCTTGACAGCTACGGTCCCTAGGTGCGCCACGATAGTAGATCCAGCCTCCGTTGGATACATCTTGATACAGAGGCTCACATCACGCCCCCGTTGCGAGCTCCGAGCCTCATCCCCGACCTGTGGCTCGCAGTATCTGAAGCTAATCCGAAGCTAGCCCGAGCCTCAGGAGCCATCTGAGCCTCTGCCCGAGCCTCCGACTCCGTCTGAACCTAGCCTCTTGACGCGTCCGTCATGTGAGGGCATGGAAAATTACATAAATCCCTAGAACATTTAAGAATTTGTAAGTTGGTCCCTACCAGGTGCATCACGCGAGGAGCACATGTCTTTGTGGTAATTTTGCATCCACCCCCATTATAGGTAATTGCATTTAAATCCCTATCAACACGCCTTTTTTCCAGAAATTTTATTTTCTATAATGCATTTTGGACCCTGTCTTTACACACATATTTAGGTGTCCATATTTACTCGTTTTTAAATTCCAAAAATTGCATGTTGTAGTTTAACTTATCCTCTATCTTGTGTGACACTTGTCTTATTTTTATGAGTCATTTGGAATTTAATAATATTAATTTGGCAAAAAATGCTATATTTTGCCCACTGTGTGCCTTGTATTTAATATTAAATTCCTTGTTGCTCCAAATATCATCATAAAATCACATTAGACCTAGGATAGATTTATACACCGTGCCCAAAAATAATTCAATTTACATGCATACCAAGGCCTAAATAAATCAAACAATAATTCGTCTAATTAATTTTTAATAGGTACAATTCACATAGATTTCTAAGTTTCTTAATTTTCCTAGATTCCTCATACTTTGATCCATCTAGGACAACTTTTTATATATGGAAATAATTGTGTTTTGGCATTTAAAAAAAATAATTTTTCGAAAATCACCCGACATTCATCTTTAATTCATAATAAATTCATTTAGAGTCGAAAAATTCCAAAAAATTACAGCCGCTTAATTTCACTGCAATTCATATTCTGGAGAAGTTTCATAATTTTTTGACTTAATTTGACCATCTTTCAGATTTAACATTAAAATTTGGTTTGAAAATGCATTGTCTTTCTTTTAAATTGCATGAAAAAATTATAAAAAGACCAAAAAGATTCTTCTGAAAATCAGACCTCCGAGTTAATTAAAAATTAACCTAAGGAGAAAGTTGCCTCCATGAGTTCGACCTTGGGCTTGCCCAAGTAAAATAAAAATTCGACCACATGCTATTAATTGATAATTATGTTAAGTAGTTTTGGACGCATCTGATTTGTCCATATACAACGCACTTAAACAACTTATTAAGAGGACGATCTCACGGTTCGCCAATACGGTAGAGCATTGGGCAGAGAGTTGTCCATATGTCAACTTCTGCCGCCACCTGGTTGGTCCATGTGGACCAACCATGAAAAAGCCTGGTAAAAATTCATTCTGAAATCAATTAAAAATAATAAATGATTTTATTAGTTTAAGTCTATTAAATGAAAAATATTTATTATATTCTAAATTATTTTATGGTGATTTTTATTTATTTTTTAGAGGTTTAAAATTACAAGTTTCCCTTTATGGATTATATATATGTATGTTCATCTATATATTTTGATGTTTTATTTCGATTTTGTATATTAAATTTTATTATTTTCGTTTATTATTTTATATATTTATAACATATATTTATGAACTTAAATATATTTTTATTTTGAAGTGTTTTTACAATTAAATAAATAGAAGTATATTCTTTATAGAAATATATATAGGTATTTTACATATGTATTTTATACAAGTATATTATTTTTATAGTTTCTTGAGCATTTTATTCTTGTTTTAATATACACATATATTATAAATAATATTGACGAAAATATACAAATATAAATTTATAAAAATAATAAATAATAAATAAAATGAATATTTTAATCGGTATAAGGACACAATAGGAGTCCAAAAGTCAATTTTCAAATTGTATCTCCAAACAATATTAAACTACCTTCATTAAATAACTTATTAAAAGTATTATACAATTAAAGGGGATATTGGTACATTTTGATTTTTTATTTGAGAGATACAAATATGGGAAATTAACATCTTGGAATCATATTCAGAACATAAATTTTTACCTGTACATTATTTTTGTGTGAAATCAATTTTGTATTTTTCTATATTTAATTATCTACAACTTTCATGTAAAAAGTTTCTTATTTGAAGTATAAAAAGTGGAATTAAAAATTGATCCCAAAATGAATAAGGAATAAATTAAATAAAAGGTATTTTTATTGTAACTTGGCCCTTATCTCCCCCTACTTTATTCTTTGTTGACCTATTCATCAAGATGCCTAGGTCTCAGGGTTTAAGGTCATAAAATATTTGCAATATTTTATTTTTTTCCCTTTCATTTCTTTATTCTATAATTTTGGCTTTAAAAACTGCATTTTATACACTATTTAAACAAAATGCTAAAATGTCCAAATTAAGCATATTTACATGAAATTACTAGGGGTTTTAAGGCCAAAATGATAGAATAAAGATGACGAAACAGAGATCCAACATCCCCTGTACATTCCTTTGTTAGTCCCTAGCAAACAATTATGCAAGAGTGCAGAAAAGAAAAACAAAGAAAAGAAAAAGAAGGAAATTGGATTTAATTTAATGATCAAACTTGTCTTCACAAAATCAATGTTCGGAGCATAAGTCAGACCTTTAGAATTTTAGTGCAGGCGAAACCTTAATGAGAACCAGATTTGAAATCCAACAACCTTCGAGAATACCAAAACTCTACTCAAGTCTCCTCAATAAACAGGTCAGAATACTTCAACTCACACGTAAACCCTTGTGATTATGAATCGGACTCGTACAGTTAAGTGATGGTGGCTCTCCCCAACTGAAATAACAAAGAGATTGCCTTCTCCAGTATGATAACCCAATGATTCCCCGGTCCAATAACTCATTCCTCGAGGAGGGGGTATTTCCTTCTAAGTTCATGTAACAACCAACTCAAGAGGTGGGGATGAAGAGAAGAACTAATGGTAGACAGTGTAGCTACCTATCCTATGATGCAAGACATTTGTAGTCAAGTCATCCAGTTGCAGGCTCACATGATTTGACTTTGAAGCTCAAGCTTGCTTATTGACTATACAAATGTGTACGCTCCGACATGCATTTTTTTATACATTCTCCTCCATTTTTTTGGAGTTTTTGCTTTTTGCTCTTTTTTTGACAAAAGGGGCGGAGAATGCGGGGGTGAGGAAGGACAAGAATGAGAGAAGAGTCATAGGGGCAAGCATGGATTATTTCCGGTTAAGGAGTGGTACGACACGAAGGGGACCGTAGTGGTGTGAGTGAGGCAAGTCCTCATAAAGGACTACACTACAGTCCGGACCGGGTTTCCTTGGGTCAGGAGGAGACCTTTCCTTATGGGAACTAGATTCCTCCGTGAAAGGCAAAGGAGGTTCGTGGAGGGACTGAGGCTAAAGACCGGAGTGAGGCAGCGACTGAGATTATAGAACTTGATTGAGATTATAGATATGACGTATAGGGGGCAAATCTTTAGCGGGTCAAAAGTCCGGCTGTTGAAGACACTACATCAGCTTAGTTCTGAGTCAGGGAAGCAACTGGAGGAGTCTCTGATTATGGGGAGTTGGACCCTAGTTCCCTTTTCTTCATATTACCGTTGCCCATTTGCTAGTGGTAAGGTCGAGTAGCTCTCATTGCTTCGTTCTCGATTTCCTTTCCCGAATTGGGACGGAAGGTAGGGAGTCAGGTTAGAACGAAGGAGGAAAGAGAAGTCAGGGATTCAAAGAGAGACCTCATAGACAGGTTCTCGTATACCATAAATCGAGGCTCAAGTGAAAGGTAGAAGGAAAAACGTGAGGATGCTGCAGCCGCGGAGGTAGCGCAAGTGATGAGATGCCATACACACCTCATACTCGCAGTGATGACATTGACCGAACAAATGAGAAATGCTATAATCTACTAGAAAGAAAGGCTTTTTTTGACTATAGTAGGAAATATGTCCAGAAGGGCCCAATATCTCAATAGCTGTCATTAAACCCCTTAATGAAATTCAAGAAGTTGACATTGGGGTATTCTCTTATCTTTATAGAGTCAGCACATCTGTGCTTTCACTCCACTTATAGAGTCAGAATATGTGCAGCCTATTCGGATTCACTTGGCCTTTGCATTGTTACGGGATTCTTATCAAAAGCAGCGCAAGTCGTCAGCTTCCTTCTTGATGCTTGTTGCTTTCCCCATTGTTCTGTTTTATAGAGAGAGAGGCATGCCTGAAAATGAAATCCTTAGATGGTTTATCACCATCTGCCCTGGCATTACTATATGGGGTTGAGATAACTCCCTGGATCTTTCGCGTGGTGCTTTACGCATCAGGTTGGGCGGGCTGCCTTCTCTGCTGAGATTGTGTTTCACAATAACATTTACATAAGGAGTTTTTCCTCTTAAGACAGTAGACTACTCCTCTTTTGAAGCTTTATTGCTACCCACAATCTTCTGTCCTCAAAACTCATCATCACCAGATGGGTTGGGGTGCACTTCCCTCCCTAGAAGAGGACAAATGTTACCACTTTTGTGCGTCTCATACCGGCAAATCCAACCCCCTCACCACTCCAACTAAGTTGATCTAAGTGAAAGGTGTAGGTGTCCAAATAGATCATTATCAACAAGAGTCGCATGTGTGCTCCGAAATACTCTACTTAGGAAGTCAAGAATCCATTGAACCAAGTCTCGTGACCCTCAAAGAATTATGTCAACTAGACCTGAAGTACCTCAATTCCAGTTCCTATAAGGTTCCTATTATTAGGTAGACTTTGTGGTCCAACAAGCTCCAATCTTTAGATTTTACTTAGACTTGTTCAACAATCAAACTCAATCCGCAAAATTCTAATGCTA
Organism: Ottelia alismoides; assembly: GCA_037367405.1. Lineage (NCBI taxonomy): Eukaryota > Viridiplantae > Streptophyta > Magnoliopsida > Alismatales > Hydrocharitaceae > Ottelia > Ottelia alismoides. The sequence goes on along the minus strand of JAZKJV010007604.1, from coordinate 3,760,611 downwards.
TGCAAATGCTATACAGAATGCAAAAAATAATTTTGTGTCGCAATTTTCAAATATTTTGAACTTTTTATGGATTTTTAAAAAGATGATGCATATGCTATTTTTTGTATTTTTATTTTATTTTATTTATTTTTTTCAAAAAGATTTTTCAAATGTTTGTGGTATTTTAGTTTTGCAAATGTTTTTGGGATTTTTGAAAATAAAAAGTTTATGCTCAAAACTAGGTACAAATATTTACACAGGGATGCAAGAGTTCAGAATCTACAAGGGGTAAGTGGTCATATTTAAATAAATAGATAGATAGAATGAATTTTTTATGATGTATATATTTCTCAAACTTATTTGAATGGGTTTTTCAAACAATTTAGAAAAATATAGTCCAAAATAATTTTTACAAACATTTTTACAAACATGTACACATATTTGAAAATAGTTTTGCAAAGGTTTTTCAAACAGTATATACAGATTTTTCAAATATTTTTGCAACCATTTTTTCAAACATTTGCAAATAGTTTTAAATAATTTTATTTGTCACAAAGAAAATAAATTTTTCAAACAAAATATTTTTTTTAAAGATTGAAAACATGTAATACAACATTTTTAAAATAGTTTTCAAAAGATTTTTCAAAATAATTTTCAAAGTATTTTTCAAACATTTTGAAAAAATTATTTTCACCTGATTTTCTAATCAGTATCTACAAAAAGAATTTGAGGAATAATCACATACCTTTTATTAAGGTTTTTAATGAATTTTATAAGTATAACTTGCCATAATTATTAACGAAAATACAAAAGTACGAGTTATGGCTAAAGTATATACGGAGTATATAAGACCACCCTATACTTAGCTTGAGCTATCTCCTCATAGATCAACGAGAAAAGAAAAGACATAACTCATACTGAGTATAGACAAGTATAAAGAATAAACGAATGAATCGATGAGAAGTTGATTGTCCCCCCTATACTTAGGATCAAATAATCCTAAGTATAGCAGACTCTACACAAAGTAGGGAGGGTCAAGGATGGGAATGAACAGATCGTACTCAGACTGTCTCACCCTATACTTAGGGTAAGATATCCCTAAGTATAGACAAGAAGAGGAGACAATGGAGAGGATCAAAGGAAAAAATATCTCGGGGTGTACACCCCGTATACTTAGGACAAAGTACGTCCTAAGTATAGAAGATTGATAAAAAATGGGTGACACCTTTAGGGTAGATAAAAAAGATAGAAGAGGAAAAGAAAAAATGAAGAAAAGAAGAAAAGAGATCAAAAGATGGAAGAAGATAGAGAAGGATGTTACACACCACCTCCCTATACTTAGGGTAAAGGAAGCCCTAATTATAGGAAACAACAGGAGTAATGAAATGGAATGACGAAAGAACACTTGGCTCATACACCCACCATACTTAGGACAAAGAACATCCTAAATAAGGCACACGCGAGAATGGGGTGGATGAGCAAAATGGGAGAGGTACAGAGATGAACAAAAGCGAATATACAACAAAGTGGATGTACAAATGATCAAGAAGGTCGAAAGCAAACCTTCTTGCGGGACCGATGAGGAATAGATCTGGTATGGTGCATGTCGACATCAGGGTCCTCAGAAGACACAAATCGATCAGGGTTGATATGGTATATGTCCTCGGTAGTCCGATGGTGTGAAGGCACAAACAGGTCAGTGGGAGAAGTACGACTAGGTCCGGCCTTGGTCATCTCGCTAATATCGAAGTGAAATGGGACGAACTCATCATCATCAGAAGAAGTGTGATCAGGGTCATCTTGTGAGGTCTCGTATAGGTCAAAACCAAAGGGAACGAACTCATCAGTGGAAGTAGTCGAACTCTGTTCGTCCTCTACAATCTCAATCGGATCATATTTCCCATCAAAAGGCCCAAATTCCTTAATAAAAGCAACCAAATCAAATTCAGCTTTAGTCTCATCTGAATTCAAGTGAACAAGGACGGATTCATCAGTGAAAGTAGTCAAATCATGTCCATCTTTGTCTAGTCTCTGAATCTGCCCTCTGCTAAATGGTATCAATCGTGTAAATCCCTCATATATCATCAACACAATGTCAAGTCCTAAAACAAGGAACTCTGAGGTCTATAATTTCCATGTCTTCCTCGGAGAGGAATTCTTGGGTCTCAGTGGAGTCCAACATACAACAAAAGTCTTTGGTCATCTCATCGAGGTCATGATCCTCAAGGTCAACCAAGATAGGTGTAGTCACATCAGGTGCATATCTCTGGTTAGTAGCTGGTGAAGTGATCAACACTTTTCTCTCGTCAATAGTACGGAAGTGAATCTCTCCTGATCCGAATCAATAATGACCGTCGCAGAGGCGAAGAATGGTCATCCCAGGATGATTGGAGAGTACTCCTCAGTGGAGGTCTCAATGGGCAATATGACAAAATCAACAGTGTAGTTCATGCCCTTAATACAAATGGTGGTATTTTCAAGGATACCCTTCGACCTCTTGATAGATTCATCAGCAACCTGAATGATCACCCTGATTTTCTTGAGAGGCCCTAAGTGAAGAAATTGTTCCAGCAACAAGGGTAATATGCTAATCGAAGCACTGTCTTTGAGGAGAGTGTGATCACATGTGTGGTCAGAGATGGTGCAGGTAACGAAAGGTGTGGCAATGTTCCTCTTCTTAGGAATGAGACAGTGTGTGATGGCATGGGCAGTGGTTGTGGTCAAAATATGATGCTCAGATCTACTCCTCCACTTTCTCTTCTTGGGAAGAGGAGTAGATAAATCAGTCATGGCCTGTTGAAGTGGGGCACGGATGATCTCATGAATGGTGGCCACCACTTCGGGTTCAGCCAACATTTTTTGGAATTTTTGGACCTCCTCCATAAAAGAAAGGAAGCCGGAATCAACATGTACATGAGGCATGCCAAGAGCAGTCTGTACAGCGGCATCCTCATGGTCAAAGGTGGGATAGGGTGTGAAAGGTTGTACGATCAAAGGGTCTAGCAAGTGGGAACTCTCCTCACAGTCTGAATCAACCAAAGGTCTCCTAAACAATTTTTGGATTTTAAAATTTTTCTCATTTTTTTTGTATTTTGTGCATTTGAAAGCTTTCACGATAATCCTCAAATGGATCATCATCCTCAAAGAATGGAGCTAAAGTATGGATCTTATTTACGCTAAATATATCATTCATCATTGATTTCATATACTCCATCGTCTGATTCAAGGTCTCAAGAGTGGAAATCAGGAAATGTGACTCCAAAATCTTAGAATTGGGTGAGTTGAGTGTGGGCGGTGGGTGTGGGAAAAATGACATTCCGAGTCAAGATATTATAAGAAGAGCGGGTTGTCGAAATGTGTAGGATATGGTGGTGGAAATGATTGGTGAAGGTCAAAGTCTGAATCCTAAAATAGTGGGTTGGTAGGGTATGTATAAAAACCAGGAGCGAAGTCCTCCGAGAAAAAGAGATGTGGACCGACTGGAGTGAACGAGAGGTCCGCAAAGTCTGGACAGAAAATGCTCCAGTTGGCCATCTCGAAATGAGGAAAATGATCAGGAGAACACAGTGGTCAAATCAACAGAAGTGAGAAAAAGGTGCAAATGTGCAAAGGTGATCTGGAATACACACAAGCAAGCACAAACAAAACTTCGACAAAACAAACACTCAATTCACCTACTCAACTCGGTAGAGACCGTAAAAGAGCGGTCTTTTTATCTTGTCTATTTTCGAGTTAGGTGAGAAGTCCAAATGTTGTACAAACACTTAGGGGGCTTAAATGGTATTTTGGCACTAATCCTTAGTGTGTGCGTGAGCAAGTAAAAGCGAAGACAATGAGGGGATTACTCGCCCCAATACAAAATTTTCTTTGGGTTGATTTTAGGATCAAGTAATGTTAGGAGTCCCAATTTTTCTAGTTATCACTTTTTTCGAAGTTTGAATAAGAGTGCATGCGTCTAACGAGGAGTCAATTCCTTTAAGCACCTAGGTGAGCATAATCAGGGTAGAGAGGCAGAAAAAACAATGCAGTCGGCAAACGATGATGAATGCTAAAGCGTAAATGCCCACCTTGCCTCCAGCACTCTACATGCGAGGATGCTCAACAGAATTGAAACCTATACTATACGCAAATGCAAGCCGATGAAATCACCCTAAGTTTCAAAAATTGATATTAGCATGAAGAACCGATGCTAATGACCAAGAATGGAACCGAAGTGTCCAGTCTTGGAGTCTCCTCGGTGCCCACCACAATGGGTCCTGCAAGCGCTGTATGGAGAACTCTAGGTGAGAAGCAATTCAATATTTGACTAAGTACAAACGTCACTATAGGCACATGCAAATATATTAAGTGTTTGTCCTTAACCTATTGCAAAGAATCCTAAAACTATGGGCTCAATCACACAAAATAAAGAAAATAAAGAAGAGAAACAAATAAAAAAGGTGACGAAAATCGTATAAACCGCGGAGAGCCCCCAAGTAAACAAACACTTGGAAATTAGGCTCGAATGTTCAAGTCTTGAGTACCTATATTATTACAAATAGAGTCTCTCTCTCACTAAAATTACACAAGTAAATAAACTCACACAAAAACAATGCTCAAAATGTGACTGTCTTCTCAAGTCCTCCCCGCCTCCTTTAATGCTAGGTCAGAAGTCTCAAACCACCTTCATTTGGATGCACAGGTGCCTTGAGTAGAGTGCCTCCCTCGATCCGCGGTTATGTTGGACATGCGAGCCCACGGTGAGCCATTATGCAATAAATTTTATTGCAAATCTCATTCCCTGATCTGAAATGAAGAATAACTAATTTGCATAATAGGTCCTTTGGTACAATTAGGCTTATGTACCATGGCCATCTTAATAATCATATAGCTGTTGATTTAATATCTAAATCATAGAGGCAAGTGCTTGGATGAATATCTAAAGAATTAGATTGAGGACTCACCAAGCAACGTCAAATGATTGTTAAGAGATGATCTCCAGCCTGAGTAGGAGATGACAATCCTTTCTCATTTTGGTTGATATCTAACCGACCTCTTGATGCAGGTCCTCTGCATAGGAATAGAGATTCAGAGGTGTTAGATTAGTTAGGTCAAAGAGTTGACTTAACGAGATTGAGATAACCAAGTCCTATATCATATGCTGTAATGATATAGGCACACATCCTCTAACTGGAGATAGATGTGTTACTATATGTCTTAGTATGTACATTTTGTAGACCAATAGGTTGATGACCTAATAAAGGTCTATACACCGGTACACTGGTGTGCATACAAGGCATATGAGTAATACGATTTCTCAAAGGGATCATACAGGTTCATTACTGAACCGGAAGAAATGAGCGCACTAATGAGATATTTGGAAGAACTAAATTCCGTGCACAGTCGTCTCACTTTGAAACCTTCACTGAATTTGTAGTTTTGATGTATACTTTTGGAAAGTATATGATCAAGACCTAGGTATAATATATGCTTTTGGAAAGAATATGATCGATACTGAATCCCAACGATCAAATGAGAAACTTACTGATAAAACCCTGAAGTAGACAATATAAAGTTGATCTAATACTTCAGGTTTATTCTGAGTCTTCAAGTATGCAGGATGTACAGGTGTTGGGAATACCTAAGGGTGATGTGATCATAAATGATTGTATAACCATGATGCTTCCATTCCTAGGGAGTGATGAAACGGGTCTGGATTTTAGTGACTCCTCACAGTAGAGAAGTAATCCGATCTTGGTTCAAATGTTGGACATTGATTTGAATGTGATTCAGATGCAATGAGAAGATTAGAATTGCGGTCTTGATTTAATAAAGCATCTATGGGAGGCTCGAGATCTAGATTTGAGATGTCATCTCAATATCCAAGTCACTATATGTGGAATAATATAATCGCTCTGTCCTTATCTCCAAGTATCCGTGGAGAAAGCGGATTATCCTTGAAAATGTTCATGGATAATTTTATTATTGATATATGTAAGCAAGCTTCGAGAAATTTGATAATTAAATGTGATTTAATTATCATTGATAATATGAATTTGACTCATCTTATTACCAAAGATATCTAATATGATTAAATGTTATTTAATTATCAAAAGGATATGAATAATGTGAATGTGATTCATTTTATTTGGGCACATGAGAAAAGAGATCCAAGATGATTAAATGAGATTTAATTATGATGGATATGAATAATGTGGATAGCACTATCCATATTAATCATATATTTTATAAATGTGATTTATAATATATTAGAGAGAGCATATTGTGATTTATATTTGTTGATTAATTGTTAATGTGAATTGGATTCAAATTGAACGACTAATTGAAAATATAATTACATTTAGTTTTGGGCAGTGAATAAGATTCACATAAATTCAATGGCATGATTGATATTTTCCATAAGATAATTTGGAATTATTTTTGGTGAAAATATTGTCGACAAGAGACTATGATATATATCTGGAGATAATGAGATCTCATCATAATTAGAAGAGATGGACCGAGCCCACCTAAGAGGAGTGGAAGGCTACAACTCTCCATGAGGAGAAGAGTAGTCGTCCCCTCTTATGAGGAGATTGGTTTATTCTCTTCATTATCTTTTCTCTTATTAAAAATGATTTAATTTGAAATTAATTTTGTTGATTTATCAATGAAAATTAATTTAAATTAAAGCATTAGTTGTTGTGTTTTTACAACAACATCTTAGCCACTGAAAGAAACACAAATCAATCCCATCCATTGATTATGTGTTTCCCATCGATCAGGATCCATGGGTTCCCAAAACCCTATATAGGAAGATGCATCCATTGCTCTTGACATGACATAATTAAAGAATGCTCTCTCTCTTCTATTTCTCTCTACACGCCTACTCTCTCTCTCATGTGGTCATCCACCATGGATTCCCTAGAGAGATTCTCCATCGCCGCAACGTCGTCGTTATCCTGCCCGATCGTTTGCTCGTGGATCTCTGTCTACTTCAGTGTGCCTCGCTTGTGAAGAAGATGTCGTATCTCGTTTGTTGAGATCATGAGATCCGTGGCTTGGATTTTCAACATGAATTATGAGAAGCACGTGTTTCATCAACATGCCCGCAAGCGTCTCCTCCGATGGATTGGACTTGTTACAGGAGGTCTCTTCGTTTAGAGACTCGATCACAACCACGCTTCAAGTGGTAATCCTACTACTTGTTTGTTATTTAGACGAAACGATCCGAGAAGTGTTCTTGGATCATGTGGTTTCGTCACATGAAAAATTTTTTCGCTCCATCGAGCAACTTATGCGACTAGTCGCTCCCGATCGCATACGATGCGATCATTACGCTTCCGTGATGCGCTTGAGAATGTCATCATATCCTTCAAGTGGTATCAGAGCCAGGTTGTTGCAGGTTTTGGATGAGATCCATGAACCTACGAAGATTTGGGCTCGTTTGGGTTCGTGAAGATTTTTGCATTTAAATTCTCGTAGCCCTATCTTGTGATAAAATTTTGGCCCTGTTTAAAATATTTAAACACAAAATTTTAAATTGGATAATGTTCCCCATGCGGAACCACATATTGGATCACTCCAGTGCGGTACGAAGATAATAGCGATTAGAGAATTTGAGGGAGTATTTTGTAAAAGCCAGAACCCCCTACTATAATATATTTGGGGCAACAAGAAATCATGCTCGATAAGAGGAGCTAGAACGAGGAGTGGAGTTGTGAGATCTGGTCCAGTAAGAGGGTACCCTGCGGATCTCTTTCTTTCCTCTTCCATTAATTAAGGAAACAGTAGGATTTGAGTTTGCGTGATTTGGAATCCGATAACTCAAGTTATGGTGTTTTTAATAACCATATATTAACTGTTTCGGGGATGGTAGTTAGTGACGAAATTAAAGAGCTAATTACAGGTCTTAGACGCCTGTAAATGCATAATTATCAATTGGGTTCTATTTTAAATCAAATTGGCGAGCAAAATAAATTTAGTTTACATTAATTGAATTTAAATTGATCGAGTTATGTTAATTTTAGTGCGTAGGGGTCACTGCTAGAAATTAACAAACTCGATCGTGAACCTTGTGATTGTCATTAAAATAAATTAATAAAAATTAATTGTTAATTTTCTGAAATGATTATTAATAAATATTTGTGAAATACTTAAAGATGATAATTATTTCCTTGAATGACATTGCATTAACCAAAATGATAAGATAGTTGATCTTGATCACAATTGGTTAATATGAAATTTACAACAAACATTGTTTTTCATGAAAACTCTAGTTTATCATACGATAGTTGTAGGACAACTTCTACGTGCAAAACCTTGTTGCTTGAGTAGGATAGGGGATTTGTTTAGCAAATATCCTTATAATGTTATCAAAATGATTTTGATGAATATTATATGGTATAATTTCGATTGAAAAACCGATGATCATTTCAAAGTACACAATGATCTATTTGGTATTATCCTTTCCTGAGGTGGATATGGTGTCTAGTCAGGGAGTGTTGGGGTAGCAGGTCACACCGGTTGCGGTTTGTCCCACTCCCATCGGTACTGGCCATGACAGCGGGTAGGGACTCGATAATGCTGGAGAAATCAAGGTGTATTTTTCTAATTATTAAAATTCGAATAATACGTACTTTATACCTTCTATTCAAGTAATAATTAAGTTTGTTGATTAAGATTGGATATATAATTAATTTAATATGACTAAATTGATTATATTTAATTAATACACTCTATTATGAATAAATGTGTATTTACCTTGGAAGAATTAATTATATGAATGTGATTCATGAAAATTAATTATTAAATTTGAATGAGAGGTGGAGGATCACGTATGTGACATCCATGGTGTCCCGTCAAGGCGAAGGGTTCTATCACTAGGGATTGTATGTAGGAGATGCCTGTCCGAAGTGACAGCTCCTGTATACAAGCGCATTTGGATCATGCTATTTGCTTCTCGAAAGAGTAAGGTCGTATGCATAATGACCTCAATATCGAGCCCTCATATTATTGGGGCAATATTGGATTGCGTACAGCAATTTCTAATCCTGTTGATGATTGGTTCAATTAACAACGGGTCAACATCTCCTTAGGGGTGGTGGGCCCGGGTGTTATAGACCGAATTGGGAGATGCAAGTTGGAATTGCAAGGTGGAATGTGTTCCCGCTTCTTTTTATCAGAGTCACAAGTTCTCATATTATTGGGATGTGACCAAGATAAGGAAGGAGATCCCAGATCTTGCTTGAGATATAATGGTAAGTATATATTTTACATTGAAAGTGATTAAAGGAATGAACTTTCAGTGTTGACAAGGCGAGACAACTTTGATATAAAAACTGCTAAATCAAAGTAAAATATGTATATATAACATATATACACTTATGCAAATTTCTTATTTCAGATAATCCTTCATAAAAACCCACTCAATGTTATACTCAATAATAAATAGTAAAATATCATGGATCGGACTCATGATCCAGATATTGTACTTGCAGTTGGGCACATAATGCATGTGGTTGCATTGTGCAAGTTTCCTCAACATAATGAGGTATGACAATAAGATATCACCTTAGGGTTCGTATGTCTCTATAGTCTTGGTTTTTCATCGAGTGTACTTTGGAAGTGACATGTCGATGGTGATCGTAATTTTCAAATTAATCCTTATAAAATAAATGAAGCTGTTTTGGCATACATATGTGTTATAGACATTTAATCATGAATGACATGGTTCTCTGCATTGTGCAGAATGGTAGCTCGAAAGAGATGATGTATTCAAAATGTTTGAATACCTGCATGAACCAAAGTTTTTGAGTTAATATGGATGTAGAAATGATGAATGTCATCATTCTACTCTCTATACTCAAGTCATTCATGAAGCTTCATAATAATCATATTGTTTGAATTAAATGAAGCATATATAAATGTTTAAATCTCTCATTTTTGAAATCATTTTGAATTGAACATAAGAGATCCTTTGTCTTAAGCAATGGTTGTTTATAGATGAAGGGAGTGTAGTGGAAGCATGGGTCAGATCCAAGATGAGAAGGATAGTCAAAGAGTTAACCGTACTTCTATGACTTCCATATGACATCCTAAGAGTTCGATGAATGCCAATACTGCATTAAGTTGGTGTGTTGATATATGACCATCAAGTCTATCTAGAATCCTTAGAGAAGGACTCGGATCGAGCATCAGAATAATCTACATAAATCATTGATATTGACTTGCTTATTGAATAAGATAAAGTCTTATAATTGTATCTCAATCTTCTAACAACACTTGTAATGGGTTGCATATGTTTTAGAATATTGGAGAGTTTGATCTTCACTTTTAATAGTCATCTACCTGGATTTTGATGCAATTGTTGCAACAATCTCTATTGGATAAATGGACTTCATATTTTCAGTGGGAGAGCCCTTTGTCCTAGAGAATGTCTCTATGACCTAGATATAATAATACACTCATTGTTTATTTCTAAAATTTGGAAATAAACATGAATTCTGGAATAAGCCTATCATAAAGAGTTATGACAGATATATTTCATATAGTAATCTGGCATCTCGTGGACTCTACTAAATTAGAAAATTAATGAATGGTTCACTAAGATTTCTAATAGTAAAATTAAACCTTTAAAAGATTAATATGAGGATGAAGATCATTTAACAATGATATGGCATCAAACCTTGGACACTTATCTGTTTATTTAATCTATAGACTAGTAAGAGATGAAACTTTAGAATGTCTAAAATTTCAAAGCTTACATACTTATGAATATTGTATTCAAAGTAAAATGTCCAATACACCCTTCTCTGAGAATTGTGTTAGATGTCGAGGTATTCAAGATCTCATACATATTGATGTATGCGGATCATCTATATAATAGTAAACATTATGGATATGTGATATCTATTGATGATTATGTATCAAAGATTTCACAATTTTGGTTTAGAACCAAAGTTTGAATAAAGATGAAATGAATTTGATCTATCCTAGGTAGCTTGTACCTGTTAGATAAAATTCAAAGAATACCTTATGGAGATATGAATATCATTTCTATCTCACTCCTCCTGATAAACCTAAACTCAATGGAGTTGTATGGAGATACAATTGGGTCATGTGTGACATGATTTGATCAATGATGAATTTTAGCATAATTAACTCTTAGTTTTTAGGTATGTATGTAGCAGAGACTACAATATATATCCTTAATAAGATTCCATGCGAGTAATCTACAATTGAGCACAAGAGAGTGCTACATCATTAGAAAATAAAGAATAGTATAGAATACCTGCTTTATAACCCTAAGATTCTTAAAAGATCTCATCTCTGAAAATGTGATTCTTAGAGGATGACTCTCTTGAGAATCAAGATGAAAATTAAGTGAAGGAACTCATTGAATCTTGAGAAGATAATGAGGCTCCTGAAATCGGGAACTAAAAGGACAATTAAAGATGAAACACTAATACTTCTTTAAATGAGTTTGAGGATGTATTCCATGTGTCGATAAAGTATGACAATGATCAGACTTCATGTGATGAATCTCCTGAGGATCATGACATGGAAATATGGATATTAGCAATAAAGTCTAAAGTAGACTTCATATGCAAGTGTTGTTTATGGACCCTCGATGATCCACCTATATGGGTAAGACCCATAAAGATGTGAATGGATCTTCAAGAAAAAGAAGGAACTTGATGAGAAGGTAGAGACCTTCAAAGCACGGCTCGTAGCCACAAGCTACACACCAAAGAGAAGACAACACTTGCGATGATACTTTCTCTTTAGTGACCATGTTATACCCATCAGAATATTGCTAACTATAGCTATACAACTTGGCTTTGACATCTTCGAGATGGATGTCAAGATTGCATTCCTCTATGAATACCTCTCTGACTATATTCACATGAAGTAGCCCCAGGGCTTCATGGTTGAGGAAAACAAGATGTGGAAGTTAATGAAATCCATCTATGGACTCAAATAAGCTTCTTGAAGTTGGACCATAAGATTTGATGAAATCATAACTGTTATGATTTCAGATAGAATCTTGATGAACCATATGAAGCTTAGTGGGAGTGCCATTGTGTTCATAATGTTCAATGTAGATAATATCCTAATCATTTAAAATGATATAAGGATAATAATAAGTGTTTTATTATATGGTTGTTCCATAATTTGATATATGATCTCAAGGATGCCTCTTGTATCTTAATTCTTAATGTGTTTAAAAGCATAGAGAAGAGGATATTGGGACTATCACATTAGTAGTACACCTTGAACATATTCCATTTTATGGAAAATTCCAAGAAAGGCTTCCTTTCCTTAAGATATGGTTGACCTATCTAAAGGGATAGGACCTCAAAGAGTTGAGGAAGTAAATGCTAACGCTGGTTGCCCTTGTGCATCAGTTACGATAAGTCGAGAGTATGCTAGATGTGTACAAAAGCCAGATATCTGCCATGTAGTGGGAGTAGTAAAGTGTTACTAATTCTACTATGGATTTAAAACACTTGATTGTAGTAATAACAAAATCTTAAAAGGTGACGAGACTTAGAGATAGTAATCTCAAAGTATTATCTTCAAAAGTTTAAGACCTTACAGATAGTGATCTATAAGGGTCTTAACTGTAGATGCCTTAGGAGAAAGAGATCTCCAAGAATAAAGGTATTCTGATAAGGATTATGTAAATACTAGTTATAATAATTACTGAGCAATAGTGTCAAGGACACTATAGCTGCTTTATCAAGTTTGAGTATTGGTTGCATATGATACAACATTCGCATTGGATGCGATCACTGTTACTAGGAGATATGCAAGTGCCGTAAAAGGACTTGGCATAGTTTTTTGGGAACAAAGTGACTAATCAACTTACCTAGCTATTTTCTAAATAGCCTATGATTGTCACATGATTGTGGGTTTAAATGATTAGCCCATTAATGGCTCTTTGGGCTAGTGGGAGATTGTTGGACATGCGATCCCACGACGATCCATTATGTAATAAATGTTATTGCAAATATCATTTCCTGATCTGAAATGAAGAATAACTAATTTGCATAATAGGTCCTTTAGTATAATTAGGGATATGTACCATGGCCATCTTAATAATCATACAGCTGTTGATTCAATAATTAAATCATAGAGGTTGGTGCTTGGCTGAATATCTAAAGAGTTAGATTAGGGACTCATCAAATACCGTCAAATGATTGTTAAGAGATGATCTACAGCCTGAGTAGGAGATGGCAATCCTTTCTCATTTGGGCTGATATCTAACTGACCTATTGATGCAGGTCCTCTGCATTGGAATAGAGATTCTGAGGTGTTAGATTAGTTAAGTCAAAGAGTTGACTTAACGAGATCGAGATAACCAAAGTCCTACATCATATGTTGTCATGATATAGGCACACATCCTCTGGCTGGAGTCAGATGTGTTACTATATGTCTGAGAATGTACATTTGGTAGATCAATAGGTTGATGACCTAATCAAGGTCTATACATCGGCGCGCTGATGTGCATACAAGGGCATATGAGTAATACGATCTCTCAAAGGGATCATACAGGTTCATTACTGAAGCGAAATATATGAGCTCACTCGTGAAATATTGGGAAGAATCGAATTCCGTGTATGGTCGTCTCGCTTTGGAAGCTTGACTGAATTTGTAGGTTTGATATATAGTTTTGGAAAGTATATGATCAAGACATAGGTATGATATATTCTTTTGGAAAGTATATGATCGATACCGACTCCCAATGACCAAATGAGAAACTTACTGATAAAACCCTAAAGTAGACAGTAAAAAGTTGATCTAATACTTCGAGTTCATTCTGAGTCTTCCAGTATGCAGGATGTACAGATGTTGGGAATACTTGAGGGTGATGTGATCATAAATGATTGTATAACCTTGACGCTTCCATTCTTAGGGAGTGATGAAACGGGTATGGATTTTAGTGACTCCTCTCAGTAGAGAAGTAATTTGATCTTGGTCCAAATGTTGGACATTGATCTGAATGTGATTCAGATACAATGAGAAGATTAGAATTATGGTCTTGATTTAATCGAGCATCTATGGGGGGGCTGAGATCTGGATTTGAGATGTGATCTCAATATCCAAGTCACTATACGTGGAACAATACAAATGCCTTGTCCTTATCTTCAAGTATCCGCGGAGAAAGCGTATTTTCCTTGAAAGAGTTCATGGATAATTTCATTATTGATATATGTATCCAAGCATCGAGAAAATTGATAATTAAATTTGATTTAATTATCATGGATAATATGAATTTGATTCATATTCTAAGGAGATATATCTAAGATTATTAAATGTAATTTAATTATCGAATGGATATGATAATGTGAATGCCATTCATGTTATTTGGGTACATGAGAAAAGAGATCCAAGATGATTCAATGTGATTTAATTATCATGGATATGAATAATGTGGATATCATTATTCATATTAAAAATATATATTATAAATGTGATTTATAATATATTAGAGAGAGCATATTGTGATTTATATTTGTTGATTAATTGTTAATGTGAATTGGATTCACATTGAACTATTAATTGAAAATATAATTTCATTTAGTTTTGGGTTGTGAATAAGATTCACATAATTTCAATGGCATGATTGATATTTTCCATAAGATAATTTGGAATTATTTTTTGGTGAAAATATTGTCGACAAGAGATGATGATATATATATTGAGATAATGAGATCTCATGATAATTAGAAGAGAAGGACCAAGTCCACCAAAGAGGAGTGGACGGCTACAACTCTCCATGATGAGAAGAGTAGCCGTCCCCTTTTGAGGAGATTGGTTTATTCTCTTCATTATCTTTTCTCTTATCAAAGATGATTTAATTTGAAATTAATTTAATTGATTTATCGATGAATTTTAATTTAAATTGAATCATTAGTTGTTGTATTTTTACATCAACATCTTAGCCACTAAAAGAAACACAAATCAATCTCATTCATTAATTATGTGTGACTCATGGATTGGGATCCATGGGTTCTTAAAACCATATATAAAAAGAGGTGTCCATTGCTCTTGACATGACATAATTAATGAATGCTCTCTCTCTCTTCTCTTTCTCTCTACATGCCTACTCTCTCTCTCATGTGGTCATCCACCTTGGATGCCCTAGAGAGATTCTCCATCGCCGCAGCATTGTCATTATGTTACCCTATCGTTTGTTTGTAGATCTCCATCTACTTCGGCCTACCTCGCTCGTGAAGAAGATCTCGTATCTCGTTTGTCCAGATAAGGAGATCCGTGGCTTGGATCTTCAACACGATTTGCGGGAAGCACGTGTTTCATCAACACGCTCGCAAGCATCTCCTCTGATGGATTGGACTTGAGACAGGAGGTCTCTTCGTTTATAGACACGATCGCAACTACGTTTCAAGAGGTAATCCTATTACTTGTATGTGGTTTAGACGAAACGATCAGATAAGTGTTCTTAGACCATGTGGTTTCGTCACATGAAAAATTTTAATTTCTGCTGCCTCGAGCAACTAGTGCGACTAGTCGCTCCCGATCGCATAGGATGCAATCCTTACGCTTCTGTGATGCGCTTGAGGATCTCACCATATCCTTCAGGTTCCTCGCACAAAGTCAACAAGAGAGAGTGATTAGAGAAGTCAAACAATTATATCAAATAATTGAGCAAATAATGAAGCAAGAATATAGACAAAAATGACACCATTTGTTGAATCAGAAATTGAATCCCGATCTAAACGCTATTGCTCCCCGGCAATGACACCATTTGTTTAATGGGATTTTTCACGGGTCTAAAATACATCTCACACAAGGCGAAGACGCAGTTGCTGCGGCGACCCGCAAGAAACCCCAATTCAAACAACAATTAACCCACAACAAAGATAAACAATGAAAAGCAATCTGTGGAGTTAAAATTTATTATAACTCTACAAAAGTTGTGTATAGTGCAGTTAGTGTAGAGTGTCGAACACATGAAGCAAGAGGTAGATAGGGGCAATGAATGCTCAAAAATGAATGTGATGCATTGCCCATATGTGCTATTTTGTCGGTTTTTAATTTTATATTTTTATTTAAATTTTTGATTTTAAATTCTTAAATTTTGATTTTTAATTTTATGAATTTGTATTTCCTTTTTGTATTTTCTATTTTTATATTTTCCTTTTCTTTTAGAAAGGATTTAAAACTATGGAGAATATATATATACACAACAGATGTCAGAGAGAGACAAAAGTATGTAAAAAATGCTCAAAATACAGGAAATAATTTTTTCTCTTCTTTTCATATTTCTATAATGTTTTTGTGATTTTTTATATTTGTGCTTTTGTTTTTGTATATTTAAGGTCGAAAATACTTAAAATAGCGAATAAAATAAATATCTGGAACTAAAATGGAGATGAAAAATAGTAAATAGCATCCAAAATTCTCCAAATTAATTTTAGTATAAATATAATAATATAAAGAAAATTCATGAATTGAAAATAGGTTTTAGGATTTTATGGATTTTTTATATTTTTATAAAATTTTTAGGGTTTTTGTAATTTTTAAGAGTTTTCTTTTATATTTTCTATTGATTTTTAGCCTGAAGTTAAAAAATACTTAAATAATAATGAAATATATTTTTTTGGAATTGATCAAAATGGTTTTATAATTTTTATTTATTTTCTAATGCAAATAGGGATGAAAAATGCATTTTATTTTTTTAAAAAATAATAAAATGCCAAAAAAATGTAGAATAAAAATATGACATGATAGAGCAATGCAATAAAAACATATTCTTTTTTTCGGGTTTTTTAGGATTTTATAGATGTATGAAATAAATAGAGATAACAAAAAGAAAATCCAACCCTAACAAGGGTATTTTTGTAGATATGAAAAAGTCCAGGGGACAAAGTCAAAATTTTTCCAGAAAATTATAATGAACTGATAAAATTCTCGGACCAATAAAAGATAAGCAAAATCTGAAGGTTATTCCTACAAACTCGCCAAATACCACATGCCAGAACACGTGACGTGGTTGGAACCTCTTCGTTATTATAAAAAAATCCTAGGGCTTAATTGCAATTTAGCCAAAAATTTAATAACTTAAAAAATAAGGATCAAATATAAATAATCAAAACAACCGGGGGTCCTCCGCAAAATGGCAATGCCTTCGTGCACAAATCACGTGAGGTGACGTGGTTAGGGACCCCGATGGATATAGTAGAAAGTTCTGGGGGCTAATTGTAAATTTTACAAAATAACCAAACAGTAGATGAGAATTTAAATATTAATATCAAAATACAAAAATTTGCAAGGGTATAACGCAAAATTACCTACACCCTGCGGATCAAACGACGCTCCTCATTTGACTTGGACACGTGTCAGTACGGGAGGAGGCGATACCGCTTTGCGAGCAATCACGACGATAAGATCTACAGTGAAGGTCAATGGCTGCGGGTGAGGCAGATCTGATAGCTTTTGTACGCCTGGAAGATCTAACCTTCATCCGACGACGGAGGGTGCAGGAGGAAAAACAGGGAGGAACACCGGTGAGCCGATGTTCTCCCGGATGAATCTCCATCTTCCAGCGAGCTGAAAGAGTCCAAAATGGTCGTTGCACTTCCTGGTACGGTCCTCTGTTGGCTGGAGGCTCAAAAAATCGCGGGCGTGTCCCAGGGGGCGTGCGTGAGGTTGGCGGAGCTGGAGAGCTCCTGGAGGGCCGGCGAGCAATCAAAATGAGCTCCATGCGATTCTTCGGCACCAAAACGTGCAAGAGAAGGTTGGTGGGGGAGTTGCGGGAAAATTGTCGTGACCCTCCTGATGTCAAAAGAAGGCAGAGCGGTGGTGGAATGGAAGCTCACAGGAGCAAGCTCTAACGAGTGTGGATTAGGATATAGACGCACGATGGACACGACTGGCTTAAGAAGCCAGGAGGAAGAGACCTCACGGCCAAGATTGTCGGAGATGGGTAGAACGGTGACCTTCTTCCTCGCATGGCCTTCCTCGAAGTAGTTGGAGATGCCTCTGTCACAGTCGTCGATCCTGAGCTCCAAGGCAAGGACCAAACTCGGAAAGGGCTCGAAGATCGAAGAAGAATGGGCGAATCGATGGACCACTCCACAAAAAAACACTAGGTGGACCAAACTAGGAAAAGGCATGGTAAAAAATCATTCTAAAATAATTAAAAAAGGAAATGATTTTGTTAATTTTAGGTTATTAAATGAATAATATTTATTATTTTCTAAATTATTTTATGGTGATTTTTATTCATTTTTAAAGGTTTAATATTACAAGTTACCTTTTTTGGGTTAAATATATATGTATATTCATCTATATATTTTAATGTTTTGTTTTTATTTTGTATAATTAATTTTCATTAACTCAGCCATGGCCAGTCCCAAGCTTGGGTAAATGCAGAGGGTTGCGTTAGGTAGCCGACAACCAGTGTAAAATAGTCCAAGATAACTTCTTAAATAATAATTTTTTTAAAAAATATTATTTAGAAAGTTGCCTCATGACAACCGGATTTTTTCAACATGGATTTAAGCAAACATACAGATTTCGTTGGGGCGTTCCCTACTTGTGATGCGTTGCATCGCCCAAATGCAATGAAAAATTGGCAAGGGCCACTACATCGCAGCCTGGATGCAGTTCAAATTTTGCAAGGGTTCTTGCATGAGGAACGCAACTGGGTAATTAAGCTAGTTCTGCTGCATCATCAACCGGATGTAGTTCAAAATGTACAAGGGTTCTCGCATAATGGACGCATGCGAGTAAAGAAGTTAGTCCAAAAGAGATTGCAACGGAAGTTGCGGATTGGTAGTTGGAATATTGGCACTTTAACTAGAAAATTGATGGAGATAGTGGATACGATGTAAAGAAGGAAGATTCATATACTATGTCTTCAAGAGACTAAATTGGTTGGAGAGAAAGCAAGGGAGATTTAAAAGACAGGCTTTAAACTTTGGTATTCAAGAAAAGATAAGGGTAGAAATGGTGTTGGAGTGGTTGTTCATAAGGATTTGAAGGATTGTGTGGTTGAGGTGCAAAGATTTGGGGATCGGATTATTCTGCTAAAATTGGTGCTTGAAGAAGAAATTCTGAATATAATTTCAGTTTATGCACCACAAATTGGTTTAGATAAAAGGATTAAACAAGCTTTTTGGGAGGATCTAGATAAGATTTTACAAGGAATCCCACAAAGAGAGATGATTTGCATAGGTGGAGATCTTAATGGACATGTGGGAAAAGATGCTTTAGGGTATGCTAGTGTTCATGGAGGACATGGTTTTGGGGATAGAAATGAAGAGGGAAAAGTCATCCTGGATTTTGTAACAGCATATGATCTTTTCATAGCAAACACTCTCTTCAAGAAGAGGGAGGAGCATTTAATTACTTATAAGAGTGGGCCAACTAGAACACAGATAGATTACTTTGCGTTGATGAGAAGAGATCGGTTGTGTTGTAAAGACTGCAAAGTAATCCCAGGAGAGAGTTTGGCATCCCAACATCGTTTGTTAGTCTTGGATGTACACATTAAAGGGTTGGTAAAGAAAAGGAGGGTTCCTAAGATCACTAGAACTTGATGGTGGAATTTTCCACTGAAGCAATCGAGCTTCAGGGAGAAGGTTTTAGAAGACTTATCTTAGAATTGTAGCGGAAGTGCAAACGAGATGTGGGAGGCAGTAGCATCTTGTATCCGAAAGGTAGCCAAAGAGAAGTTAGATGAGTCAAGGGGAGGAGCTCTAGGTCAATAGGAGGCTTGGTGGTGGAGTGAAGGGGTGCAAGAGAGGCTAAAAATTAAAAGAGCATGCTTTAAGGCTATGTCTAAGGATAAAAAAGAGGAAACGATCACAAATTACAAAATAGCGAAGAAGGAAGCAAAGAAGGTCGTAAGTGAAGCTAAGTCAAAAGCTTATGAAGTTTTGTATAAAAAGCTCGACTCTAAGGAGGGCCAGAAGGATATATTCAGGTTGGCGAAAGCAAGAGAAAGAAAGACTAAAGACCTCTCTCAAGTGAGATGCATTAAGGATGAGGAAGGTCGTGTGCTTGTTACTTATAAGGAAATAGAGACTAGATGGGAGCAGTACTTTCATAAACTTTTCATTGGGGGATGGAAATAGAGAGATCACTTTGGGTGATCTGGCTAATAGTGAAAGTTACTTGAATCGTGCAAGCTATAGACGGATTCAAAGAAAGGAAGTAGAGGAGGCTTTGAAGGTTATGAGACCTGGGAAAGGTGTAGGACCGGATGACATCCCTATAGAAGTATGGAGAGTTCTAGGTGAGCGCGGTTTGACTTGGCTTACGAATCTATTCAATGTTATTTGGCAAAGCAAGAAAATGCCTGAAGATTGGAGGAGGAGTATCGTGGTGCCTCTTTATAGGAATAAAGGAGACATTTAAAATTGTTCTAATTACAAAGGGATCAAGCTGACGAGTCACATTAGAAAATTTGGGAACGTGTGATAGAAAGAAGGTTGAGACAAGTTTCTAACGTAAAAGAAAACCAATTCGGATTCATGCCAGGTCGCTAAACTATTGAAGCCATCCATTTGCTGAGGAGAACAATGGCGAATTAAAGAGCTAAAAGGAAGAACCTCCATATGATCTTTATTGATTTGGAGAAGGCTTATGATTCTGCCCTACGAGAGATATTGTGGAGAGTTTTGGAGAAGAGACAAGTGCATGTCCTATACATTAACCTCATAAAGGACATGTATGATAGGGATTTATCTTGTGTAAGGATCTCGTCTAGGAAGACTGACTATTTTGACATCAACATTGGTTTACATCAAGGTTCAACATTGAGTCCATTTCTTTTTACTTTGATTATGGACGAGTTGACAAGTCACATTCAAGATGAGTTACCTTGGTGTATGTTATTTGTTTATGATATTGTGTTGGTTGATGAGACTAGAGATTTAGTTTATGAGAAGCTTGAGGTTTGGAGACATGAGTTGGAGGGTAAAGGATTTCATATAAGTAGGGATAAGACAGAATATATGGAGTGCTCCTTTAATGGAAGCAATGGTGAAGGAATCGAGGTGAAGACTGGTGATGATAACATTCGAAAGAGAGATTCTTTTAGATATATGGGATCTATTTTGCAACATGATGTGGAAATTGATGGAGATGTTACTAATAGAATTAATGCATGGTGGCTAAAGTGGATAGGAGCCTCTGCTGTTATCTATGATAAGAAAATTCCTTTAAAAATTAAAGGAAAGTTTTACAAAACAGCTGTTAGACATGCTATGCTCTATGGATCTGAATGTTGGCCTATGAACCATAGGCATGCGTAGAGAATGATTGTAGCAGAAATGAAAATGCTAAGGTGGATATGTGGACACACATGTAAAGATCGGATTCGGAGTGATGCAATCAGAAAGAAAGTTGGTGTAGCTCTGATCGAGGATAAGATGTGAGAAAACCGCTTAAGATGGTTTGGTCATTTGCAAAGAAGATCAGCTGATGCACCAGTTAGGTGATGCGAGTGTTGGGATGGTGAGCCGGTAAAGAGAGGGCGAGGACAGACCAAGAAGTGTTGGAAAGAAACTATACGAAGGGATCTTAGTTTTTTGGATATAAGCCTGGGATTGACCCAAGATAGATCTGAATGGAGGCGAAGAATCCATGTAGCCAACCCTACTTAATTGTAGGAAAAGGCTTTATTATTATTGTTGTTGTTGTTGTATATTTAAATTTCTTTATTATTTTATATATTTATAACTTAATTTTATGAACTTAAATATATTTTTATTTTATTTTTCTGATGTATTTTGTACAATTAAATAAATAAAACTATATTCTTTATATGTATAGATATAAGTATTTTACCTATATATTTTATACAAGTACTTTATTTTTATGTTTTCTTCAAAATTTTAATCATGTTTTAATATATACATATATTGTAAATAATATTTACAAAATCGTAAAAATATAAATATATAAAAATAATGAATAATAAATAAAATGAATATTTTAATTAATATAAGTACACAATAGGGGTCCAAAACTCAACTTTCAAACCGTAACTCTAAAAAATATGAAATCACCTTCATTAAATAGCTTATTAAAAGTTATATACAATTAAAGGTATTTTTGATACATTTTGAGTTTTTATTTGAGAGATATAGGTCTAGGAAGTTGAGATCCTAGAATCTTACTCAGATCATAACATTTTACCTATACATTGTTTTTGTGTGAAATAAATTTTGTATTTTTCTATATTTAATTATCTACAACTTTCATTTACAAAATTTCTTTATTTGAAGTAAAAAAGTGGAATTAAAAATAGGTCCAAAAATGAATAAGAAATGAATTAAATAAAAGGTATTTTTATTGTAATTTGGCCCTTATCTCCCCCTACTTTATTCTTTGTCGACCTAGTCATCAAGATGCCTAGGTCTAGGGGTTTCGGGTCATAAATTATTCGCAATATTTTTTTCTTTTTTTCCTCTCTTTTATTTATTCTATAATTTTGGCTTTAAAACTACATTTTATACACTATTTACACAATGATGCATGAATGCCAAAATGTCCAAATTAAGCCTATTTACACGTATTTACTAGGGGTTTTAAGGCCAATATGATAAAATAAAGATGATGAAACAGAGATTCATCATGTCTCTTCTGCAAAGATCTCTAGAACAAGATGTATTGAATGCTTAGAAGCCTTACATCTGAGATTTGAGAAAGGTGATCTTCCACAACATTACTTACTCAGGGTTTATCTCTAATCTCTAAATCAAACTTTTGGAGAAGAAGGATCCATCTTATAAGGCATGGTTTCGCATCCTTATTTACATCTATGTACCTTTTGGCAATTTGATCCGCATTGACAATGCCATGTGAACTAAGTAAGAAAGATATGAAATCCTCTAATGCTAACACCACTGCTAACATCTCCTTCTCTGTGACTATGTAATTGCATTGTGCCTCATCCAAAGTCTAGCTAGCATAGTGTATGGAAAATGGTATCCCATCCCTTCTCTACCCTAAAACAGCTCCAGCTGCAGAATCTGGTGCGTCTGTCATTATTTAAAATCTGATGTGTCCGTTTCAAAGGGAAGAGACCAATCAGGTGGTTGTAGGACAGGAGCACTAGTAACCATGTCTTTCTTCAGATGAAATGTAAGGAGGACTTTCTCATCAACTATAAACTCACTCTCCTTGTACAGAAGCTTAGTCAAAGGCTCAATAATATTGCTGAAGTCCTTAATGAATCTCCTATAAAATCTAGCGTAACCAAGTAACAACCTCAACTGCTTCAAATTGGTAGTGCCTCTATCTTGGATATCACACCAATCTTAGTCGGGTCAACCTTTGTTCCATGTTTGGAGATGACGTGGGCCAATATAATTCCATTAGGCACCATGAAGTGACTATTCTCCCATGAGAGCACTATGTATACCTCACAACAACGTTGAAGTACTCGATCTAAATTATTAGACATAAGTCTAAAATATACCCATAGATGGAGAAATCATCCATGAAGACCTTTATCATGTCGACAAAAAAAACAACATACACCTCTACAATGTAGAAGGGGCATTACACAATCCAAAGGTCATCTGTCTAAAGGCGTAGCTGCCAAATGGTCAAGTAAAAGTAAGTTTTCTCATGATCATGAAGAGAGATTGCAACATAGTTATATCCTGAATATGCATCGAAGAAATAAAAGAACTCTTTCTCTGCCATCATCACAATAATCTGCTCAATAAAGGCATGTGGAAACTGATCTTTCTTGCTATCCGAGTTCAGGAGCCAATAATATATGCAGACACATCATGAAGTAGGTACACGATTCAGAATCTCCTCACCACGGTCAATCATTACGACAATAATACTGGATTTCTCGACAACATGCAACAAGTTGACTCACTTGGAATCTAGGATAAATAAAGTCATCATCACACCGTTTCCTGATCTCTTTCATGACAACATCCAATATAGTTGGATTTAAACGGCGCTAACACTCATGGGGTGATTTTCACCCTCTAAGTGGATATGATGTGAGCAAAAAGATGATCTAATCCCATTGAGATCTGAAATATTCCAACCTTTGGCCTTGTGGTTTCTCGTGATAACCTCTAGCAAGCTATATTCAAGATCATCAATCAACTATTAAGTGATAATGACCATTAATATTTGGGGGGTGCCCGATAGGAAGGCATACTTCAATGTTGAGGGTAAATCCTTAAGCTACGATGGGTCTGAATTTGCTCTGCGACAACCTCTACAACTGCACTAGTATAAGATATATGATATGCAATATGTAAACTATACACCATGGCTAATGTAGGCTCATGATGCAAAATCTCAGAAAAGTCTACAAGGAATGATATCTACTCATAAATGAATGACTTAATAGGAAGTTCATAATTTTGAACAAATATCATAGAAATCACAGTAGGAGTTGTCTTATCAGTAATCTCAGAAAAAGAATGTATCTCATGAATCTCATAATGTATCTTCGAAAACTCAAAAAGGTCATCAGAAAATAGCTCAACCAATACATCAACTGACAAGTCGAAATGATCAACCGGGGAGATAATATCGATTGTTCTTTCGAGTAGTTCCTTCTATGAAAGGAACCTGGGTGTCCACAAAATCTCTTAAAATATTTATATGTCGAAACTCAATAGGAAAATCACAGTCCTCAGAAACTAGTGTAACTGTCTTTCTCTCATCTACTACTCCTGATGGTGGTGGTGGTGGCCTTATAGACGGGATTGTCTCAATCTTAACCTTATTATTGTTTGAGTGAAAGGTTATCTCTCCAGACCAATAAATAACTACTGCTTCGACTATTCGAAGTAATGGCTAACAAAGTATGATCAAGGTATGGAGTAACGGTGCAGAGGTTTCCGTATCAATGACAACAAAATCAACATGGAATCTCATTCCTTGCATCATTACAATAACATTCTCTATAATGCCTCTCACCCTCTTGATCGATCTATCAACAAACTGAAGGATCATCCTAGTGGATCTAATAGGCCCCATCCCAAACTCAATGAGGAGCGAGGATGGCATGAATTAATGGTGGATCCGCTATCAAGTATAGTACAATCGAACTTCTGATCAAAGATGTGAAAACAAATGTGAGGTGCTAACTTATCATCCTTTTTAGCCTAGAGGTTGCTAATGGCATAAATAATGGCCATGGTTAAGATGTGCCTCTTTGTTTTCTTCCATATGTTCTGACTTTGTTGATGCTTTTGAGTGCATGCTTCTTTCATTCCCTTTTTTACTACAGGCATGTACTACATGGACTTAAGGAGTGGCATGTCTAAAAGACATTATGAAGGATATCTAACACTCCAAGATTAGAAAGTGTTATTTTTTTTGGATTTTCATATTTTTATTCAATCCTGAATGAAATGGAACAGAATCAAAGGAAACATCAAACTACTCATTTCTCCTATTTAAATTAGATTCGTCATATATATATATATAAACATATATATATATATAGCCATAATCAGTATGTATAACGTAATCCGATACAAGAGTAGATGAAAAAAAAGGAAAAACAAGATGGGTTGCTTAGTTTGGTGGTGTAGAAGACTCCACGACGGGTGTGTTCTCCTTCATGGTTAACTCTACACTGCAACTTTCTTTATTTTTTTTTTGGTTTTATGAATAATGATGGTGAAAAAGGTGGTTGCAATCGTGAAGAAGAAGAAGCTGATACTCCAAGATCTGGCTCTGCTACACTGAATCATTGCTTAGCTGGGGAAGAAGATGATCAAGTCAGTGAAGCTCTCTCAGTGGCTCTATGCAATCCCAACTAATGTGTAGGTCGCTGCAATCTCCTACCTCTCTTGAGATGAGTGGCATCAGATAAACATGTAAAATAAAATGACATACTTATCTCGTGTGTGGATGGATCATGGACTACCTACTCCTTGCATCTGAAATTGATGGTATTCACTTTGACCGGGGCTAGAATCAAATCTTCATGGCGGTCAGGTCATCAAGCCTCTAAGTCAAGTCATTCATATTCTTCATTGAGAGTGCAAGTTGATGTAGTGCGAGACTCACCTTAGGTGCCTCTAGATACTCAACTACGGACTCTCGTTGAGAGTGGTAATATGGAGGTTGATGATTCCTATAGTATAGTGACTGATAGTAAGGAGGAGGAGGATGAAGAAATTTTTCGTAAGAAGCAGACTGCTGCTAATAGTAAGGCTAATGATGATACACATGTTGCATCTAATGGTATCCTTGTCTCCAATTCTGGAACTATAGTGGAGACGAAAAGTGAGGTTGTATCTATTGGTGTCGGGGTGTGGTCTCCAACCCTATAAATGGTTAACCAGTGTTGGATGAGATCTTATGGGGTTTTTAATTGGTTAAAAATAAATGTGCAATGTAATTGCAACCCAAAGAATCCTACAACAAAAAAATTTATTTTATTCTCAGATTAAATTATTACAGAAAATTGTAGTAATAGAATTTTGGTATTTTATTTACATGTATAGCATCAGGATCGAACTTAGGGAGGCTATAAATCTGAAGGGTTATTCTAATAACTGAAAAAATCAATTAAAATAGGGAATTCAAATTCCATTTATCTTGGGTTTTGTAATATTTTTCTTTTTAATTTTTAAAATTTTTAAATTTATTTTTTAAATTTTTATTGGTTATTAGTTTTGAAAATTTTTAATTTTCGAAATAAATAAAATTTCAAGAATGTTCATATATGAAAGAAATGCTATTTTTTGAAATTTTCAATTACAATAAAAATGATCAAAATACATAAAGAAAATGCTTTTTTTTTACTATTTTTGTGATTTTTGGGAATTTTTTTTCAAATTTTAAGATTTCTAAAATGAATAAAAATAGGGTATAAAATGAATAATGAACACACATGATTATTTTGCAATTTAACACACAATTTAACACGCACAACTCCCATGTAGGTGGATCTGTATGGAGGTTGCAGCGTGTGGAGGTCATCCTGAGGTGGAGGAACTGGCAGTAGAGATGGTTCTACAGAGGAGGTCGGATGTGTGGTGCTCGGTCTCAATGAGCTCCAAGTGAAGGGATGATGACTCCAGGTGAGCGAGGAAGAGGCGCAGCTATGAGCGAGCGACTGGTGGATCTTTGGATTGAGGGCGAGGTAGGGATGTGGCAAGGATCCAGTCGTCTGGGCAGCGGGCCCCGCTAGCGGTTGGGGAGTGCAGCGCCTATTGCGGCTCAGCCCCTTTTTTATTTTTTTTATTTTTTAATAGAAACCCTTTTTATTTTTTTATTTTTAGTAGAAACCGTTTTTATTTTATTGTAAAATTGAAAATGATTTTCCACTTTTTTGTAATTTTTTTAAATTCATGGACCCCAAATAAAGTAAATAGATAATGACTTTAGCGTGAGGGCTCGATCCAAAAATCAAACAGAGATCAGTGGATGAGGAGGTTCCAATGGAGGTGATGGATTGGAAACGAGTAACCAGCCACCGTATGTGGCTGGAGGTGATAGGTTGTGTGAGGTAGAATGCTAACGTGTCGCGATTATGAATATGAGATGGAACATCAGATCATATTCAAATTTGGCAATTTATAAAAATACAAACTAACATAAAAATTGACAATGAAATCAAGACAAAAATTAAACTACGATTATTCTAGATGAATTAAGAGAAATAAAATTGACCTCACTGTGTGAATGGAAGGAAGTTGTGATGGCCTCAATGAGGACCGACTCATTTTCACAAGATGGGTCAGAAGCTGGGCACCTCTCAACGATAAGATGGTACATAGGAGCCAAATAAATAGAGGAAAAACTGAATTTAAATTTTCAAAATTTGAATGGAGAGGAAAAGAAGGGAGGACGCTAATTGTGGATAAAATTACATTATCTACATAAATAAGTATTTATTTATTTTCATCACTTTATTAAAATGAATAATAAATGTTAATTATTAAAATTTTTGTGGTGGTTAATTAAGGAAATTAGTTTATTTTGTGTTTTAAATTGTTTGTTTCTACTTTTATTTGAAATAATAATTAGAAAAATATTTATAATTATTTACAAATATAATATGTATAAAAGTAAATACTTATTGGTATATACATCACATAAGTGGTAAAATTGTGAAAACAACCCCAGAAAAGCATCTTTAAACATTAACTCCAAAAATTAAGAAACCACTGCCATTTTAAAGATAATTTAATTTAGTATATAATGGAAGTGATTTTGATTCAATTTGAGTTCATATGGAGCCGTAACTTCTCTTTCAACTATCACTTTACGACTTTTTTTAGTGTAGTTATTTTTATTCTGTACATGATTTTATTTTACAATTGTTTTTATTATTTAGAAAATATATTTATTTACAATTTTGTTTAGAAAATTTTTTAATTTGAGATCAATTTGTAGGCAAATAAAATAGTGTTAGTTTTATACAAATATACACAAAACAAATAAGGAAATGAAGAGTATTTGCAAAACACGTTTTTTATTTTCTGATTAAAGACCCTATCTCCCCTCACATTATTCCTGGTCGATCAGGTCAAGTCTTGTCCTTCTCTCATGGTTCGTGTTAGCCTGTATATTTTTTTATTTTTCCTTTTTTCTCAATTTGTTTATTTTAGGTTAAAGTACAAATATATATACAATAATTACACACAGATGCAAGTTAGTAAAAACATGGATTTATTAATATATACATGTATTTTATATGGGATATTAAGCTAAAATAAATGAATAAAGATGATGAAATGTAGATCATTCCCCTATGCTTTACCTTTGATAATCCCTTTTCAAACACTTGGTTGAAATAAGAGGTGAATAAAAGAAAAGGTAAGGAAAAATAAAGAAATCAAGACAATATTGAGTATTAACCTTGTCTTCATAAAGTTGTCGTACGAAGCTCTCTCAGTGCTTTTGATTATTAGTGTGACCGAACCTTAATGGGAAATGGATTTAAAACCTAACAACCATCATGTTCCATGAGAATCCTATTCAAGTTGCCACAATAATTAGGTCAGAACAAGTCTACATATACAAATTCTTATGACTATGAATCTTTACTAGTATGGTATAAGGGAAATATAGCTAACCATCTCAAAAGTAGCAAAGAAACAACCCCTCTCAATAAGGACAGTCTAATCCCTCCGTATACCAACTCTTTCCTCGATGAGCGAGTATATTCCCTTCTATGTTCAAGTACAAGCAACTCAAGAAGAGGAGATGGAAAAAAGAATGGGCAATAACCATTATAGCTACCTATCTTTTGATGCATGACCAGTGTAGCCAAGTCATCCACTGCAAGCTAACAAAAATTTATTTTGAAGCTCTTCCTTTTTTTCACTTGTATATACGCTCCGGTAGGTATTTTACGTTTCAATCAAACTTGTCCACTTTAAGAGATTCTGCATTTATTTCTTTTTCTCTCTTTCTTCAATGCAACATGTACATAAGGAGTTTTCCTCTTGATCTAGTAGACTATCCCTCTTTTGAAGCGTTATTGCAACCCCACAATATCATGTCTTTAGACCTCAATGCTACTAGATCAGGTTGAGATGCACTACCCTCCCTGGAGGAAGAGGGATATTCCCACTAGTTTTTACATACCCGTGTACTTCCCAAAGCCAAAAGATTCTGCCTCATCACTACCTCCTTTATGAATAGCTACATGTAGAGTGTTTGTCCAAGATATGCCATGGTATAGATGAATCATGCGTATGTTGTTAAATATTTACATAGAGTACACAAGATGGCATGTGAACATAGTCTTATGGACTCAACGAATTAAGTCAATAGGACTTGAAAAGTTTTAACTCCAATTATTATATTGTTCCTGTAAAATTAAGTGGATTAAGGCCCAACTAAGTTCCATTCTTCAATTTTATTCCAGACTTAGTTCAAAGGTCAATATTATCTAGAAAAATGCACATGCAAAAGCAAGAAATATATACAGAGGAATACTTTTCAGAATATTTATTTAATTATTTTTTTGGAAAAAAGGGTTAGTAAAATATATACAAGTATATACATGGAAAAAAATCATAAGAGGAAAAATATTTCTATTTTTATTTTTGTTTTATTTTTGTTTTATTCTTGTTTTTAGGTTTTTTTGTTTTTTTGTTTTTTAGTTATTTTGTTTTTGTTGTTGTTTTATTTTTATTGTTTTTGTTTTGATTTTTAATTAAGATGGAAAATGACAAAAGTTTAGATACACGCATGGAATTTACATATTTATATACATAGCCCAATAATTTATAAAAAATAATTACATTTTTATAAGTATGAGTTGAATCTAAAGTATATATACAATATATACGACACCCCCCATACTTTTCCCGAACTATGTCTTCGTAATGATCAGAGAGCGGCAAAGGAAGACAAAACTCGTGCTAAGTATATAAAAGTGAAAAGACTCCTACGTTGCAACAACTCAAAGAATACAAATTAATTAATCCTATGTATAGAAGAGTGTACAAAAGGGAAAAATCCAGGGAAAGAAATGTCATACTAAAAGGCTCATTTTGCCCCCCTATACTTGGGGTAGAACAGACCTAATTATAGAATATCAACAAGTTAGGGGGACAATCAAGAGATCACAGGAATAAAATTTCAAAATAGATGATATGAACGACATCACTCCCCTATAATTAGGGTAGGGTATCCCTGAGTATAAGAAAAAACAAGAGTGATGAACATGATGAAGAAAGAACACTCGACTCGTCCACCCCCTATACTTAGGAAAAAGTACATCCTAAGTTAGGCAAACAAGAAAAAGGGTGGATGAGCGATATGGTGAATGTATGGAGGTAAACGAAAGTGAATAAATAAGACCAGTGGATGTACAAAGATCTTGAAGGTCGAAAGCGGGCCTTCCTGCGAGATCGCTGAGGAATGAATCTGATAAGGTGTAGGTCGATTTCAGGGTCAGCATTAGACACAAATTGATCATGACCGACCATGAATGAATCCTCGATAGTCCTAGAGTGTACGGGAATGAATCAGTCCATATAAGTAGTGTGGTCATGTCCGGTCTAGGAAGTCTCACAGATATTAAAGGAAAAAGGATTAAACTCATCATTGAGAGAAGTAAGGTCAAGTACAGCCTAACAAGTCGCAACTAAATCATCACCTTCATCAAAAGACCCTAATTCCTTTATAAAAGCAATCAAATCAAATTCGACCTTATCGGTATCATCTAAATCAAGGTGAAATGGAAAAGACTCATTAGTGAAAGTAGTCAAATCATGTCCATACTCTCTAGTCTCAAAGTTTGCCTTCTACTTTAGGGTGTCTATTGTGTAAATCCAGCGAATGTCATAAATGGATAACCACAAACCAGAAGGGGGAACTCCAAGGTCTATGTTTTCCGAGTCTTTGTCCTTTAAATGGAATTCTTGGATCTTAGTATCATCCAAGTCCCAGGGGTTGTCTAAGATGGGTACGCTCTAATGGGATGCAGTTCTCTGGTCAATAATGGGTATAGTGATCAACACATTGATCCCTACATCAAAATGGAAGCGCATCACTCTTGATCCATAATCAATAACGCTCTCGCAAAGGTAAGGAAAGGTCATCCTGAGATGATTGGAGGGTGCTCCATACGGGTGGAGGTCTCCATGGGCAATACAAAAAGATCAGAAGTGAAGTTCATGCCCTAAACAAGGATGACAATGTTTTATAGAATACCCTTCGACCTCTTGATGGATACAGTAACAAATTGAACTATCATCCTGGTTTTCTTCAGAAGCCCGTGGGCCTTTAATGATCTCATGATGGTGGCCACCACTTCAAGTTCAGTCAATAGTTTTTAAAATTTTTGGAACTCCTCCATACAAGGGAGGAGATCGGAATCAACATATGCATGAGTATGACAAAGAATAGTCTGTACGGTGTTTTTCTCACAGTTAAAGGTGGTACAGGATGTGAATGGATGTATGGGTAGATGTTCCCGTATGTGGGCCCTCCCCTCACAGGCTTAATCGACAATGTCTCTCCCTAAATATTTTTGTGTTTTTAATTTTTTTCTCATTTTTTTGTATATTGGGTGATTGTGATATCTCATATGAATCCTTGATTCATCTCATAACATCAAATAGTGGAGTATCATGGTTGCTCTTATTTATACTAGTGAGGTCATAAATCTACTGTCTCATACGCTACATCATCTAGGTCAAGTGCTCAAGGGTGTACTTCATGAAAGGTGACTCAAACATATCAATCTCGGGTGGGTGAGATGGAGGCAAATATGCGTATGGTGGTGGACAAAAATCCTAGGTTTAATATTGTGGTTGAGGAGGATATGTACAAAAGTCAAGAGCAAAATCCACCGAGAAAAATGGAGGTGAACCGACTGGAGGGTACGAGGGATTCATGAAGGTCAGATAAAAATGACTCCAGTTGTCCATCTCTTAAATAAGAGAAAATAATCAAGAGAGCATTTTGATCAAGTTAAATGATGTGAAGAAAAATGCATAAATGCATAGAAGGATCTAGTATGCACACAAGCAATCAAAAACAATTTACACGAAGCAAAACACACCCCTCAATTCACCTTCTCAACTCGGTGAACACCGTGAAAGCTCGGTCTCTAAATCTTGTCTGTTTTAGAGTTAGACGAGAATCATAGAAATCGTACAAACACTTGGTTTGGCTTTTGGGATTTTGCACTAACCCTAGTGTGTACACGAGCAATTTAAAATGAATACAGTGAGTGGATTACTCGCACCAAGATAATGATATTTCCTTACGACTATTTTTTGGTTGAGTATTTTAAGAGTCTCGAATTTTAGGCAATTGTCACTTTGATTAAATATTTTGAATAAATCACCTATCGAGTGTCCATTTTCCTTTTATCTTATGTGAGTAAAAACATGGAAGGAGATCGAAAATGCCAATGAGCGATTAAATACAATGATGCATGCAGGGGTTAGATATGTGTATCTTGTCGCTAACACTCTACAGGTAGGGTGATCCGTGTAGAATTTAAATACAGAAAAATAAACTAGCCTATATGATGCACATGAACAATCCTAGAAATAGCTTCTATTAATGGGCAAGAACCAATAAATTTGACTAAGTCCAATACACTCCTCTCTATAGGTGCAGAAATTCTTTTAGAAGGTTTTGGACCTAATTATATACCATGGTCAAGAAAGTTAATAAAGAAATCAATAGGTATCTCACGAAATCCAAGTGAAACAAATAAAACTAAATCTATGAGAAACAAAACCGGTGAGGTCCCCCATGTGCCCTAGCACTTGGCGAAACATACCCCTCAAACAATGTATATAGTGTCCATTTACAAGAGTTCAAATTCTAAAAAAATATAAATGAAAGTCTGTGCATTTTTTAAATGCTTTGTCTCCTTTAAATGTCCTCCTCCTCCTACTCTCTCCTATGGCTCGGTGAAGAATTAAGCCATCTCCGCTTCTCTTGGGGGTTCTAGCTCTCCTAAGAAAGTCACCTTTGCTCGTCGAACCTTCACAAGAAAGAGAAGATAAAGAATGTGTAAAAAACACAAGGTATATAAATATGAGAAAAATGAAATAAATACAATGGCTATGAACAAGTAAACATATAAATGTATATAAGCCAAAAAATGAAGAGCAAGTGAAAATATCTCAAATAAATCCCTAAGTCCGATCTTTGGGAGCTCTCACTATCCAACAAATCAGATCCTACAAGCGTTATATGAGCTCCCTCATGGCATGCGGAATTGAAAATTGAGTACTCACTCTCCAACAATTTACAATCCATAATATGTTTACAAAAATATTGGAAAATATTAGTGAAGTATAGACAAAAATGTACAACCAAGAATAACAAGTCTAAGGGAAAACCTAACTACCCTCGCCCTGCCTCCTCCACAACGATGCCATTTTGTTGACAATGATTTTCAAGGTTCTTAAATTTATTGAAAATATATGTATGATGTCATTGACCCAAAAAATACATCAACAAAAAAATTTATTTATTCTCAAATTTAAATTAATTGCTCAAAAAATATGTTAAGAGAATTTTCTATTTAATTTACCTGTATAGAAAACAATACAAAACTCAGGGAGGCTACAATTCCTGAGCATTATTCTAATAATTGAAAAATCAATAAAAGATTAAGAGATCTCAAATACGAACTATCTTCATTTTTGTGATATTTTTTTTATTTTTTTAGTTCTTAATTACCTGATATTCAATTTTTAATGATTTTTACTTTTCTAAATATTTTAATTTACCTAAAATAATTATTTTTCAAAGAAAACTTATATACGAAAGAAAATAAAACATTTTGGAATTTCAAAAATGATAAAAATGGTTTGAAAATCCTAAAAAAATATTTTTGTGTTTTGATGATTTTTTAATATTTTTGTAATTTCTCAAATATTTTTAGATTTTTAGGATTTTCAAAATAAATAAAAACATTGAATAAAGCAAATAATAAACAAACATGATTTGTTTTCCAATTTAATTTTATTAAATGAAATAAAAAATTGTTGTAATTATTTTTCCTAAAAAGTTGAAGAAATTATCTACAATTAGAAGTGAAATGACTATTTTTTGTATATTCCTACAACTGTTTTGTGATTTTTATAAGTGTTTCTACAAATAATGAACAGACATGATTATTTTGCAATTTAAAAAAATTAAAATGAAATCAAAAGTTGCTGCAATTATTTTTCCTAAAATACAGAAGAAATTATATAAATTTAGGAAGTGAAATCACTATTTTTGGAAGTTTCTACAATTTTTTGAGATTTTTATAATTTTTTAAAAATAATGAAAATACATGATTATTTTGTAATTTCAAAATATTAAATGAAATCAATAGTTGTTGAAACTATTTTTCCTAAAAACTAGAAGAAATTATCTATAATCAAGATATGAAATCACTATTTTTTTATTTTTCTGCAATTTTTAGTGATTTTTATCAGTTTTTTATATTTTGCAAACTTTAAGTTCTAAAAATATTTGCAATTATATATATATATTAAATTTTTATTTATTATTGTATTTTTTTAAGGAACAACGTCGACTATTTTCCTTTTTTAAACTCTGTATACCTACAATAAAATAAAATAAAAACCGACTCTAGCATGACGGCACTATCCGAAACTTTTTGATAGAAAATGTAAATGGTAAAGCAGCTCCAGTGAGGTAGAAGATCTGAATAGTGTCTCCGACTACCATGCGTGATTAGAGGTGTGTGATTGCGTAAGGTAGAATGTGAAGTGATGAGATAAAGAAATTGAGATGGAAGATAGGATCGGATTCGATCAAATCAAGATGATTTATTAAAAATGATCAACTAATATCTAGAATAGAAAAATGACAATGAAATAAAAAATGAAAACAATTAAACTACAATTAAACTAGATAAAAAACAAAAAAATGGATATCATCGAATTGGAGTGATATCGTGATGGCCCCGACGAGGACCGACTTGTTGTCACCAGAAAACTAAAAAGCTAGGCACCTCTCTACAATAAAATGGCTCTTGGAGAATATCCTCCTATTACAAAAAAATGGATAAAGTTAGAATGAGGGAGAAGAAGCAAAATAAATTGAGGAAAAATTGTATTTGATTTAGTTTTAAATTTTTGAATGGAATGGAAAAGAAGGGAGGAGGTTAATGGTGCATAAAACTCGTTATTTGTGTAATTAAGTAACTACTTATTTTAGACACTTTATTAATATAATTAATAAATCTTTACTATTCCTTTTTTTGTATTATTTAATTAAGGAAATAAACAATATAAATCTAATATATGCATATGGTACATTACACACATAATTAAGTGAGGAAATAATTTTTTTTATGTTTTATTTTTTTTTACTTTATTTAATTATTTAAAAATATGTACAAATATTTATAAATACAATATATATATAAATAATTATATATAAGCATATACAACTAGTAAATGGTAAAACAGCGAAAACTAGCCCTGAAAATCGTCTTTCAAACTATAACTTCCAAAATTATGAAACCACTACCATTTCAGAGATTATCTAACTTAGAATACGATGGAAGTGGGTTTTATTCAAGTAAAGTTCATATGGATCCGGAATTAGTATTTCAATTATCGCTTTATGGCTTTTTCCGAGTGTAGTTATTTTTAATTTGTACATAATTTTATTCTCTCTTCATTTTTATTATTTAGAATATTTTTATTTACAGTTGTTGTTTAAAAAATTATGTAATTTGAGGTCATATAATATACAAATAAATAATGTTAGTTTTATACAAATATGCACATAATAAATAAGGAATTGAGGAGTATTGACAAAACACAAATTTTTATTTTTTGATTAAAGACTCCATCTCCCCCTACTTTATTCCTAGTCGATCAGGTCAAGTCTTGACCTTCTTCCAGGGTTCGGGTCAGCATATATCTATTACATATATACATTCTTTTTGTTTTCTTTATTTTTCATTTATTTCTTTGTTTATTTATTTTAGGTTAAAATACTAACATATGTACAATATTTTCACACAGATGCAAGTTAGGAAAAATACGGATTTGTTAATATATAAAGGGATTTTAAGCTAAAAAGAATGACTAAAGATGATGAAATGCACATTCATCAACTAACCTCTGACTTGCCTGAGGAACCAACTGGTCTTGTTCTTATGGACAAGGACTGGCTATTCTCTCGGTCAATCAGAGTAGCATTCACCTCCTGAATGAGAGGTGGAGGTGGAGACTACTTTTTAGGAATGTGAGGAAGCTCCAGCAGGTATGTCACAATGCATAATGAGGGTGATTGTTATAGGACCTGATCCGGAGTCTGCATGTAATAATTGTGCTAGACTGCACGGGGTGCTCCGGTACTATGTTGTGCTGAAATGGAAGAAGTCTACTCATGCGTAGAAGTATCGATTGTTGCACTTGCACTCCGACATGCACTAATCGTACTGACCAGAAGCTCCAGTTGCTTCGTATTATCTTACAACTTATCTAGGTTCATTGATCTCTACTCGATCACTTGTAGCTTCTCGACCTCATTGTTTTGTTTCCTTATCATGTCCACCATGGATAGGTGATTTGCTACAATGGTTAGATATGTACTGTGCACCCTTTCCACATCATGAAATGTCATTATGTTGACTACCTTGAGGGGTACTTAGGGAGAGGTAATAGGATGCTTCTAAAGAGCACGTGAAGAATAATGAGATGTATAGCTCTCTGCCATCTCCACAAAAATATGATAAAGGGCATCCTCGTCCTTGTTGAAGTGGGACCCACCACAAGCAGCATCTACCAACTTCCGATTCTCATTGCTCAAACCCCTAAATAAGTTATACACAAGGACCATGTTTGGAATATCATTATGCGGTCACTTCTC
Organism: Ottelia alismoides; assembly: GCA_037367405.1. NCBI lineage: Eukaryota > Viridiplantae > Streptophyta > Magnoliopsida > Alismatales > Hydrocharitaceae > Ottelia > Ottelia alismoides. The sequence continues at coordinate 3,723,339 of JAZKJV010007604.1, read as the reverse complement.
CGTTAGATCCTTAAAATATTTCGCACGCCTCAAGAATAGGCTCTTGGAACATTTGGGAGATGTTGGCAATCAAGGACCACATTTGATTCAGTCATCTTAAGGGATAATAGTTGTTCAAGAATGATGATCTCTATTCTTCCCTAGACGTAACAACCCCTCTTAAATGATTAATCCAATATAATTTATTATACATAAGGCTGAACAGGAAGGATATCATCTTCACTACATATATCGGGATGATAGGTAGTGTAATAAACTTCATATGTGGTCAAACTGCTGGAGGTGCACATAAGGTTCTTCATTTACGTGTCCGTGGAATATTGGGAGTAGAGGTGAAATCATTGTATTAAGCTCAAAATGCTCATGATTCTCTTGTATCTGAATCCATGTATCCATATGTACTAATACTGTACTATAGGCATCCTAAAGTACAAGCTTACTAACTGGCTCAATTAGTGGATCTCCTCCTTCCCTATTCTAATCTCCATTCCTCTATTCATCCTTCTCATTCCTATCTTGTCTCTCATACATCAAATCTAAGATCATATCTCTCAGTCAAACCTAGATGTTAGCTTGTTTAGTCAACTGTGCCTAAATGGCTTGTGTGGATACTTACATGATATTATTGATCTCACTCTACTCTACCATGGAACCCTTGCCCTTTTATGGCATCAAGTACTCCATCTCATTTTCCGAAAATGTCTACACTTGATTAGTCCTAAAAAATCGTAGTATCTTAATTGAAAGGTCGAGATTAGAGATCAATCTCAAATAATGAATTTGATGAGAAGATGGGTGATGTAGAGAAAGAGGGATATCTAAAAGGTGAGTCTTCCTGAATAAAAGATAATCGAACTAGAATATGAAATGAGTTCGTGGAGTCCGAACATGAAATACTCCAATCTGACTTCTTCGATATCAATAGGAAAGATGCGAGAACATGATGGTCAACACAAAAAGAAAAAAGAAAAAAAAATGTGAAGGGCAAAGAAGGATCTATATACTAACAAAGAACTCAGTTAAACCAATGATTTAACAATTGAGCACAAGTATATAAAGTAAGATTCGATATTTTATCTTTTCAATTTTTGTTTTAGTGAATCTAAAAGAAGTTACTTAATACCAAGTACACACAGTAAGTCTCCCCTACCACCTAGCACATTTTTTCAGTCCTCCCCAATCAATGAAACTATGAACCCAAGCTACAGAGTTCAATATCAAGCCCAAAGGAATAAAGGAGAATGAGAACAACAAAATGTTTTTTAAATGTACGAGGCAAGTTCTTGCATATAAAACGTACACAATGGAGATACATACAGGAGCATATGGCACAAGTCCAGGGATTTGGGCTATATCCTTAAGGTTGCATCGCACGCATTATTTTTGAAGGTAAGTACAAGTAAACAATGAGGGGTTCAGTCTCCCCAGAAAATGATAATTTGTCCTTATGCTAATTTTAAGGACACGTTTTCTTTTGTAGTACTAGTTGTGTAGAGTTATCATATTTTTTTCAAGTAAACGATCTAACTAATATTTATATTCTTTTCGATCGTAAGTGAGTGAAAATGGGGAAGGAAATCGGAATAGACGATGGGCGATGAAATCAATGATGCATGCAAAGAAAGAGATGTGTACCTTTCTCCAGCACTTTACATGCGAAGTGATCCGCCCATAAAAACAAGATTGAAATAAAAGTAAACTAAATGATACATGAGAACCATCTTAGATGTAACTTCTATTAGTGGACAAGAACCAATTAATTTGACTAACTCCAATCCTACGATCTAGTCTATAGGAACATATATTCTTTTTAGGGATTTAGACCTAATCGATTACGTGGCTCAAACAAGATAATAAAACCTACTTCTAAAGGCTCAAGCACACAAAAAGGCAATAAACAAATAAACATAAAATCAATGAAAAAAATGATGAGGTCCCCCAACAACACTATCTTTTGGTGAAAAAAACCTCAATCCACAAGGTATATAATGGTCTTAGAAAAAAAGAAAAAGAGGCGAGCACAAAAATAATACTTACATATTTTTACAAAAAATGACAGAAAATGAAACACTAAAAATAAATCAAAAAATTTATATGCAAAAGTTCTACTCTAAAAATCTTTCAAATCTTCTACATCTTCTTCCTATGCTCTCCAACAACTCGGTGAAGAAATAAGTTGTCTCTTCTTCGCTCGAGTGCGTCAGTGCTCCTAGGAATGTCTCCCTTACTAGTTGGGCCCTCGCAAGAAAGAGAGAAACAAAGGAGATGTCAAATAACATTGATGAAAATTAGAGAAAGAATAAAATAATAGAATAATGCATAAAATATATAAAAGTAAACAAGACAAACATAGAAGTGGATAAGAGTTAAAATGAGAAGAGCAAGTGAAAAAAATATCAAATGAATCCCTACGTTCGGTCTTGGGGAGCTTTCAATGTCCGACAAATATGAACCTGTATGTGTTGTGTAACCTCCGGCACTACACACAGAAATCGAAGTGAGTGCTCACTCCTCAACATGATGCAACCAAGCGGTATATATACAAAGAATATGGACAAAAATAAAAATAAATAGAAGATATGAAATAAAAGACACAAAATATGAATAAGTTAAAGAAAAATATGAAGACGAAATAATAAGAAAAAACAACAGAAAAAGAAGACAATATAATAAAAAGAATAACAAACTGGTATTTACAACAAAGAATACGAAGCTATAAGAAGAAAAACCTAGCTACCCTCATTGTGCCACACTGCAACATCATCTTTTGTTGAACATGGAAATAAGGGGTTTTAATTTACATGAATTAATACAATCTCATTGCAACCCTAAAAATCCCTCAACAAAAATTTATAGAACTCTCAAGCAAAAACAAAATAAAAAATTGATAACAAACGGATTTTTCTTTTTTTTATTTATATAACGTACATGATCGAACTTAGGGAGGTTAAAAAAACCCAAGGGTTCTTTAACTCAACGAAAATCAATGAAAAAAAGAAGGAATTCTATGCACACTAGTCTTGGTTTTTTATTTTATTTTTTGAATTTGTAAATTTTATATTTTTATGCTTTTCTAATTTATATTTTTAACGAATATTTAAATAGTGCAATGTTTTTATTTTAAAATAAAAAAATTAAAAACAAGAAAAATAAATAAAAGAAAGGAAGGGAACAACTTTATGTAATTTTCAAATATATAAAAAAATATGTAGAAAAATCAATATTTTTTTGTGTTTTTGGTATTTTTTGGATGTTTTTGATATTTTTTCACAATTTTTTAGATTTTTGTGGTTTTTGAATAAATAAAATTAGGAAAAACAGGAAAGATAAAATGTTGCAGATGAATTTTGATTTGTAAAAGAGAAAATAAAACAAAAAACTAAAGAGATGAACATAACTAGAAAGTAGATTTTTAAAATTTTTCCAAAAAAGCTATCTTATGATTTCTTTCGTTTTTCAATTAATTTAAGTGATTTTTTAGTGTTTTCAATGCTTTTACATTTTTTTGTTGTTATGGAGAATTAGTAAATGAAATTTTGACAGAAAACAAAACAAAACAAAAAAATTAAAGAAACAATATTTTTGGATTTTTTTCAAAAGATATTATTTTTTTTATTTTCTAATGTTGACAATGGGTATTTGGTGTTTTTTGATTTATTGAAAATAATATGGTTAAAGTACGAAATAAAAATTAATACTTATAAATGTGATTAGCAAGGGGTTATAGTAATTTTAAGAGAAATTTTATTAGGGTTTTGCTATTTTTTAAGCTAAATTAACGTGGATAGTGAAATGCAGATGCATAGGGATATACTTGAAAGAAAAATTGAATTATAGGACCTATTGAATAACAGAGCTTGATGCGTGGGATTAATATTGCAATTTGCCCAGAAATGTGAGTGCAAGTGGACGTGAGTCACATTATCAAGGATATAAATACAAAAAAATTATTTTCGAGGACCAAATTATAAAAAAGAATTAAAAGTTTTTATTGCAAAATACTCTAACAATCACATACGAGGCACGTGGTTCAGTTCAAATAGGATCAAAGTGTGAATAACTGAACATCCAGGTTATTCATGTAAAAGTTCAATAATGATCTAAGTGACACGTGTCCCATCGGGACTTATTTGCAAAACTAAAAATAAGTCGGGTGTTGGAATTCAATTTGTATACCGTTCCACGTTGAGCTTTGTACGACGGAGATGAATCTGATCTATGATCGAATGACATAGGATTAGAATGCGTGGACAACTCGGATCTGATCCGAAGGGCTCGATCCATGGCTGGCTTTTGGGGCAAACATAATGGTCTTTATTTAAATTGGAGGATGCGTTCTTGATCATATGCTACCTAAAGGCATTAGAAGATTTGATATGAATGTGATGTCAGATGAGGTTCGATCGGCCAAATCTTTGTTGATCCGCATTCGATTTTCCTTCTAGTGATCACTTCACACTCCTGTTGGCGATCCCTTCCTACTGTATATATGTAAATAAGGCTCGATTATGCTCAAATCTCCAGTTTGAATCTCTCCATGGTTTGCAGGTTGAAATGATCTCCAAGTGGTAATTTCTTGCATTAATAATGCTCCTACCACCTACAAGAGGTTAAATACTCAAAGGGGGATTCTTCGGACAATTTTATTAGCAAAAAACAAGGGAAATGGTGAAATGGTGGGAATCTCCGATGAAGTTAGTCGGAGAGGAGGTCGATCTCCAGTGAACTGGAGTTGATCAGGATGTAGAATGAAACAAAGAAGGTGGTGTGGTGGGTGAGCAATGCTCGAGTGAGGGATTAGTTTATCAGAGTATCTCCGATCTAGGAGATCATAGATAGATGGTGGATGATATGATCTAACTAAATAAATTATTAAAACGCAAGATTGAGATGCAAAAAACAAAAAGATATTAGCCTAAGCACCTAAGGTGGAGTAGAGAAAGGTGGTTGCCTTGATGTGATACGTGGAGCAGAGAGTCGGAATGTGGGGACGGAAAACTCCATCTTCGTCATGGATCAAGCTATGCCGTATCCCTACGCACTCCTTTATGAATGGATCAAATCCATGTCAAATACTCAACTCCTTGAAGCAACCATCTGGCGAGAAATTGCTCGAAAAACCAATTAGTCATATAAGGTGGTTTATGGGTTCTATTAATATATAATAGCTCCGGCGAGATTTTGAATTTGATGTGCACATGAACCGCGACAAGATTGAAGGAACCGATGACCTGGTGAGGGAGAGGTTAGTGAGGGTTAACTAATTGGAGAGGAAATCAGGTCCAATTAGTGGACTACACAAGCAGGGAAATGTGGAGAAGGACAACTACCAAGAGGGAAATGTAAGAGTAGACCCTAGAATGGGGAGTTGGCCCGGGTTAACTATCCTAGGATCAACAAATCACAGGCTGCACAGAATAGGATAAAAGACGAAAACAACAAATAGAAGAAAATTTATAGATAAATTAAAACAAAAAGGAATTTGAAATAAAAAATATTATAAGAGAAAATCACAACAAATAATTAGATTTTTTTGTTTATTTTTAATGAATTAAAGAAAATATATAGACGAGTAGAAATAAATAAAACATGCTATTTGTAGGTATATATGCCTATAATTACAACACCTTGACTTTAAATATATATTTATACAATTCTACATATAATTTAATAATTAATTAATTTACAACATTTTATGAGTATTTTAATGATATTTTTATTTTGTTTTCCGGAAATGATTTGTTAGGGTTAATAAATAATAATATTTTGCAATATACATAGTGATATTTATCTACGTATAAGTTTTTTTTATATTTTTTATTTTTTGATTTTTGTGTCCATTTCATGTAAGTCGAATAACATATATACAACTAGTTAAAAATACAATATATACAATGAAAATAAATTTACATACAATATACATAGGAATAATTTATAAGAGTATACCCAAATTGCCATATTTCACACCTTTGCTCCCATTTTTACGAAACTAGTTCCATTTTAAAGAATATTTAACATGAAGTACAACGAAAGTGTGTTTGATTAATTTGACTACCGGTGGAGAAGATATAGATCTGATATGTTGAGCTTTGCAACTTTTTCAGAGTGTTATTATTTATACAATGCACATTGATCGATGCTATAATAATTTGTATTATTTATCATTGCATTTTATTACAAGGTTAAAGAAGAAAACATTTTTATTTAGTTTGAGTCTGGTGAGAAATAAAATAATATGTGAAATTTGTATTTTATACAATGACATATAGGTGATAAATGTACACAAGTGGAACTTGATTTTCTAGATTTTCTTGTATTTAGGATTTAACTCCCTCTACTTTATCCATGGTCGATTTGATCAAGTCTTGACCTACTTTTTGGGTCAAAGTCTATTTGTATCTATTACATATATACATTAATTGACTTTCTTTATTTTTCATTTATTTATTTAATTATTAATTTTAGGTTAAAATAGTGATAAATATACAATATTAACACAAGTATTAGGGTTAGTAAAAGAAGAAATTTATCATATTTGCAGGTGTCTTATAAGGGAATATAAGCTAAAATAAATGCACAAAGATGATGAAATATAGATTTATCACACACCAAAGCCACAAATTAAGACCACAATACCATTAGCAACCATCCCACAAATAATCGTACCATCATCAATAATCAAGCGCTCCATATCAAGATTAATTCCCTCCTCATCGATTTCAATACAAGTAGTATCCACCTCATCACTATCAGAATTATCAACAACATCAACAATACCATCGGCCTCAGCTCTCGTAGATTGCTAAATCTTCAGAGGTTATTCCAGTGAATCTAGCTCTAGTATACTTTGCTCAGCTAATCCTGAGCATGAATGGGATGAGCCAGAAGCTTAATGACCTGACAACTTCAACAATAGTTATACTTGTCTACATTGAGGAAAACCCCAATAATTTGCGTCATATGGATCATGTAGACAGTAACGCCCCACCACTTTTGGTGTCAGGTATAAATTGTTTAATGTCATATAATGTTGTGAGTCTCAAGAGAAGCAGGACAATACTGCCGACTGCTATAGCTAAAGGGAAAATAAAGCTTCTATGGGCAAGTCTTCTTTACCATTGATTGATCCTGCAAAAAGATATGGAACCGATGAGAAAGTTGGAGCAGCACCATCAAAGAAAAACAAAAAAATGAAGGAAAACAAAATAGAATTTAATAATAATAGTCATGGCCAAGTCGATGTAGCTAAGGAGATACCAACAATAGTAGCTGATCACAATTGAATTTCTTGCTTTCACTTTTGCTTTTGTCGTCGGTTATTATATCTTATTTTGTAATACACACATAAAAAAGGAGAATGTTGTAATGAAAATGTAAATTTTTATCATACTAGCATCCCATATTCTAATGCAATGAAAAAAATAAAAAATGAAGACAACCTTGTCTGATCCTAGCACTGTTAGTATATTGTAAAATATGATTCTTAGTATGCCTTAGTAAATGCCATGGAGTACATGCCTATGATGAAGAATGAATTAAAAGAGTCAAGTACAACTAATATTCATAAAAGTCTATGCGAGAAACTAACATTACCTTTTCACCATAGCTACTGTAAATGTTATCAACAACCTCTCGAGCAAGAAAAGGACATTTGAGCGCTTCTCATCAAATGAGAGAAGTTCAACCAAGAGTTTGAATAGACTGTCCTTGATAGTGGATCATTCATCAATATGATGCCTATGTCACTTCTCAATGAACTTGGGTTAGGATCCCTGAAGTCAACAAGAATGATTTTGCATTTTGCGGACACCGTAGTCAAGTGGCTAGGAGCATTCTAGAGGATGTCGTCATCATGATAAAAGGGATGCATTTCCCTTTGGACATCATTGTTCTATATATGGACACGACGGTACCCTTACTCCATACAACAAATATATTTTGATGGGTGTTCCTTCTAACATTCGAATCAAAAGTTGTCCATGATATGGGAAAGATCATCTGTTGGTCGAGGATTAATAAGTTCCTATGTCACGACCCGTCCCGCTAACTGGAACGTGCCGCGACAAGAGATATTTCTGTTTTTTTTCCTTAAAGTAAACATGTGGCAATCTCATCAAACATAAGTATTTCAATTTTATGTTTCAAAGAAGTGTCTTACACAAGTTCTATCTAGTACAACTCCTTACAAAACAACAGACAGTACAAAAACACAACGAAAACGAAAAGCCACCTCCTCCTAGTGTATAAGCGGTCCTTTCCCCTGCTAGTCGTGATTCTGCTGATCTGTACATAATATAATATAATGGAATGAGTCTAAACCCATTTATGATCTTAGACCCAGTGAAAGGATCTCAAGCTTTTTACATATAGCTAAAAGCTGAAATACAAAACTATGCTGAATACTTTGAGATAACTTGAAAGAGACATTAGAATAGAAATTATATATAACAACATGCTAGATTTGCAACTGAACACTGAAATCACTTCAAAAATAGATAAACTGAAACATAATTATCACTATCAAGCTGTTCGTACTAATCACCATTGTGGCTAAGTTATCGGATCATAAACGCTGAAACAAAGCTAAGTCATACGCGCAGACGGTCCCAAAGACCAAAAACACCCTACATAAGGCCCAAAGCCTATATGTATACAGAATGCGGACCCAAAGTCCTCTTGATACCATATCTAATGGTTTGCCATATCTAATGGAGGTTTCAGAGTCATATCTAATGACATCACCATATCTAATGGCTAGTTCATGATTTGTATAAAAGAGCTACTGTGGTGCTTATCTTCTGATTCTGATTCTTTTCTTGTCACTAATAAACCGTACTCTTGCTAATTCAAGCACATGTCAACTAAATCATGAACATAAAACAATCTTGGCATAGCATGCATACTTTGACAACTAGAACTATTAAGAACTTGAAATCCGATTCATATTGCATAGTAACTGCACAAAACATATTTCTTAGATAAAAAGCTTAAATCTAAGTAGTGAAACTTATGATTCGTGTTCCACAAAGAACGAAATGCTTAAAAAATGTGCTATCATGATAAAACACCTGCAACGACGTCTGAAATACATTCTAAAGCCCTGATTTCGTATCAACTGTATAGTACTTGTACTTCATGCATAAAAGCTATAAAAAACACGATTTCATACTTGCTATTCAAAACCATGCATAAAAGCTAAAGACTAGTGCTTTAAAATAGCGCTTGAGAATCCCTCACCTGATCGATATCTAACTCGAGTCGAGTTCGCCTTTTTTTGTGAATTATCCATCTATAGCCGTCCTAGATTTGAGTACTACGGCTCGATGTGGACAGAACTTCGTTACGGCTTTTCAAAAAGCTCTCGATCACCGATAGGGCTTCGCCGTGGCTCCTCTCATGCTCCTCCCGCAACCTCGGCAGCCTTGCGGCTCTAAGGTGGAGAGATGGGAATGGGATGAAGTGAGGAGAATGGGGGGGTCATGGGTATATATAGTCCTCCACCCCCTTTACATGTGTGACATGTGTCAACATGTAAGTGAGGCTCCAAGACACATGTTGTCTCTTATTCATGTATGAAGACACATGGCGACACTTGTCATTTATACACCATGGCATATGTCTCACTTATGAGGAAACTTGTTGTGCAAATAAGAGGTTAGGCTTATGCATGAGATAACTTGTTGCCCAAGCAAGAGGCTACACCATGACACGTGTTAGTCTTAGAATGATGACACATGTTACTAATGGGTTTTTGACACTTGTCCTGACTATATAATGACACGTGTCCCATGATTTCCTCTCCATGTGTCTTACTTTTGCTAATGACACTTAATTATCACTAATGACGGGTAATCAGTACTAATCGTGCTTAATTAATCTTAATGATGTGATTATGGTCTAAAGAGCATAAATCCATAACATTATGAACCTATGCTAGTAGTGGCTTCTACTACGTATAAGGTACTACCAAAATTCCAGATTACTAGATGTGGTACTATATTTTGATGTGCTACACAATCCAAAGAACCCTTTAAAAGTCATAATTATTCAAGATGGTCTCTGATTTTTATAAAACAAGTTTCAATGAAACTGTTGCATCAAAGTGAATCTATTAACTGTGTCAAACACTATCAATTCAATATTTCCATGAAATAACACTTGATAACTTTCAAAAGCATAGTGTACGAAACGCATATTACAATTCTCCCCTTCTTGCAATAAATTTCGTCCTCGAAATTTAAGTACCTTTGCTAGCTTGAAAATAAGTGGGGATATAGAGATCTCATTTCTCCCTCTCGTTCCCATGTGGCTTCTTCTATTGCGTGACTCCTCCATAAAACTTTAACTAAAGGAATCTTCTTTGTATGAAGCTCTTGTACTTTATAATCTAGAATTTCCACAGAAACCTCCTCGTATGACAGATCTCCCTTCAATTGAATATCTTGGGTTTGTATCATATGAGTTGGTTCGGGAATAAACTTCCGAAGTGTGGAGACATGAAAGACATCATGTATCCTTGCTAGTTCAAATGGAAGTCGAAGACGATAGGCCACACTTCCAATTATCTCTATGATCTCATAAGGGCCAATGTATCTTGCGCTTAGTTTCCCTTTCTTCTTGAATCTGATTAGGCCTTTCCATGGAGATACTTTCAGAAATACATGATCTCCCACATGAAATTCTAAGTCTCTCATTCGCTTGTCTGCATAACTTTTATGTCTGCTTTGTGCTGCCTTCAAGCATCTCTTGATCTCCTCAACTTTTTCTATTGTGCTTTGTATTAATTCTGGTTGAACCAATTTTCGTTCTCCAACTTCACTCCAACAGATAGGTGTTCTACAGGGTCTACCATATAAGCCTTCATATGGTGCCATCCCAACACTAGCATGATAGCTGTTATTGTATGCAAACTCTATAAGTGAAAGATGTCCATCCCAGCTTTCTTTAAAGCTCAGTGCACAAGCTCTAAGCATGTCTTATAGAGTCTGGATAGTTCGTTCTGATTGGCCATATGTCTGAGGATGAAAGGTTGTACTAAATGCTAACTTTGTTCCCATAGCTTTATGTAAGCTTGGCCAAAGCTTAGAAGTAAATCGTGGATCTCTATCAGAAATAATTGATACAGGAGCCCCATGACGACTAATTATCTCATTAAGAAAGATCTTTCCCAAGCGGTCTATACTGTACGTCATGTTAATGGCTAAAAAATGTGCAGACTTAGTTAATCAGTCTACTATGACCCATATTGCATCGTGACCTCGACGGGTCCTTGGAAATCCTGTAACAGAATCCATAGTGATATGTTCCCATTTCCATTCTAGTATTGGAAGTGGCTGTAATGTCCCCGAAGGTCTCAAACGCTCTGGTTTAGTTTGTTGGCATATAGGACATCTAGAAACATACTCTGCAATTTCTCTCTTCATGCCAGACAACCAATAGTAGCTCTTAAGTGTTCTATACATCTTAGTACTTCCTGGGTGCATACATGGAGTTATGTGACTCTTCCAGAATCTCAGTCTTTATATCAGAACAACTCGGAACACACAATCTTCCTTTAAAGAATAAGACCCCTTGACCATCTACTGTATATCCGGCTTCATCGTCTTCCTTAATCTTCTCAATCATTTTAATGATTTCAGATGATGGAATTGTGCCTCCTTAATTTTATCATATAATATGGGTCTTACTTGTAAGGATGCTAATAAGGCTCCAGAGCTATTTATGGTTAACTTTTTACGTAACTCTTTCAACTGATAATATTATCCTTTTAAGTGAGATAGCTGGCCCTTAGACTTTCGACTGAGAGCATTAGCTACGACATTGGCTTTCCCTGGATGATATTCTATAGAACAATCATAATCTTTGATTATCTCTAACCATCTTCTTTTCCTTAAATTCAACTCTTTCTGAGAGAAAATATATTTCAAACTCTTATGATTCGTAAAGATTCGACAAGTTTCTCCATATACATAGTGTCTCCAGATCTTTAAGGCAAAGACTATAGCTGCTAACTCAAGGTCATGAGTTGGGTAATTTAACTCATGTTGTTGTAGCTGTCTAGAAGCATAAGCAATCACCTTATCATTCTGCATTAAGACGCATCCCAACCCTTGTCTTGAGGCATCGCTATAGATTACATAATTACCCTTTCCTGAAGGAAGGCTAAGTATAGGTGCTGAGGTGAGAGGACTCTTGAGTTCCTTAAAACTCTTCTCGCATTCTTCGTCCCAACTATATTTCACATTCTTCCTAGTTAATCTTGTCAGTGGTGCAGCAATTCTAGAGAAGTTTTCTACAAATCTTCGATAATACCCAGCTAATCCAAGGAAACTTCGGATTTCTGATGCATTTATCCGTTGTTCCCATCTAAGAAATGCTTCTATCTTTGATGGATCTACCGCTATTCCTTCTTCAGATACGACATGACCTAGAAATGCAACCTTCTTCAACCAAAATTCACATTTATTAAACTTTGCATCTAATCGGTGTTCCTTCAGAGTTTGAAGCACAATTCTCAAGTATTCTCTATGTTCTTCCTCTGTTTTAGAATATACTACAATATCATCAATAAATATGATCACGAACTTGTCCAGATATGGACGGAAAACCCTACTCATCAAGTCCATAAAGGCAGCTGGGGAATTTGTCAATTGCCCATATCGGGTTCGGAATGCAGTTTTAGGGACATCTTCTCCTCTAATCTTTAACTGATGATAGCCAGATCTCAAATCAATCTTGGAAAATACAGAGGCTCCTTGCAATTGGTCAAATAAATAATCTATTCTTGGTAGAGGATAGTTATTGCGGACAGTCACTCTGTTTAGTCTCCTGTAATCTATACAAAATCTCATGGAACCATCTTTCTTCTTGACAAATAAAACAGGAGCACCCCAAGGAGACATACTGGATTGTATAAATCCGTTATCTGTCAACTCATGCAATTGGGTTTTGAGTTCTTTAAGCTCAGTTGGGGCCATTTTGTAAGGAGCTAAGGCAATTGGATTGGTACTCGGAATGAGGTCAATAGTGAATTCAATTTCCCTATTGGAAGGAACTCCTGGCAGTTCATAGGGAAACACTTCTGGAAACTCCTTCATCACAGAAATATTTTCTAAACTGATTTCTTCTGCCTTAGTATCAAACACATAAGCAACATAAGAGGAATATCCCTTGCTTAATAACTTCTGGGCTAAGAGACAGAAGATGACGTGGGTAGGATATATCCTTCTTTCTCCATAGAAAGTGAATTCGACGTCACTTTGTTTTCTAAAAGTAACATGCTTCTTATGACAGTCTAGAAGAGCATGATATGTACTTAAGCAATCCATTCCTATGATAACATCAAATTCCCTTATCTCCATAGGAATAAGGTCTACTTCAATATAATTTTCTCCTATCTTTACCAAACAATTTTGGAGGACATCCCTAATAATTTCTGGTTCTCCCTTAGGCAAAAAAATTTCTAAAGCAAGCTTGAGAGTGCTTGTTACTTTATTGGCATATATGGAGAATCTTTGTGAAATAAAAGAATGACTTGCAATAGAATAAATAAGAGTACGTGCATTTTTACCAAAAATAATAGTAGTACCTGATACAACATCGTCTGCAGATATGGCCTCCTCTAAGGTCATAGCAAAAGCTTTTCCCTCTCTCTGGTTTGATCTCTTTTATGTATTGCTTTTATTTTGTTCCCTTGCAGGTGGAGGGCGACGTACAACAATATCACGATTTTCATTTTGTGCTGGTCTTCCCATAACCCGACGGCCTTGGACAAGTGCGGGACAATTCTGACGTATGTGGCCTATCTCGCAACATTGATAACACCCATCGGTCCCCTTGCGGCAACATCCCGGGTGAAACTTTCCACAATTTGTACATTGTGGAAAAGAAAGTGTTCTGTTTTCAGAAGTCCCAACTGTAAATCTATTTGTTTGGTTTCCTTGTACTCTAAGAGCTGACCTATTATCTTGTCTTGAATTCCCAGCTATTCTTGGTTCTTTGTTCATGGTTCCTCTCCATAGGGGCTTATCTGCAAACCTTTTCTTTCTGTGATCATTGCACTTTCTTCTTTCTATCACCACTCATTCATCCCTACGAGCAGCCTCCACCAATTTTGCATAATCAATATATCCTGTGGCCGAAACCATTTCCTTTAGGTCAATATGCATACCATCTTCTAGACGTCTACATTTTTCTTCCTCGGTTGCTACCAGAGAAGCAGTAAAATTTGAAAATTCGGTGAATTTCTTCTCATATTCATTAAACAAATTGCTCCCCTGAGTAAGGGATAGGAATTCCCTATGTTTCTCCTCCTGATAAACCCTTGGGTAATATTTTTCATTAAACTCTTTCTCAAAAATCTCCCAAGAAATGTGAGATGGGTTTGGATATTTCATTTTCACCGATGTCCACCAATCATCAGCGCTATCTTTCAGTAAAAATATTGTATTCTTCAACTTCTGTTTATCCGTACAGTCCATTAGAGCAAATATTTTTTCCATATTCTTGAACCATTCCCTTGCCTTCTTTGGATCAGTGTCTCCTACAAATGGTTCTCCTCCAAGCTTCTTTACATGTTCAGATGGCAATTGGTGCTCAAATTTGTGTCTTTTAACATACTGTGTATCCATGCCTCCTAGAGTTTGAGCTATCAAGGTCAGCGTGTCGTACACGTTATTATTGTTATCATTCTCGTGACTAGGGCCTTGTGTGGTCACAGGTGGCTGCTGTGCTGCCATTGTTTCCTATAAAAATAAAACCTCAGTTAGATCCTTCATAAATCCTCCAATAATGATTCTAGACATCCTCAAGACTATAACATCAATAACTAAATTATCTTCCAATACTTATAGGTCAACTCCTAATATAATTCTTGCTCAAGGTCCTATAACGATTGCTCTGATACCACAAGTTGTCACGACCCGTCCCGATAACCAGAACGTGCCGCGATAAGAGATCTTTCTGCTTCTTTTTTTCCTCAAAGTAATGTTCCAATCTCATCAAACATAATTATTTCAAGTTTACATTTCAAAGAAGTGTCTTACACAAGTTTTATCTATTACAACTCCTTACAAAACAAAAGACAGTAAAAAAACACAACGAAAACCAAAATCCACCTCCTCCTAGTGTATAAGCGGTCCTTTCCCCTTCTAGTCGTGATTCTGGTGATCTGTACATAATATAATATAATGGGATGAGTCTAATCCCATTTATGAGCTTAGACCCAGTGAAAGGATCTCAAGCTTTTTACATATAGCTAAAAGCTGAAATACAAAACTATGCTGAATACTTTGAGATAACTTGAAAGAGACATTAGGATAGAAATTATATATAACAACATGCTAGATTTGCAACTGAACACTGAAATCACTTCAAAAACAGATAAACTGAAACATAATTATCACTATCAAGTTGTTCGTAATAATCACCACTGTGGCTAAGTTATCGGATCATGAACACTGAAACAAAGCTAAGTCATATGCGCAGACGGTCTCAAAGACCAAAAACACCCTGCATACGGCCCAAAGCCTATATGTATACAGAATGCGGACCCAAAGTCCTCTTGATACCAAATCAAATGGTTTTCCATATCTAATGGCGGTTTCAAAGTCATATCTAATGACATCACCATATCAAATGGCTAGTTCATGATTTTTATAAAAGAGCTACTGTGGTGCTTATCATCTGATTCTGATTCTTTTCTTGTCACTAATAAACTGTACTCTTGCTAATTCAAGCTCATAACAGCTAAATCATGAACATAAAACAATCTTGACATAGCATGCATACTCTGACAACTAGAACTATTAAGAACTTGAAATCCGATTCATATTGCATAGTAACTGCACAAAACATATTTCTTATATAAAAAGCTTAAATCTAAGTAGTGAAATTTATGATTCGTATTCCACAAAGAACGAAATGCTTAAACAATGTGCTATCATGATAAAACACCAGCAACGACATATGAAATACGTTCTAAAGCCCTCATTTCGTATCAACTTTATAGTACTTGTAATTCACGCGTAAAAGCTTTAGAAAACACGATTTCATACTTGCTATTCAAAACCATGCATAAAAGTTAAAGACTAGTGCTTTAAAATTCCGCTTGAGAATCCCTCACCTGATCGATATCTAACTCGAGTCGAGTTCGCCTTCTTTTGTGAATTATCCCTCTATAGTAGTCCAAGATTTGAGTACTACGGCTCGATGTGGATAGAACTTTGTTACGACTTTTAAAAACGCTCTCGATCACCGACAGGGCTTCGCCGTGCCTCCTCTCATGCTCCTCCCGCAACCTCGGCGGCCTTGCGGCTCTAAGGTGGGGAGATGGGCGTGGGATGAAGTGAGGAGAATGGGGGGTCATGGGTATATATAGTCCTCCACCCCCTTTACATGTGTGACATGTGTCAACATGTAAGGGAGGCTCCAAGACACATGTTGTCTCTTATCCATGTATGAAGACACATGGCGACACTTGCCATTCATACACCATGGCATATGTCTCACTTATGAGGAAACTTGTTGTTCAAGTAAGAGCCTAGGCTTATGCATGAGATAACTTGTTACCCAAGCAAGAGGCTACACCATGACAGGTGTTAGTCTTAGAATGATGACACATGTTACTAATGGGTTTTTGACACTTGTCCTGACTATATAATGACACGTGTCCCATGATTTCCTCTCCATGTGTCTTACTTTTGCTAATGGCACTTAATTATCACTAATGATGGGTAATCAGTACTAATCACGCTTAATTAACCTTAATGATGTGATTATGGTCTAAAGAGCATAAATCTATAACATTATGACCCTATGCTAGTAGTGGCTTCTACTACTTATAAGGTACTACCAAAATTCCAGATTATTAGAGGTGGTACTATATTTTGATGTGCAACACAATCCAAAGAGCCCTTTAAAAGTCATAATTATTCAACATGGTCTCTGATTTTTACAAAAAAGTTTCAATGAAACTGTTGCATCAAAGCGAATCTATTGATTGTGTCAAACACTATCAATTCAATATTTCCTTGGAATAACACCTTATATCTTTCAAAAGCATAGTGTACAAAACGCGTATTACATCCTAGCTGAGACAAGTACCGAAGCTCACAACGTCCGTATCAGATGAGAGTGAGCACTTGCATAAGTAAACAAAAGATAGTTATTTTCTAGTAAAGATTAGAGATATTTAATTATTCTTAGATGATGTTAAGACCCATGAATTCCTCTAAGGATGAATGTCGGGAAAGCACAGTCAAATTTTCCCCAGACCCTGAGGATGAGTTGTTTGCAGATGAACTAACTGACTTGTTTACAAAAATTGACCACAGTTGTCGAAGTCACTACCTGGCCAATTGAGACCCCGTACATAGCACGTAGCTGAACCAAGATGGGTTGTTGAAATATCATGGAGCCTATGTTAGGATGATACTATGTAGCTTTGTCGAGGATGGCTCGAGAACCATTCTTGGGGACTATCGAATTTGGTACTTCAACCTAACTATTCCTCTATAATATGGATATCTAATAACTGCAAAATTGATTGAAATAAAGCTTCCTATGATGAATGGTTTACTAGCACAATTTTTATAAAATCTACAAAATGTGGGCACAAAAAAACAATATCCACTGGTGGGAAATAGGAATATAGAGCACATAGTACCCAATAAGAAGACTATACAAAAAACTCAAAAAAAATCTGTCATTGCAGAAAAGTCATGTTTCTTGGTGAAGACTTGGTGACACTGACCGTGCTTCACAAGGAAATGCAACTACACTAATTCGTTTCCACTTCTTTTCTCTTTCTTCTAGATCCCCCTTATTCATTGAGCACTAGCATGTACATGAACATAGAGGAAATATTCACATCCCTAAGGATGAGTTACCTTAGGAAGAGACCGCTTGATAGTTAAACTATTTATCTTGGAAGAGCTAACATAATTCACACACATGGTATTTGTCATTTCAATGTGGAATGGATAGTTCTGACCTATTACTCAGTTCATCTAGATAAAGGAACATGGAACCTAATGATTGTTGAGTCATAATTCCAAACATGAAAAAGGTTTCGAGCTCATTAACATTCTGAAGGTCTTAAATAAGCTTCAAATTATGATTTTGTAAAGGCAAGTTTAAAAACAACAATCATTTTATCTTTCTTTCTTTCCAATTCTTTATTTTTATTCTTGAAACACTTATTCTTCTAATAAGTGTTTGCTAGAGATTAGAAAAGGTAAGGATATGGGGGATGATGAATAGCCATTCATCTACCTTTTCTGTTTTTATTTTTCATTCAAATTCTCATCAAATCTCATGTAAATACAAATAAATTTTACAAATTAACATTCATTAGTTGTTTATAAAAACTATATAAATACCTTTATTTAAATATAATATAAAATAATGAAGAAAATAAAATGGAAAATAAATGAAGTATCAAAAATATTGAATGACCCTGAACTCTAAAACCATGTCAATATTAACATGCTCGACAAGGAATAAAGTGGGGGGAGATAAGGGTAAAACAATGTATACAGAAAACACTAATTTTATTCTTGAAAATAGCCATTTCCCTTGATTTTATTTTTATACACATTAAATAATACAATTTTAAACATAAAATGTGTACACATTAACTAATAGAAAAAAATAATCATAGATAAAAATAATGCACTTTGCAACCAGGACACACAGATGAAAATGTTATAAACCAAACATCACAAATCAATATCTTCTCCATATTAACTCAAAATTAACCAAACTCGCTTCCATCGTATTATAAATTAATTTATCTACCCTCTGAAGGTGTTTTCATTGAAAATGGAGTTAAGATATGAAAGATGTCTTTCTGAGGTCCCATCATACTATTTACCTATATTTTATTCATATAATTGGTTCCTCAAATTTTTACCCGTCTTATATTTTACATATTTTTATATACTATTATAAAAATAATATGAATATAAATACAAAAGACTATTTAAAATTTCTTCAAATAAATAATGTATTGAATACATATGTATATTACACCTATAAAGAGCACACACACACACATATTATAAAAGGGAGGCTGTTATGTGTAATAGCCAAGTTGGTTGTTACACGGAGCAATTTGCCCCCATTTTTTATTTTTTTCAAAAATTACACCATGTATATTCATCTATATATCCCTCCAACATGTTTTTCAAATTCCTTGAGAAATAGAGGCTCCAAAACCCTCCATCTAGAACAAGCAATTTTAACGGTATGAAATTTGTTGTAATCGACATGTTCTAGATGGAGGGATTACGAGTCTCTGTTTCTCACAAAATTTAAATGACATTTAGGAGGGGTATATAGATGAATATACATGGTGGAATTTTTGAAAAAAAATAGGGGAAACTGCTCTGTGTAACAACCAACTTGGTTGTTACATTGAACAGCCTCCCAGAACTCTATGTATACAAATAATATTATAAAAATCAAATATGTCACTTACATAGTACAAGTATGATTCATGGTCATCAGAATTTCCATATGAGGATTTATTCTGACCTGACTGTTGAGGCAATCTGAATAGAAGACTTGTGGAACTTAAAGCCTGTTAGGTCTTAATTTCAATTCCAATTAAGGTTCTGCCACATTATTAATCCAACGGTTGAGTCAAGCTCCATTTTCAACTTTTGTTCATGATCTTGGTATGGAACCCAAAATCATGTCCCTCTTGCATTTCATTTTTGTTGCTCGGAGACGAGCAAGGTTTAAGTATAGGAGGCTGACCAATATGTGATTCATCACTTTAAAAGTTGAAAATAGAGCTTTGTTCATGAGTAATTACTTGCATTTCATCACTTCTATTGCATAATTAACATTCATGCATGTGTTAATAATATCTGCACTTTAGCATTCACATTTGCACTAAATAAGGAGCCAAATTCAGTTCTAAATTATCACCTGTATATTATCCAAATTCACCTTTTTATATCTATTTTATACTAACTCCAAATTTGACAAAATTAACTTTATAGTGTATATATTACTAACACTAATAAAGGAAAAATATAAAAAATACTATCTTCTAATAATAAAACCCAAATCCAATTTGAAACTATAAACATTAAAACGTGCATATCTCTCTCATACAATGTCTGATTTAGGTGTACTCATTTTAAAGTAATATACATTGAAAGACCTTCAATACAAGACCAATTTCATAAAAAAATGAGAATGTATGTGAAACTTGGGCTTTGGGCCCCTGTTGTACATTGTATATATTGACCAAAATACCCTTCTTTTTATCTTTTTATTTTTTAATTATTAAAATTCCAAAAAAATTATCTTAATTTGTAAATATTTCTGTCATATTTTCTCTAACTTTATTTTGATTTTTCTCTTATTTTAAAATGACAAAAAAATACAAAAGACAAAAATACGATATTTTATACCTATAAGATACCACCCAAAAATACTTTTTGTACATATGACTTCCTTTGATTTTCATTCCTTCCCAGAAGTTGTAGATCTCATCGAGACAAGAAACTTTTGTATTGATCACTTATTGATTTGACTCTTTTTATTAGTTCTTTTTAATTTTTATTTACATTTAATTTTTGAAATTTTTGGGAACGATACGTGGCATCTCCTGGATCCGCCACGTGTCACCCCTTATTATTATTATTTTTGTAATTTAATTTATTTTTCTTTAGTATTTCTTTATCTATTTTAATTAATTATTTAATTATTTTCATTTTTTATAATTTTCTTCTACTTTTATTTATTTTCTCTTCATTATTTTATTAGCCTACTTATTATATCTATTTATTTATTATTTTTATTTTTTATCCTTTCCTTTTACTTGTTCCCTACTCCTAGTCTTTACCATTCCTCCACCTCCTCAACTACTCTCTCCATTTTCTCCAAGTCTTTTTAACTTCTTCTCCTCCTTTTTATTCTATTCTCCTCCCTCATTTTTGCTCATCTACCATATACGAGTGAGAAAGGGAACCACCAGCTCAGCCTACTCAACGGTGATAACGACCGAGTAAGTCTTAGACGTGACGATGATTTCCATCATATTGGGTGAGATCTGAGGTAGAGAGATCAACCTCGTCGCAGCCGCATCCAAGCTGCATAGCTTCCCAGCTTTGCGCTAAGCTAATCGAGACCCCAACAGAGGCCGCACACCACAACCCCACCTTTCCATGAAATCACTGGTAAGTTACACTCTCTTTCCTTATTATTTTATTTTATCTAAACAATTTATTTTTCTTGTTGGCTCATTTTGATCATATCATCAAAACTACCACCAATCATCACAACCACTATTGTAATCATCATCACCCTCACTTCATTTCATTTTTTATTTACGTTTACCAAAAAAATCAAAACAAAACAAAAAAGGGAAACATGAGCAAACTACTATCGTCTGCCCTCCGTACAATGCCATCCACCCGCACGTGTCGCGTGGAGGTCAAACCCCTCCAGCGGTCCCCTCGCACCGCACCGACCTTTGCCACGCTCCAGCGATCACCAACCCCTCCACCACATATATCCCTCAGTGTATGCATCATGTGATTCCCTCCAACCTCTACGCTACACGTCACCAGACGCGCTCTAGGCCACCTACTCCATCCATCGCACACACATCCCAGACGCGCGCGCCACTACGACCAACCGCACGTACATCCCATCTGTGCACGTCGTTGCGACCAAATGCCTTGTACCTTGCACGCTTCGCCTGCGGCCACGACGCCACTACGGTCGACCGCCTTTCGTGCCTTTGGCAGTAGCGACTTCACCCGCCCAACCGCTGCTGATCGGGCCTGCCCTCTTGCGTAGCAATCACGCTCCTACACCGTGCTACATCCTACCGACCTCCACGCCAGTCGCCTCCTATGCCAACCGCATGTCGCTCGCAGTGCACTGTAGATCCCTAACATTCCTCGCCCCTCGCGAGCCCTAGCTTGCGTGAGAAGAAAAGTGGGTTTGTTACTCATTATCTACAAAGTTCCAACTTTTTTAATTTCAATTCATTTGTGAATATTTCAAAATTTTCCCTGCATAATTAGATATTTTAAAAAGTGCCCTTAGGCACAATTTCAATTCATTCGTTTTTATTTATTTATTGCAAGTACATCCTTATGTTTATTATTGAATTTGGACATTAATATTGCATAATTTATTCTGATGGAAAGTAGCATCTTGTTGAATTACTAGTTCTCTATCATTCGAGTATTTAATTAGAATTTTTCGGTATTGAGTAATTAATTAAAATAATTTGGTGAAAAATTAAATGTTTTACCCATTTTGTTGTATGTAATTCACATTTAATCAAATATTTCCCCAAAAAATATGCAAAGATTATATGTTATTCCTGTAGTTGTGCTTTAATTGTTATCCAAATTTCATTTAAATTGGCCATGTCTTGTGCATAACATAAATTGTAGAGTGATTTGTGTAATTGATTTTTAATTAAATCCACGAATATTATTTTTGTGAAAGTTCAACTCTTCTAGATTTCTAATAAAAATTCATTTTTGAGAAAAAAATGTTATCTAGATAATTTGATTTCATGTATTTACTATGAATTAAAAACTAGCAGTCACTCTGTTTCCAGTAAAGAATCATAAAAAAATCATATATTATCAAAAAATTCCAAAAACAATAATGTAGCTCCATTTCATCATATTTCACTTTTAGTAAAAAATCCATAATTTTGCATTCTTTTATCACTAAAAATTGCATTAAAACCCATAAAAGTTCGTAGTTTCCATTATTGCATTTTAATCCCGAGAGTTCCAAAAAATACATTTTGCATTCATCATTGGATTAGGTTTTCAAGAAAAATACAACTTGGCTGAATTGGAGTAATTTCACATTAAAATTAATTTAGCTAAGTTGCTTGATTTCTTAATAAGCTAGTTCAATAGCATTGCATTTTTTGCATAAAAAATTACAAAAAATCCACTTGGAAAATCGTGAGCTAATTCATCTAATTGTATCTGACGTTGTTCATTTGCCTCCTTGAGTCGACCATGGTGCTTACTTAGGTAAAAAATACATAAAACCGCACATTAATTCATTAATTGATCGATCAATTATTCGTGGTAAATTTTCAACCGATCACGATTTCCCGACTACATTAATGTAGCACATACATTACTAACTAGGGCGATTTCGTATATATCATTGAGTAGTTGTGAAAAGTGCAATAAAAATTTTGTATGTTCTCATTATCATTCGACCCTCAAAAATAAATTAATTGCATTAATATCCATGCCAATGCGACTCACGTGCGCTAGCACGCGCGTTTCTCTAGGTGTATTGCTTGATTTGCCACATAATTCCTAATTTTGTTACCTATTTGGTTCATAAATTAACTTTCTTTGCATTTTAGTCCATGTGTGTCTGCATATTTATTTCATTATTAATTTTGCATAAAAATAGCAAAAATATCATTTTAAATAATCCATAAAAATTTCATTAACTTCGTGCTAATCTCTTTTATTTATAGTAAATTTGGTTTCATATTTTTAATATTTTTCTTATTTTTATTAATTCAAAAATACCAAAATTACTATTTGCAATGAAAATCAATAAAACATATAAAAAACTTCTTGGAAAATTTTGAAAAATTTGTGCATGTTATTATTGTTTTATTTTCTAACCAGAAAATATTTTCTAATTATTAATAGAAACCAAAAAAGGAAAAACACTAAAAACACTAAAAAATATTTAAAGTCGATTGAAATCGAAAACAATTTATAAAATTGCTTTAAAAAAATCATCTTTTCATTCATGGAAAATATTCACATTGTTTTTCCAAAACAATTCATAAAATTTCTTTTTCATTCAATTTTGATTTTATTTCCTATTTTAAAATACAAAAACATTCACATTGTTTTCTGTTATCATTCTCCTATTTTGATTTATTTGAAATCCCAAAAAATATTTTTTTTAAAAATTATAAAAAATACTAATACAAAAAATAATTTATTTCAATTTTTTGCATATTTCGCCATATATTTAAAAAACAAAAAAGTTATTTTTCCTTTCTTTGCCTTTATTCATTTTCTTTGTTTTTATTTCCTTTTATTTTCAAAAATTAAAATATTGTAAAATTTTAAAATCAATAGAGTATAAAATCAGAAAAGCATTAAAAATATAAAAATATAAGTTCCATAAAAAAATTAAAAGTGAAAAATTGACTAAAACCTATATTAATGTGATTATAGATTTACTTTTTTATTTCATTAATTTCCTCTGATTTAAATAACTCTCAGGATTTTTCTAGCCTCCTTGAGTTCCTTCTATACACTATATTGGTAGATAAATAGAAAACTCTTTTGTTTACATTTGTTCATTTTATTTTGGCTTGAGGGTTCATCCATATTTTTTGTTCAGGGATTTTTAGGGTTGCAACGACATTGTATTAATACTCTAAAATTGCAACCAAGAATTTCCTTTCTCAACAAATGGTGTGTTGTCGGAAGGCACGGTGAGGATAGCTAGGTTTTTCTCCTAATAGCTTGCAATTCTTGGATTGTATATACACTTGTTTCTTTTTTTTCTCTTGTCTATATTTTTGTCATTTCTTTTCTCATTTTATTATCAATATTTATCTCTAGTTTTCAGTCTATTGTTTCTGTCATATATTTCTTTCTTAGTTCTTTGTATATATTATCCTGTGGATTGCATCTTGTTGAGGTGTGAGCACTTACTTCGAATTCTGCTTGGCATGAGGGAGCTTATACAGTGCTTGTAGGATCCGATGTGTCGGACACTGAAAGCTCTCCAAGATCAGACTTAAGGAATCATTTAAGATCTTTTTACTTTATCTTCTAAGTTTACCTCTTATCCACTTCTGTCTGCCTTGCTTGATTGTCTAATTTCTTTTCTTATTTTCTTTTATATGATCACATTTTTCATAAATGTGATCTGACATCTCTTCTATTTCTCACTTTCTTGCATGCCTCGATGAGTGAGGGCCACATTCCAAGGCCAAGGTGGCTCATTTCTTCATCGAGTAACATAAGAGTGTAGAAGGAAGAAGACGAGGATTTAGACCATTTTTGGAGCATAATTTTGCACATATTTTTTAAATTTTTAGTCTTTTATTTTCCATCAATATTCTTGTAAAAAATTGTAATTATTATATTTGGTACTAGCTTTTTTCTCTATTTTTCTAAGGTCATTATATACCTTGGTGATTGTAGGGTTTATTTTAACAGATGTCAGTTCATTAGGGGACCTTAACAATTCTTGTTTTCATCGATTTTATTTTAATTTTTTTGTGTTTTTTTGTGCTTGTGCACTTAGAAGTAGGTGTTATTATCTTGCTTAATCCATGTAATTGATTAGTTCCAAAGCCCTTAAAAGAATATATGTTCCTATAAACTAGATCGGATGATTGAACTTAGTCAAATTAATTGGTTCTTTTCAATCAATAGAAGTTACTTCTAGGATGATTCTCTTGCATCATTTAGGTTAGTTTTATTTCTATCTTTATTTTTATGCATGGTATACTTTACATGTAGAGTTGTAAATTAAGGTACAAATTTCTTTTTTTTGCATGCATCATTGATTTCATCGCACATCATCTTTTCCCATTTCCTTCCATGTTTTCACTGGCTTAAGATCAAAAGGAATTAGAAAATTCGTTAGACCATTTACTTGAAAAAATCCAAAGAAGTGATACATTTCTAAAATAGGAACAGCTACAGAAAACTCGACCATAAAATAAACATAATTACATATTCATTGATTTGAAGTGAGTAACCCCCTCATTGTTTGCAAGTACTTACCTTTAGATAGAGTGGGTAAGGACTCATCCAAAAGGATAGAGCCCAAATCCATAGACTTTTGCCCAATGATCTTGCACACATCTCTGTAGTGTATGGTTGACAAGTAAGCACTTTTCTTAGACATTAGAAAATCATTTTAGTGTGATCATTCTCCTTTCTCCTTTTACGCTTGATATTGAACCTGGCAGCCCGAGCACATAGTTCCATTGATTGGGGAGGATTGAGAACGTATGATGAGCGATAACGGTGAATCACCTTGTGTGCTTGGTAGTAAGTAACTTATTGTAGATTCTGAAGGATATGGTTAGATCCTTAAGCACTTCACAAAAGCATGAGGATCGCATCGTATGCGATCGGGAGCGACTAGTCACACCAGTTGCTCGATGCAGCGGAAATTAAATTTTTTCATGTGACGAAACCACATGATCTAAGAACACTTCTTGGATCATTTCGTCTAAATCACAAACAAGTAATAGGATTACCTCTTGAAGTGTGGTTGTGATCGAATCTCTAAACGAAGAGACCTCATGTCTCAAGTCCAATCCGATGGAGGAGATGCTTACGAGTGCGTTGATTAAACGTGTGTTCCTCAAAATCCATGTTGATGATCCAAGCAGCAGATCTCCTGATCTCGACACACGAGATCCGACTTCTTCTTCACGAGCGAGGCGTACTGAAGGAGACAGAGATCCACGAGCAAACTATCGGGCAACATAACGATGATGTTGCAATGATGGAGACTCTCTCTAGGACATCCATGGTGGACAACCATAAGAGAGAGGGAGAGAGGGTATGTAGAGAGAAATAGAGAGAGAGAGAGCCTTGTTTTTCTCATTGTGTTGTTGTAACCAAGAAGAGCAAGGGGTGCCTCTCCTTTTATAATATTTTGGGATCCATGGATCTCAATCCACAGACAACACAAATATAATGGCTTACATTGATTTGTGTTTCTTTTAATGACTAAGGTTTCGTTAGTAAAAAACCAACAACAATTAATTTAATTTAGATTAAATATATATTGATAAATCAATATGATTTAATCCCAAATTAAATCAATCAAGCATGGAGATTATGGAATGAAGGTTGCCACCTTCCATAATATGGGATTTGGTGGCAACTTCATGTAATCTCATGATATCTCATGAGATTACATTATACCATGGAAATCTTCAAGATTTACAACAACACTTGTTGTAAATTATTCTACAAAAACAATTCATAATTATTTTGTAAACATTGCAATCTTGCAATAGGAAAATTGTGAATTACTTTCACAAACCAAAATAAAATATAAATTACATTTTCAATTCAATGTCCAATGTGAATCCAATTCACATCAATATTTAATTTAATAAATGTAAATTACAAATGACTCTCTCTTATATATTATAAATCACATTTAAAATATATATGATTAATATGGATATTGCTATCCACATTATTTATATCCATGATAATTAAATAACATTTAATCATCTTGGATCTCTATTCTCATGTGCCCAAATAATGTGAATCCTATTCACATTATTACATCTTTGATAACTAAATCACATTTAATTATCTAAGATAACTCTCCTTATAATATGAATCAAATTAATATTATTCATGATAATTAAATCACGTTTACTTATACCATTTTCTCAATGCTTGAATACTTATATCAACAATGAAATTATCCTGAACTCATTCGAGGATAATGCACTTTCTCTACAAATACTTGGAGATGAGGACAGGGCGATTGTATTATTCCATATATAGTGACTTGGATATTGAGATCAAATCTCAAATCCAGATATCGGGCCTCCCATAGATGCTTGATCAAATCAAGACCGCAAATCTAATCTTCTCATTGCATCTGAATCACATTCAGATCAATGTCCAACATTTGGACCAAGATCACATTACTTCTTTACTGAGAGGAGTCACTAAAATGCAGACCCGTTTCATCACTCCCTAGGAATGGAAGCGTCGTGGTAATACAATCGTTTATGATCATATCACCCGCAGATAATTCCAACACCTGCACATCCTGCATACTGGAAGACCTAGAATAAACCCGAAGTATTAGATCAATTTTACACTGTCTACTTCAAGGTTTTATCAGTAAGTTTCTAATTTGATCAATGGGAGTCGGTATCGATCATATCCTTTCCAAAAGCATATATCATACCTAGGTCTTGATCATATACTTTCCAAAAGTACATATCAAACCTCCCAATTCAGTCAAGCTTCCAAAGCGAGACGACCGTACACGGAATTTGATTCTTCCCAATATCTCATGAGTGAGCTCATGTCTTCCGGTTCAGTAATTGAACCTGTATGATTCCTTTGAGAGATCGTATTACTCTTATGCACTTGTATGCACACCAGCACGCCGATGTATAGACCTTGATTAGGTCATCAACCTATTAGTCTGCAAAATGTACATAATCAAACATATAGTCTCCGGTCAGAGTATGCGTGCATGTATCGTGACAACATACAATATAGTCTTTAGTTATCTCGATCTCGTTAAGTCAACTCCTTAACCTAACTTATATAAAACCTCCGAATCTCTATTCTTATGCCGAGGACCTGCATCAAGGTGCTAGTTAGATGTCCGCCTTTACAGAGAGGATTTCCATATCCTCCTCAGGCTGGAGATCATCTCTTAATAATCATTTGACAGTGCTTGATGAGTCCACAATCTAACTCTTTAGATGTTCATCCAAGCACCAACCTCTATGACTCAATAATTGAATCAACAACTGTATGATTACTAAGATGGCCATGGTACGTAAACCTAATTGTACTAAGGGACCTATTATGCAAATTAGTTATTCGTCATTTCAGATCAAAGAATGATATATGCAATAACATTTATTGCATAGTGTCATGCTGTGGGTTCGCATGTCCAACAATCTCCCACTAGCCCAAAGAGCCATTAATGGTCTAATCATTTAAACATGCACTCATGTTACAATCACAGGCTATTTATAAATTAGCTAGGTAAGCTGATCACTCGTTCTGTTTCCAAAAGACTATGCCAAGTCCTTTTACGACAGTTGCACATCCCCCAATAACAGTGCTTGCATCCAATGCGAATGTTGCATCTTATGCAACAAATACTCAATCTTGTTAAAGCAATTATAGTGTTCTTAAAACTATTGCTCATTAACAATTATAATCAGTATTTCCATAATCCTCATTAGAATACCTTTATTCTAGGAGATCTCTATCTCCTAAGGTATCTACAGTTAAGACCCTTATAGATCACTGTCTACGAGGTCTTAAACTTTTGAATATAAGACATTGATATCACTATCTTTAAGTTTCGTCATCTTTGAAGATATTGTTATTATGGCAGTCAAGTGTTTTATCTCCATAGTTGGATTAGTAACAGTTTACTACTCCCACTACATGGCAGACATCTGGCATTCGCACACATCTAGCATACACTCTGCTTCTCGTAGCTGATGCACAAAGGCAAGTAGTTTTAGCATTCACTTCCTCAACTCTTTGACATGCTATCCCTTTAGATAGGTCAGTACCATATCTTGAGGAAAGAAAGCCTTTCTTGGAATTTAGAAAAAAATGGAGCATGTCCAATGTGTACTATATATGTGATGTTCCCAATACCCTCTTCTCATTGTTTCTGAACACCTTCAGACCTATGATCCAAGAGGTGTCCTTGATATTATAACTCCAGGTGTGGAAGAGGCAGACTATAAAACACTCATTATCATCCTTATATCATTCAAATGATCAGGATATCATCTACATTTATCACAATGAACACATGGTTTCCTCATTATATCTTCTGAAATTATAACATTTATAACTTCATTATATCTTCTGTTCCAACTACAAGGAGTTTTGAGTCCATAGATGGGTTCTTTAGCTTGCACACCATGCTTTCCTCGACCATGAAGCCCTAGGGCTCCTTCATATGAATATCCTCATAGAGGTATTCATAAAGGAGTGCAATCTTGACTTACATCTTAAAGATGCCATAGTCAAGTTATGTAGCTATAGTTAGCAATATTCCGATGAGTTCAAGCATGGCCAATGAAGATCAAGTCTCATAGCAAGCAATGTCTTCTCTTCAAATGTGTAGCTCATGGCTACGAGCCATGCTTTGAAGGTCTCTACCTTCTCATCAGGTTCCCTTTCTCTTGACCATCCATTTACATCTAACTGGTTTTACTCTTATAGATGGATCCTCAAGGGTCCATATACAACACTTGTATATGAAGTCTACTTTAGACTTTATTGCTAACATCCATCTTTCCATGTCATTATCTTCAGAAGCTTCATCATATGAAGTTAGATCATGTCATATTTAACTGACAAATGGAATACATCCTCAAACTCATTAGAAGAGGTATTGGTATTTCATCTTTTATTATCCTTTTAGTTTCTTATTTCAGGAGCCTCATTATCTTCTTAATATTAAATGAGTTCCTTCACTTCATTTTCATCTTGATTCTCAAGAGTCTCAACCTCTAAGAGTCAGATTCTCAGAGATTAGATATTTTAAGAATCTAATGGCTATAAATTAGACATCCAATACCATCCATTATTTTCCTAATGAAGTAGCACTCTCTAGTGCTAGATTCCAGCTTATATGCATGGAACCTTATTAATGACATATACTGTAGTTTCTACTACACATATATACATGGAAACTAATAGGTAATTTTGCTAAAAAATCATCATTGATCAAATCATGTCACACACGATCCAATTGTATCTCCCTACAACTCTATTGAGTTTAGGTTTATCAGGAGGAATGAGATAGCAATGATATTCCTTTCTCCATAAGGTATTCCATGAATTTATCTAATAGGTACTTGCTACCTAGGTTAGACCATATTAATTTTATCTTCCTTCAGACTTTGGTTCTAAACCAAAATTGTGAAGTCTTTGAACATTTCAAATGTTTCTTAGGTGACGAGAAGAAATCCTATATCATACATAATCACAAATAGATATCACATATCCATAACGTTTATTATGATATAGATGATTGACGAACTGCAAAATCGGCCCTCTAAAGTGTGTAATTAACACTTGGAATAGTCATCGTAGTCGGGCCGAGATGGGCTCATCAAAAGACCAGCTGCTTTAAATTTATCAATAAAAATGAGATGGTCATATTTTTTATTTTAATTGGCAAGAAACCAAGGTCGAACTCAGGGACACGAGCCTTTATCTAATTATCCAGATTTTAATCTATTTAACTAAGTGTTGAGTTGAAGCACATATATGTCAAAGTATGCATGAAGGATGATGACACAACAATGCATTACGAATAAAACATGCATTTTTTTCAAATTTTAATCATGCAAGTAAATGAAAATGCAAAGCGAATAATATGCCCTAGGTCAGAATGGTGAGCAATGTTAACATGCGTCAATTTCAAGTTTAATTAAGAAGATAGATTTGATGGACCAATTAAACAAGGCATCGGTTTAAGCATTATAAGACACATGGCTAACAAAAGAATACATCAAGATTTTTGTGTCCAAAATAAAAGTTGAATATGCCATTAGAAAGATCATCAAACAAGCTTCGAAATGAAACTGAAATCAACTCAATTGGAAATAGTATGCTCATGATATGCATGAAGAAAGACAAGCGCATAACAGAAAGGAAACATGAGATGATAACTACAAACAGGTCTTTGGGAGGGACTAAAATGTAATAAAAATAAAGTGTGAGGCCTTCCCTGTAAATAAACCACACATGCGGGGGCATATTTGCAATTATTTAAACCCGCAAGGGTATGAGTGCAAAATGTCCTAGGCGCGTATGGCGCTGCACGTGACGAGGATCTGGATGCAAATTGCAGATATCCGAGGGCATCTCTGCAATGTTCCCAGATACGCACGTGCCAGTCACGTGCTATCTATGCTCGGAAGACCGGTCAGGCTTGGCAGAGACTCGGGGTGCTTCGGCTAGGCTCGGGGTACACGAGCCTCTAGGCTTGGGGACGATGAGGCTCAGCATAGGCTCGGAACCCCCAGGCCTACTGGTTTGATGTCGAGGCTCAATGATGGCTCTGGTGTTGCCACGTGGTAGAGCTAGACCCATAAGATCTCCAGCATCGACGGTATAGGGGTGCTCCGCTGAAAGGCGACGTGGCTATTCCTCCAACGTTCGATGTGCTCCGGGGAGGCACATCCAACGATACCTGTATCTTCCTCTCCGGCTGTAGAGGGCGGCGGAGTCCGAGCTCCGGCGAAGGAGCTCCAGCTCCGCCGCTCCATCTCGGCCATGGTGAACCTTCCTAGAGCATCGTAGACGATAGACGATGTAGCGGGGAGCTCGGGGAAGTCGCTGGACATTCTTGATCGGTTCATAGAAGCTTATTGGTCGAAGGCGAAGCTGACGAAGGTTTCTCCGTTTGTCTTCCGGCCATTGAAGGAGTTCCACCTGCAAATTAGTTCGAAAACTTCTGTACGTGCAAGTGAATCAGGTTGCGGGTATGCGGATGTAGTGAGCTTCCAATCGGGTGAATGAAGCGGGGAACTGGAGCTCCACCATCAGAGAATGCAGAGGAGTTGAGTCGGACGTGGTCAGTGACGATGGAATGGAGGGATGTTGATCGGAAGTGTGCGCGCGGACGGGAGAATGTTGGTGAAGCTCGAGGAGTGGTTAATGGAGCAGGGGATGCATATAAGTAGCAAATAAAATTAATGAAATTGAAGAAAAATGCTAAGGGAGATCGGAGGGCTTACTTGACGTCAGGGATGGAGCGGAGGCTTGGGCTGGGGCTCGATTTGAGCCCCAGGTCTTCGCTGGACTCCGGCAGTGACTCGGAGCAGCTCGAGCGGGCCTGGAGGCGCCACGACACCGCCGGGATTGGCGGAGGGTCTCACCGAGGAGCAAGGGTTGTTATCGCTCCATCCTTCCGCCTCCCCCTGTCACAGGGAGGCGGAGGAGGGCTGGGCCCCCTACCGCGTAAAGATGGACTTGGAGAATCGAAGAAGGAGCTGATGAGCTCTGGCTGCAGTGCTGGCAAGCGGCATGGATGTGAAGAAGTCATTGATCGAAGAGCTGAGGTTGGATGCGGAACTAGCGGCTCATATGGAAAGATCGAGGGCGTAATCGAAGGGCTTCGGATCTGCCACGTGTCAAGTGCATGGGCAGGCGGGAGAAGATGGCTGAGATGGGAGATGGGTGATGATCAGACGGCTATGGTTAATGCGTGGATGTGGAGAGAGCTTGGCCATTGGATTCATGATGAAATCCAACGGTCAAGAATGAGGGCGGATAAGACAAAGAGGATCGGGCCACCTGGCTCACCCAGAACGGGCCACGTGGCCCAATCAGATTATTCCAAGCTTCCA
This sequence comes from Ottelia alismoides, assembly GCA_037367405.1. Taxonomy (NCBI): domain Eukaryota; kingdom Viridiplantae; phylum Streptophyta; class Magnoliopsida; order Alismatales; family Hydrocharitaceae; genus Ottelia; species Ottelia alismoides. The sequence continues at coordinate 3,690,221 of JAZKJV010007604.1, read as the reverse complement.
GTTGAGTTTTGAAGGGACAAATGGCCGATTTTGAGAAAACGCAAAACATATAAGTTGTAGATCTTGTTGAGATATACAAGTTTCATGTTGACAAAAACTGGAGATGAGATCATCTGATGACACCAAATATTTTGGAGGGTATTTTTAAGGCTAAAAATACCACAGATTTTTGTTTTGTCATTTTTTTGTGGTTTTTAGTTTATTGGAGACCATGTTAATTACAGGACATTATCTGGTTTTTATTGACAAAGATTTATGCAAGGGGGTTAATAGTGGAAAATAAATATGATGAAATCGAGTTTCATCACCCCCCTATACTTAAATTATGCTCGTCCTCGAGCATCAAAAAAATGAATTAGCTGGATTAACCCCTTTGTGCATGTGAGTACAGGATCCGATCTGTTCAAGTCCACTCAACTTTAGAGGTCCAAAATCCTAGAGTTCAACCCAGCTTTAACCAAGAGGTACCCAATTCCTCTAATTTCCCAGACTCTCTCTGATGTACAATATACTATGGATATGAACATTAGTGTTGACTGCGATTCCGAGAATAGAGTCAAATCTTCACCCAAAGTCTTGGTCCAAGAAAATCTCCTATGGACCCAATCCTAAACACTAGGGAATAAATCAAATCTTGCATCCAGTCCACCGTCTCTTTAGTTGTCAGACTTAGAAAATGAAGATGGCAGGCCAGTAATGGAGGGCATAGGATTGTGTCATTTCTTCTCTTCCTCTCATTGGAACAAGGATTCTCTCTAGTGCCTTTATTACGCAACACACATTTTTTTGGGTGTTGATCAGTGCGTCCGTCAAAAGAGTTGGAGCCGGTTGCACTTGTTTTCCTGGGAATACACCGAGGGGTGTCTCTTTTGCGTACCTATCGTACCTTCGACACCCAAACTTGTAGCATTTACGATGCAGAGCCCTTTTTTGGTGCAAGCCCGACTCCTGGTCCTAATAGAGGTGGTCCAAGTGGACACTATGAAAAGTTTGGGAGCGCTCGCCTTTGGTGGAAGCTCTTTGATATTTGACTTTGTGGAAGGAGAGTTTTTCTTTGAAATTATATTGACTTGTATAATTTGTGGCTAGCTCCACTGCTTTTACCAAGAGTTGGCGCACACTGATCAACATTTTTATTTATTTCACACCCTGGCACTTAGGTCAATATCAAGAGACTAGTATAAGAACCAAGTTCTCATACTGGCTAATATTTGCTGACACTCATGTTTCATGAAGCCTCCAAAGATTTTATCCCATCCTCGAGCATCATTAGATCAAATCTAAACTCGACTTCCTCACCCCAATCCCTCAGGTGAAAAGTCAACTCATCTCATCAAAAACCGCAGTCGTGCATGTGATGTGCTGATCATATTCTTCTTGTCTGAGACTAAGCTTGGAATATAGCATGCAAATCTAGAAACCTAGGGGAATGTGGATGATTATGTCTATGACCCTAATGACTAAGGCCGGTTAACCTAAAACCTCAAAGACCTCATAAAACTCAGTCACCTTGAACATTTCAGATCCTGGGTGGAAGTGTAAAAGTAGAGAATTAATCCAACTCCTTCATTCGATTTTTTTTCTTTTTCTTTTTCTTTTTTTAAGAGGTATTAGGACTGCCTAATCTCAATTGAATAGTTTCATCTGCATTCAGCCATTATGGATGTAAGTACAGGCCAGAGCTCGTTGCTTGAGGACGGGGCCTTACACGATGTCCTCTAAACCATCCAATCTGCTAAGGGCGAACCCTCACTGAACACGGTTATTTAATTGGGCTTAGTAGTCACTAATGACTCCTCAATGATTTTTGGATTTTTCTCATTTTTATGATTTTTAATTTAAAGGTTAAAACACAGGTTAGACTCAACTTTCCTTGAAAAGAGATAGAATTTTTTTTTCAAAACCATGTTACACAAATTAAAAGTTTTCAAAACATTTTCAAATGATTTTTCAAAACAAGGAAAACTCATTTTTCAAATCATTCTTGAAAATATTTATAGCAAAATAGCGTTACATAGTATAGAAAAGCCGTATAAACACTTGAGTCCTCTTAATTCAAAAGATCTTACTTCAGCTAAAAAGTTTAAAAGTTTTCAAAATTTTTAGATTATAGCTAAAGTAAGTATATGGTATATACGGTATACCCCCCTATCCTTAAACTTTGCTATGTCCTCATAGCACTAGATGTTACAAGTCCATAGGTCCATTTAAGTAAAGAGAAATATACGGGAGCTAAGAGGGGTTCCCCCTATACTTAGGTTAGAAATAACCTATGTATAAAGGCAAGGAAAGGAGAGTAGAGAAAATCACGAGGATCTCGGGGCCCCCCTATACTTAGGCTGAGATCAGCCTAAGTATAAAGATGGAATTTGATGTTGGGAGGGACACAAGGTGAACGAAGATGAAGAATGGATTTACAAGTGAGCGGTTGAATCTACGGAGATGGATGGAGTGACTAAGATTCTAGGGAGTGTATCGAAGCAAGCACGGCTCAATCAAGCAAGCAAGACCCTCAATTTCACCAACTCACACACGAAACCAACCGAGGTTGGTTTATTATCTTGTCGGTTTTATTTGTCATAAAACATTTGATGTTTACGACGAGAAAATAGTTAAGTGAAAAATCAATGTGTACGCAAGGGTGTTGCTCTCCCAAAACCAAAGTTTTACCTCATTTTATGTTGACTTGCACTTAACAGTCCCAATTTTTATTTAATGTTGTCACTGAATTAATGTTAGCACATAAATCAAGCAATCATCGTCTACCCGTTCTTTCCTATTTTCCTTTAATCCTAGGTGATCAAGCTAGGAAAGAGAAACTGAGAAAAACTGTGCATTCGATAAAAATCGCGATCTAGGCTAAGCGAGAAATCATGCAGTGACTTGGCGATAAATCCGTGAAAAACTTGTACCGTGTGGAACTTCAAAATCAATATGTATGCAAGTCGATAGAAAAAGACACGCCTAACATGCTTCTATTAGCGGGGAAAATTTTCTTTTAATTTGGCTAAGTGAGGCGATGCTACGTGCGTCTTTATTTAAAGTGTGTCCTACCTACGAGCCAGCACATAAAAGTATGAATTTTAAACTAAGCTTAAAGAGCCGCGTGCCTAGTCCTAGGTCGACACTCAAGTGGGGACGATCCCCACACAACCACATATAATCGTTCATTTACAAACGCGAGTCTTCGATCGAAGACCGCTCTAAAGACGGTTATTACATGAACATAAATAAAAATGCGAGACATTATTTTTTCTATTTGCTCCAAGCAAGTTTCTGCGGCTCCTCGCAGCGGGAAGCACCAGCTTCTCGCCTCCTTGAGTGATCAAGGGCCCTGCCACAAAAAAAGAAGGTTAGAGATCATATAAAAAAGACAAATTTTACAATGCAACATAAATGAACAAGTTGATCTATAAAAATAAAACACTTAATTAAATAAACAAATATCCAAATAATCTAAGAAATGAGTTGTGCCCCTTGCAACGGCGCCATATGATGAACTGCAAAATCGGCCCTTTAAAGTGTGTAATTAACACTTGGAATAGTCATCGTAGTCTGGCCGAGATGGGCTCATCAAAAGACCATCTGATTTAAATTTATCAATCAAAATGAGATGGTCATATTGTTTCATTTTACTTGGTAAGAAACCAAGGTCGAACTCAGGGACACGAGCCTTTCTCTAATTATCCAAATTTTAATCTATTTAACTATGTGTTGAGTTGAAGCACATATAGGTCAACGTATGCGTGAAGGATGATGACATTACAATGCATTACGAATAAAACATGCATTTTTTTTCAAATTTTAATCGTGCAAGTAAATGCAAATGCAAAGCGAATAATATGCCCTAGGTCAAAATGGTAAACAAAGTTAACATGCGTCAATTTCAAGTTTAATTAAGAAGACAGATTTGATGGACCAATTAAACAGGGCACCGGTTTAAGCATTATAAGACATATGGCTAACAAAAGAATACATCAAGATTTTTGTGTCCAAAATAAAAGTTGAATATGCCATTAGAAAGATCATCAAACAAGCTTCGAAATGAAACTGAAATCAACTCAATTGGAAATAGTATGCTCAAGACATGCATGAAGAAAGACAAGGGAATAACTGAAAGGAAACATGAAATGATAACTACAAACAGGTCCCTGGGAGGGACTAAAATGTAATAAAAATAAAGTGTGAGGCCTTCCCTGTAAATAAACAACACGTGCGGGGGCATATTTGCAATTATTTAAACCCGCAAGTGTATGACTGCAAAATGTCCCAGGCGCGTATGGTGCTGCACGTGACGAGGACTGATGAACCTCGGTTTCATCACCTTTATTTATGATAATTAACCCCCTTGCTAAAGGTTTTGTCAATAAATCCCTGTTATTGTCTAATAATTAACAGAGTCCTAAATAAATTAAAAACCACAAAAAAATGGCAAAACAAAATTCGTGGTATTTTTAGACTTAAAAATACCTTCAAAAAATATTTCGGGCCCTTGTTTGATCTCTTTTTGAGTTTTGGTCAACATGAAACTTGTAGATCTCATCAAGATCTACAACTTTCATGTTTTGAGTTTTCTCAAATTCGACCAAATAAGCCCTCAAAAATTAAAAATACTCTTGCAATAATCAGATTGGGCCACGTGGCCCAATCTGGGTTAGCCACGTGGCCCCCTTCTCTTGTCTTCCTCCGCCGCCATCCTCAACCGTTGGATCTCTCATTGGATCCAACAGCCCAGGTCTCTCCACGAAGCCACCTTCTCCTAGCCATCGGATCTTCCCCCGCACTTCATCTTTACCGTCCGCTACCGCCTCTCGCACGGCCTGCCACGTGGCAGTACCCAAGCCTTTGATCACTTCACCCCCGGACTTCATCTATGCCGCTCAAGTCGCTCTCTCTCCTCAGCCGATCGATCACGCCCTTGATCCCATCTAAGCCGTTCGCTGCCGCCTTGCGCATAGCTCGCCACGTGGCATAATCTCCACCCTTCATTTACGCCCCCGATCTTCCATCGCAGCCGTTAGCCTCGCCAACCGTTCGATCCTCGCGTTCTCTGCATCAGCCCCGTCCATTAGCGCCGATCCCTTAGCTTGACACGTGGAAGCTTCATGGCCCGCCGATTACTTCGCCCCTGACTTAATCTCAACCGTCCCTTCGAGCATAACTCCCTACCGTTGGATCTCCAGATCCAACGGCTCACGTGTCTTCGTCAACCTCCGGACGCCTCTCCCCCACGTTCTCCACTACGACAACACCGTCCACCCTTTCCAATTTTACCCGAGTCTCCAGACACCACCTCCACCATCTGGAAGCCCCTCGGTCCTCCCCACTCTTCCGTCTACCTCGCGAGTCACCCCACGAACCTCAATGATCTCCCAGTCATCCCCTATCGCCCTCTAAAACCACGTCGCCATCTCCATGACCAGCCACCTTCCTCTTTAAATACATCGCCCCCTCCTCCGATCACCTGGTCCACCTTCACGAGAGGAAGGGCCCAACCCTCCTCCTCCTCCCTGTGACAGGGGGAGGAGCCAGGATCGAGCGACGACGACCCAATTCCTTCGGTGAGACCTGCAGCTGGTCTGCTGCGTCGCGGTGGCTCACGCCCCGTCCGAGCTCGCTGGAAATGGCCGACCAGCATGTGCGACGACCCCGAGGTCCTCCAAGAACCTCAAGCCCAGGCCTCCGACCGCCATAGCTCCGGTAAGTCCCTCCGATTCCCTTTTATATTTTTTTTATCTTCTTGTAATTTTATAGGTCGCTACAGTCATCTTCACCCTTCTTGGAACTCCCCACGAGCTCCGCCCATCATCAATCACCTCGCCAACCCCTCCGATCACCTTCTACCTCCGTCAGAACCTCCATCACCCCAAGCTTCCTCCTCCGCCGGAGGCGGAGGAGGACCCACTAAGGGCACCGCCTTCTTCACTCAACAAATGCCCTCCGTCTGCCTCAACTCGCACGCACGCACATCCTAACCCTTTTTGCAGGTCAACACTCACCAATGGCCGGACATTGGGCGGAGCCAGGTTCTAGAGCTCTGCCTTCGGCAATCAAGAGTCGACGGCGCACTCCAGATGCGTCTGCAGCTTCTCCGACCTCGGAGCTTCATCGCCAGATCTTCAGCGCCAGCCCCCGAGCTTCACCGAGCGCGGCGAGGCGCGGTGGAGCTCCAGGCCTCACGCCGGAGCTCCAATAGCGCCGCCAGCCATCGAGGAGGAAGGAGGAGCAGCCACCGTTGGATCTCGCCCCACGGCGGAGATCCAACGGCCCTGGAAGAGCCACGTCGCCGTCCCGGAGCGCGGAGGCTCGGTGGGACCGAGCCTTGCCCGAGTCAACCTCGAGCCGCCACGTGGCCCGAGCCACCTGCAACGGCCAACCGAAGCAGCGCCGAACCTAGCCCCCCGCCCGAGCCTGAGCTCACGTGCCACCCGCACGTGGGGTCTGGGGTTTTTGCATCGGCGCCGTCCGCATATCACATCCAGGTCCTGATACACGTGGCAGAACCATAGACCACACCGAGCCTGATCGCCACCTAGCCTGGAGGCTCGGATGTCACGATCCAACCCGAAGCAGCAGCGAGCCTCTGCCCAGCCCGAGCCGTCCTCCGAGCCTGGATAGCGCGTGCAGGGCACGTGCTTTCTGGGTTATTTGCAAAGTCGCCCGCAACCTTCCACAAATTACAAACAGGTCCTGAACGCGTAGCACCTGCGCGCCTGGGGTTATTTGCACTCATACCCTTGCGGGTTTCAATAATTGCAAATATACCCCCGCGCGTATGGTTTATTTACAGGGAAGTCCTCCAGACTTATTTTTATTGCATTTGAGTCCTTCCCAGGGACTGGTTTGTAGATACTTTTCATGTTTTTATTTCATTTATGCCCATGGCTTCTTCTATGCATATCTTGAGCTATGTTTATCCGATTGAGGTGATTTCAGTGTCATTTCGAAGCTCTTTTTATCATCTTTATTTCGGCATGCTTAGATCCTAACTTTGACACTTCAATCTGTATTGCTTTATATTGGTCAACTAAGTGTCCTGATTTCCTTGTTTCTCATGCTTGCTTGCTATATAAATAGAAATTGCTTCAGTATCTGATTCTGTTCACCTCGTACATTTTATGGCTTTAGTAATGATTATTTCGGACATAATATTTCCAGCGCATTTCATGGCATTTATTTGCATTATAAAATTGATAAAAAATGCATGTTTATTTTAATTGCATTGTCATAATGTTGCTTTGACCTATATACCTTGAACTCAACACTTAATTAAATAAATAGAAATCCGAGTAATATGAGAGAAGCGCGTGTCCCTGAGTTCGACCCTTGGTTTCTTGCCAAGTAAAATAAAAATTAACGACCATCACATTCTTATGTGACATTATATCAATGAGGTGGTCTCTTTGACGACCAAAATAGGCCCGACTGCTACGACAATTTCCAGGTGCTAATTCCGCACTATTAAAGGGCCGATTTTGCGGCTTGTCAAATGGCGCCGTTGCCGGGGACACGACTCATTTCTTTTATTTTTTTTGGATTCTGTTTTGTTTAATTTAGTGTTCCTTTTTATAGGTCAAGTAACCACATATTTTGCATATAAAATTTTTCTTATTTGATATCTAACATTTATTTCTGTGGCAGGGCCCTTGATGGATCAAGGAGGCGAGGAGCAGGACGTTCCCCGCTGCGAGGAGCCGCCGGAGCATACTTGGAGCAAAGAGGAAGAAAAGAAAAAAAATGTCTCGCATTTTTGTTGCATTTTGTTTTTAATAAACTCGTCGTTTACAGCGGTCTTCGATTGAAGACTCGCGATTGTAATCGGACAAATGTGGTTGTGTGGGGATCGTCCCCACTTGAGTGTCGACCTAGGATAGGCACACGGCTCTCCGAGCTCAATTTTCATATTTTCTTGTGCTTGATCGTAGGTAGGACACACTTTGAATATAGACACACTTAATCTCGCATCACTTAGCTAAAATTAATGGAGATCAATCACCGCTAATAGATGCATGATTAGGTGCGGCTTTTTCGACTTGCATACATGTTGGATTTGAGTTTTCAAAACGGCCCCAGTTTTTTCGCGGCTTTTATCGTCAAATCACTGCATGATTTATCGCTTAGCTTAGATCGCGGTTTCTTCGAATACATGTTTTTCTCGGCTTTCATTTCCTAGCTTGATCACCTAGAGTTAATGGAAAATGGAATGAACGGTAGACGATGATTTCTTGATTTTTGTGCTAACCTTAATTCAGTGATAACTCAAAATAAAATTGGGACTGTTAATTGCAAGTCAACCATAAATGGAGTAAAATTCGGTTTTGGGAGAGCAACACCCTCAGTTACGCGTTGGTTTTTATTTCACATTTTTTACCGCGTAATTATTTAAAGTTTTATCACCAATAAAACCGACAAGATAATCAACCAACCTTGGTTGGTTTCATGTGTGAGTTGGTGAAACTAAGGGTTTGCTTGCTTGATTGAGCCATATTTGTTGCGACACACAACCCCAAAACCGTAGTCACTCCATTCCATCTCCAAGATTCAATACCGCTCACTTGTAAATCCATCCCTCTTCTTCGTTCACCTTGGGTCTCTTCCAACATTAATCCTCATCTTTATACTTAGGCTAATCTCAGCCTAAGTATAGGGGGGACCCAAGTCCCTGTGATTTCTCTACTCATCTTTTCTTGCCTTTATACTTAGGTTATTTCTAACCTAAGTATAGGGGGGAGTCCCTCTTATCTCCCGTATATTCTTCTCTTTTTAAATGGACCTATGGACTCGTAACATCTAGTGCTATGAGGACATAGCAAAGTTTAAGGATAGGGGGGTATACCGTACATACAAGTTACTTACTTTAGCTAAAATCTGAAAATTCTGAAAAATTAAAACTTTTTGGCTAAGGTAAAATTCGTTGGACTAAGAGAACTCAAAAGATTTCACGGCTTTTCTAACTGTGTTACACTATTTTGATAAAAATATTTTGAAAATGATTTGAAAAAAAAATGAATTTTTCTTGTTTTTGAAAAAATCTTTTTGAAAAATGTTTTGAAAATTCTTTATTCGTGTGACATGGTTTTGAAAAATCTTTTATCAAGGAAAGTTGAGTCTAACCTATGTTTTGACTTTAAAAACAAAAATCGATAAAAATTGCAAAATTTGAAAAAAATGTGTCTTTGAATGAAGAATTTGGATTAAACCTCTTACACTTTCACCCAGGATCTGAAGTGTTCAAGGAGACTTAGCTTTGTGAGGTCTTTGAGATTTGCGGTTAACCAGCCTTAACCATCAGGGTCTTAGACTTAATCATCCACATTCCCCTAGGTCTCTAGATTTGCATGCTATATTCCATGCTTAGTCTCAGACAAAAGAGAATATGATCAGCACATCACATGCACGACTGCGGTTTTGATTGAGATGAGCTGATTTTTCACCTAAGAGATTGGGATGAGGAAGTCGAATTTGGATTTGATCTAATGATGCTCGAGGATGGGATAAAATCTTTGGAGGCTTCAGGAAACCTGAGTGTCAGCAATATTAGCCAGTATGAGAACTCGATTCTTATACTAATCTCTTGACATTGACCTAAGTGCCTGGGTGTGATATAAATAAAAATTGTTGATCAGTGTGCGCCAACTCTTGGTAAAAGCAGTGGAGCTAGCCAAAAATACTACAAAGCAATGAAATTTCAAAGAAAAGCTCTCATTCCACAAAGTCAAATATCAAAGAGCTTCCACCAAAGGCGAGCGCTCCCAAACTTTTCAAAGTGTCCATTTGGACCACCGCTATTAGGACCAGGAGTCGGGCTTGCACCAAAAAAGGGCTCTGCATCGTAAATGCTACAAGTCTGGGTGTAGAAGGTATAATAGATACTCAAAAAAGACACACCCCGGTGTACTCTAAGGAAAACAAGTGCAGACGGCTCCAACTTCTCTTGACGGACGCACTGATCAACACCAAAAAAAAATGTGTTGCGTAAAAAGGCACTAGAGAGAATCCTTGTTCCAATGAGAGGGAGAGAAGAATTGACACCATCCCATGCCCTCCATTTCTGGCCTGCCATCTACATTTTCTGAGTCTGACAACTAAAGAGACGGTTGACTGAATGCAAGATTTGATTTATTCCCTAGTGCTGAGGATTGGGTCCTTAGGAGATTTTCTCAGACCAAGATTTTGGGTGAAGACTTGACTCTACTCTCAAAATTGCAGTCAACACTAAATTTCACATCCTTTAGCTTATACGTACATCAGAGAGAGTCTAGAGAAGTAGAGGAATTGGAAGCCTCTTGATTAGAGCTGGGTTGAACTCTAAAATTTTGGATCTCTGAAGCCGAGTCGACTTGATCAGATTGGATCCTGTATTCACATGCACAAGGGGGTTAATCCAACTTAGTCATTCTTTTTGATGCTCGAGGACGAGCATAGTTTAAGTATAGGGGGGTGATGAACCTCGGTTTCATCACCTTTATTTATGATCATTAACCCCCTTGCTTAAGGTTTTGTCAATAAATCCCTGTTATTGTCTAATAATTAACAGAGTCCTAAATAAATTAAAAACCACAAAAAAATGGCAAAACAAAATTCGTGGTATTTTTAGACTTAAAAATACCTTCAAAAAATATTTCGGGCCCTTGTTTGATCTCTTTTTGAGTTTTGGTCAACATGAAACTTGTAGATCTCATCAAGATCTACAACTTTCATTTTTTGAGTTTTCTCAAATCCGACCAAATAAGCCCTCAAAAATTAAAAATACTCTTGCAATAATCAGATTGGGCCACGTGGCCCAATCTGGGTTAGCCACGTGGCCCCCTTCTCTTGTCTTCCTCCGCCGCCATCCTCAACCGTTGGATCTCTCATTGGATCCAACAGCCCAGGTCTCTCCACGAAGCCATCTTCTCCTAGCCATCGGATCTTCCCCCGCACTTCATCTTTACCGTCCGCTACCGCCTCTCGCACAGCCTGCCACGTGGCAGTACCCAAGCCCTTTGATCACTTCACCCCGGACTTCATCTATGCCGCTCAAGTCGCTCTCTCTCCTCAGCCGATCGATCACGCCCTTGATCCCATCTAAGCCGTTCGCTGCCGCCTTGCGCATAGCTCGCCACGTGGCATAATCTCCACCCTTCATTTACGCCCCCGATCTTCCATCGTAGCCGTTAGCCTCGCCAACCGTTCGATCCTCGCGTTCTCTGCATCAGCCCCGTCCATTAGCGCCGATCCCTTAGCTTGACACGTGGAAGCTTCATGGCCCGCCGATTACTTCGCCCCTGACTTAATCTCAACCGTCCCTTCGAGAATAACTCCCTACCGTTGGATCTCCAGATCCAACGGCCCACGTGTCTTCGTCAACCTCCGGACGCCTCTCCCCCACGTTCTCCACTACGACAACACCGTCCACCCTTTCCAATTTTACCCGAGTCTCCAGACACCACCTCCACCATCTGGAAGCCCCTCGGTCCTCCCCACTCTTCCGTCTACCTCGCGAGTCACCCCACGAACCTCAATGATCTCCCAGTCATCCCCTATCGACCTCTAAAACCACGTCGCCACCTCCATGACCAGCCACCTTCCTCTTTAAATACATCGCCCCCCTCCTCCGATCACCTGGTCCACCATCACGAGAGGAAGGGCCCAGCCCTCCTCCTCCTCCCTGTGACAGGGGGAGGAGCCAGGATCGAGCGACGACGACCCAATTCCTTCGGTGAGACCCGCAGCTGGTCTGCTGCGTCGCGGTGGCTCACGCCCCGTCCGAGCTCGCTGGAAATGGCCGACCAGCATGTGCGACGACCCCGAGGTCCTCCAAGAACCTCAAGCCCAGGCCTCCGACCGCCATAGCTCCGGTAAGTCCCTCTGATTCCCTTTTATATTTTTTTTTATCTTCTTGTAATTTTATAGGTCGCTACAGTCATCTTCACCCTTCTTGGAACTCCCCACGAGCTCCGCCCATCATCAATCAACCTCGCCAACCCCTCCGATCACCTTCTACCTCCGTCAGAACCTCCATCACCCCAAGCTTCCTCCTCCGCCGGAGGCGGAGGAGGACCCACTAAGGGCACCGCCTTCTTCACTCAACAAATGCCCTCCGTCCGCCTCAACTCGCACGCACGCACATCCTAACCCTTTTGCATGTCAACACTCACCAATGGCCGGACATTGGGCGGAGCCAGGTTCTAGAGCTCCGCCTCCGGCAATCAAGAGTCGACGACGCACTCCAGATGCGTCTGCAGCTTCTCCGACCTCGGAGCTTCATCGCCAGATCTTCAGCGCCAGCCCCCGAGCTTCACCGAGCGCGGCGAGGCGCGGTGGAGCTCCAGGCCTCACGCCGGAGCTCCAATAGCGCCGCCAGCCATCGAGGAGGAAGGAGGAGCAGCCACCGTTGGATCTCGCCCCACAGCGGAGATCCAACGGCCCTGGAAGAGCCACGTCGCCGTCCCGGAGTGCGGAGGCTCGGTGGGACCGAGCCTCGCCCGAGTCAACCTCGAGCCGCCGCGTGGCCCGAGCCACCTGCAACGGCCAACCGACGCAGCGCCGAACCTAGCCCCCCGCCCGAGCCTGAGCTCTCGTGCCACCCGCACGTGGGGTCTGGGCTTTTTGCATCGGCACCCTCGCACCGTCCGCATATCACATCCAGGTCCTGATACACGTGGCCGAACCAGAGACCACACCGAGCCTGATCGCCACCTAGCCTGGAGGCTCGGATGTCACGAGCCAACCCGAAGCAGCAGCGAGCCTCTGCCCAGCCCGAGCCGTCCTCCGAGCCTGGATAGCGCGTGCAGGGCACGTGCTTTCTGGGTTATTTGCAGAGTCGCCCGCAACCTTCCACAAATTACAAACAGGTCCTGAACGCGTGCAGCACCTGCGCGCCTGGGGTTATTTGCACTCATACCCTTGCGGGTTTCAATAATTGCAAATATACCCCCGCGCGTATGGTTTATTTACAGGGAAGTCCTCCAGACTTATTTTTATTGCATTTGAGTCCTTCCCAGGGACTGGTTTGTAGATACTTTTCATGTTTTTATTTCATTTATGCCCCTGGCTTCTTCTATGCATATCTTGAGCTATGTTTATCCGATTGAGGTGATTTCAGTGTCATTTCGAAGCTCTTTTTATCATCTTTATTTCGGGCTTAGATCCTAACTTTGACACTTCAATCTGTATTGCTTTATATTGGTCAACTAAGTGTCCTGATTTCCTTGTTTCTCATGCTTGCTTGCTATATAAATAGAAATTGCTTCAGTATCTGATTCTGTTCACCTCGTACATTTTATGGCTTTAGTAATGATTATTTCGGGCATAATATTTCCAGCGCATTTCATGGCATTTATTCGCATTATAAAATTGATAAAAAAATGCATGTTTATTTTAATTGCATTGTCATATTGTTGCTTTGACCTATATACCTTGAACTCAACACTTAATTAAATAAATAGAAATCCGAGTAATATGAGAGAAGCGCGTGTCCCTGAGTTCGACCTTGGTTTCTTGCCAAGTAAAATAAAAATTAACGACCATCGCATTCTTATGTGACATATATCAATGAGGTGGTCTCTTTGACGACCAAAATAGGCCCGACTGCTACGAAATTTCCAGGTGCTAATTCCGCACTATTAAAGGGCCGATTTTGCGGCTTGTCAAGGACCTGGATGCAAATTGCAGATATCCGAGGGCGTCTCTGCTATGTTCCCAGATACGCATGTGCCAGTCACGTGCTATCCAGGCTTGGAAGACCGGTCAGGCTTGGCAGAGGCTCGGGGTGCTTCGGCTAGGATCGGGGTACACGAGCCTCCAGGCTTGGGGACGATGACGCTCAGCGTAGGCTCGGAACCCCCAGGCCTACTGGTTTGATGGCGAGACTCAAGGAGGGCTCTGGTGTTGCCACGTGGTGGAGCTAGACCCATAAGATCTCCAGCATCGACGGTATAGGGGTGCTCCGCTGATAGGCGATGTGGCTATTCCTCCAAGGTTGGATGTGCTCCTGGGAGGCACATCCAACGATACCAGTATCTTCCTCTCCGGCTATAGCGGGCGGCGGAAATCGAGCTCCGGCGAAGGAGCTCCAGCTCCGCCGCTCCATCTCGGCCACGGTGAACCTCCCCAGAGCATCGTAGACGATAGCCGATGTAGCGGGGAGTTCGGGGAAGTCGCTGGACATTCTTGATTGGTTCATAGAAGCTCATAGGTCGAAGGCGAAGCTGACGAAGGCTGCTCCGATGGTCTTCCGACCATTGAAGGAGTTCCACCTGCAAATTAGTTCGAAAACTTCTGTGCGTGCATGTGAATCAGGTTTCGGGTATGCGGATAGTGAGGTTCCAATCGGGTGAATGGAGAGGGGAACTGGAGCTCCTCTGTCGGACAATGCGGAGGAGTTGAGTCGGACGTGGTCAGTGACGATGGAATGGAGGGATGTTGATCGGAAGTGTGCGCACGGACGGGAGAATGTTGGCGAAGCTCGAGGAGTGGTTAATGGAGCAGGGGGGTGCGTATAAGTAGCTAATAAAATTAATGAAATTGAAGAAAAATGCAAAGGGAGATCGGAGGGCTTACCTGACGTCGGGGATGGAGTGGAGGCTTGGGCTGGGGCTCGATTTGAGCCCCGGGTCTTTGCTGGACTCCGGCAGCGACTCAGAGCAGCTCGAGCGGGCCTAGAGGCACCGCGACATCGCCGGGATTGGCAGAGGGTCTCACCGAGGAGCAAGGGTCGTTATCGCTCAATCCTTCCGCCTCCCCATGTCACTGGGAGGCAAAGGAGGGCTGGGCCCCCTCCCGCATAAGGATCGACCTGGAGAATCGAAGAAGGAGGCGCGGTATTTGAAGCACGATGACGGTGGTTGGCTGGTGAGGACGTGGGTTTCGAGGGGAAAATGGGGCGAGTGGAGAGTGGTTCGTGGATGACTTAATCACTGGCGAGGGTCGTGGGTGAGTGGAGAAGACCATGAAGCAGTTGGCGAGAGGAGGTGGTAGCTGGAGTGGTGGAGAAAAAGGGAAGGGAGAGAGGTCTTCGCGAGATGGAGATCGTGTGAGAGAGAGGAGTCCGGAGGTAGACTAAGACCGAAGGCCGTTGGATCTGGAGATCCAACGGCTGTCGATTAGGCGCGAAGCGACAGGTGTGATCAGATCTGAAGGCGATGCGATCAGAGGCTGCTGGACTGCCACGTGTTGAGCTCTGGCTGCAACGCTGGCGAGCGGCTTGGATCTGAAGAAGTCATTGATCGAAGAGCTGAGGTTGGTTACGGAACTAGCGGCTCAGATGGAAAGATCGAGGGAGTGATCGAAGGGCTTCGGATCTGCCACGTGTCAGGTGCATGGGCAGGAGGAAGCGGACGACTGAGATGGGAGATGGGTGATAATTAGATGGCCATGGTTAATGCACGGATGTGGAGAGAGCTTGGCCATTGGATTCAAGACGAAATCCAACGGTCAAGAATGAGGGCGGATAAGATAAAGGGGATCAGGCCACGTGGCTCACCCAGAACGGGCCACATGGCCCAATCAGATTATTCCGAGCTTCCAGTTGAGTTTTGAAGGGACAAATGGCCGATTTTGAGAAATTTCAAAACATGAAAGCTGTAGATCTTGCTGAGATCTACAAGTTTCATGTTGACCAAAACTGGAGATGAGATCATCTGAAGACACCAAATATTTTGGAGGGTATTTTTAAGGCTAAAAATACAACATATTTTTATTTTGCCATTTTTTTGTGGTTTTTAATTTATTTGATACTCTGTTAATTACAGGACATTATCTGGGTTTTATTGATAAAGATTTAAGCAAGGGGGTTAATAATGGAAAATAAAGATGATGAAATCAAGTTTCATCAATGATCCACATACATCAACATGTATGAGATCTTGAATACCGTAGCATCTAACACCATTCCCAAACAAGGGTGTATTGGATATTTTAACTTGAATACAATATTCATAAGTATGTATGTTTTGAAATTTTAGACATTCTAAAGTTTCATCTCTTACTAATCAATTGATCGAATCAACATATAAGTGTTTCCAGATCATTGTTAAATGATCTTCATCCTCAGATTCTTCTTTTAAAGGTTTAATTTCAATATTAGAATCTTAATGAACCATTTATTAATTTTCTAATTTAGCAGAGTCCACTAGATGTCAGATTATTATCTGAAAGATATCCATCATAACACCTTATGATAGGTTTATTCCAGAGTTCATGTTTATTTCCAACAATTACAAAAAAACTATGAGTGTATTCTTATATCTACGTCATAGAGACATTCTCTAAGACTAAGTCTCTCCCACTGAAATTGAGAATTCTATCAATCCAACGTAGATTGTTGCAACAATTGCATCAATATCCATGTGGATGACTATAAACCTTAAGATCAAATTTTCCAGTCTTTTAAAACATGTGCAACCCATTGCAAGTGTTGTTAGAAAATTGAGATACAACTCAAAAGAATTCAATGCAAGAATTTTTCAACATTTATACATGCTCCATCCAATTCATACAATATGAATATCATGAAGCTTCATGAATGACTAGAGTATAGATAGTAGAATGATGACACTCATCATATCTACATACATCTTAACTCTTAAAAATCTTGGTTCAGGTAGGTGCTCAAAACATTTTGAATACATCATCTCTTATAGAGCTACAATCCTACATGATGCAGAGAACCATGTCACTCATGATTAAATGTCAAGAGCACATATGTATGCCATAATATCTTCTTAGATTTTATAAAGATTATTTGACAATTACGATAATCATCGACATGTCACTTCCAAAGTACATTCGATGAGATCAAGACCTTAGAGACATACAAAGCCTAGGTTTGAAGTCCTATTATCTATTTAATTATCATTCCTCATTCATATGAGGAAACTTGTGAAGGATATGGTATTATCCTCAAGCGCATCACGGAAGCGTGATCGTCGTATCGGATACGACGCAGAACGACAAGATGTACAAGTTGTTCTGTGCAGCGGAATTTAAAAAATTTTACATGCGATGAAACCACATGATCATCCAAGAACGATTCTCTGATCGTTTCATCTATAACCACAACAAGTACAAAGGAATATCTCTTGAAGCGTGGTTAATCAAGTCTCTAAAGAAAGAGACCTCCTGTCTCAAGTCCGATCGTCGGTGAGATCGCTTGCGAGCGCGGGGATGAACCGCGTAGTCCTCGCAATCCAAGAAGATGATCCAAGAATGGTTGCTCCTGATCTCGTCGTACGAGATCGAACGTCTCCTTCGTGAGCGTAGTACTCCAAGAAGATGGAGAACCGAAGAACGTCGAAGCGGCGATGCGGTGGCGAGAGCGTCGACGAGAACCTCCCCTAGGGTATGGTGGTCGGCCACCAAGTATAGAGAGAAGGTTGATGTATTTGGAGAAAGAGAGAGAGAGAGCATCAATATTTCATAGCCATAGAGAGCATGGTATGCCTCTCTATTTATAGGGTTTTGGGATCCATGGATCTCAATCCATGGGACATATAAAATCAATGGACGAGATTGATTTATATCTAATCCAATGGTCAAGATTGTTATTGGTAAAACCAACAAATTTAGATTAAAATATATTTGACAAAATCAAATATAAATCAATCCTAAATTATACCAATAAATAGAGAGAGAATATACATGGAGATTACATCTCCCATGTATATACATGGTGGACGACCTCCCATTCCAATTAGGAATTGGGTGCCGCCCACCCTTTCCATATGGAGGGCAATCTCATGATATTTCATGAGATTGCATATCTCCATGGAAATATCTCATTATTTATTTCCAACAACTTCTGTTGGGTTTTATTCTTCAAAAATAATTCACAATTATATTTGAGAATATTTCAATCTTGCCATTAAAAAATTGTGAATCATATTCACAACCCAAAATAACATATAATTTACATTATCAATTAATTACACAATGTGTATCCAATATACATAATAATTAATCAACAAATATAAATTATAATTAGCTCTCTCTAATACATTATAAATCACATTTGTAATATATTATGAATAATTGGATATTTCTATCCACATTATTTTAATCCATAATAATTAAATCATATTTAATTATGTTGGATAATTTCTACACACATCAAGATGACTAAATCACATTTAAACATTATTTCTTCATTGCTTGGATCTTATGGAATTATTCTTGAACCCTTCAAAATAATGCGATTTCTCCGCAGATACTTGGAGATAAGGACAGGGCGATTGTATTGTTCCACGTATAGTGACTTGGATGTTGAGAGCATATCTCAAATCCATATCCTATGGACCTCCCAATGATACTTGATCAAATCAAGACCGTAGACCTAATCTTCTCATTGCATCTGAATCTTATTCAGATCAATGTCCAGTTCATGGATTAAAATTAGGTCACTTCTCTAATGAGAGGAGTCACTAAAATCCAAACATGTTTCATCACTCCCTCGGAATGGAAGCGTCATGGTTATACAATCATTTATGATCACATCAACTTCAGGTATTCCCAATACATGTACATCCTGCATACTAGAAGACCTATGATCATTCTGAAGATAAGATCATTTTTATACTGTCATCTTCAGGGTTTGATCAGTAAGTTTCTCAATCTTGATCACTGGGATTTGGTATAGATCATAAGCTTTCACAAAGCATATATCTTACCTTCAAATTCATATCATGATTCCAAAGCATGACGACCATGCATGGAATTTGTTCAGTCCCAATACCTCACAAGTAAGTTCATGTCTCCCGGTTAATAAGTGAACATGTATGATCCCTTTGAGAGATCGTATTACTCATATGTCCTTACATGCACACCAGCTTGCCAGTGTATAGACCCTGGTTAGGTCATCAACCTATTGGTCTGCCAAATGTACATACTCAGACATATAGCAACACATCTGTCTCCTGTCAGAGGATGCATGCCTATGCTGTGACAGTATTCAACATAGGTCTTTGGTTATCTCGATCTCATTATGTCAACCCATTGACTTAACTAATCTGATGTCGGTCAGATATCGGTCAGAGGACCTGCAGAGGACCTGCATCAAGATGTCGGTCAGATATCAGTCATATGAGAAAGGATTGCCATCTCCTACTCAGACTGGAGATCATCACTTAACAATCATTTGACGATGCTTGATGAGTCCTCTATCTAACTCCTTAGAATACATCCAAGCATCAGCCTCTATGATTCAATCAATGAATCAACAGTTGTATGATTATCAAGTTGGCCATGGTACATAACCCTTATTGTATAGAGGGACCCTATAGTGCATTCATTTATTCAATATGAGAAATGGAGTGAAAATAATCAATAACTTTTATTGATAAATCATTTATTACAATAACATTTATTATAGGAATGGTTCGCCCGGGGCTCACATTGCTAACAACTTGCACATTGCAACCACATACAATATGTGTCCAACTGCACGTAAAACATCTTGATCATGGATCCAATCCATGATATTATACTGGTTATTATTTAGTATAGTATTGAGTGGGTTTAATGAAGGATTATATGAAATAAGTAATTTGCATGTGTATATATTTATATATACATATTTTACTTTGATTTAGGAGTTTTTATATCGAAGTTGTCTTGCCTTGTCAACAACGAATGTTCTTTCCCTTAATCACTTTCAACGTAAGAGATATACTTACCATTATATCTCAAGAAAGATCTTGGATCTCCTTCCTTATTTTTGTTACATCCCAATAATACTTCTCGGATCGTTTCGTCTAAACTACAAACAAATAATAGGATTTCCTCTTCAAGCATGGTTGTGATCGAGTCTCTAAACGAAGAGACCTCCTGTCTCGATTCGACGGAGGAGACGCTTGCGAGCGCGTTGATGAAATGCATGTTCCACGCAATCCATGTTGATGATCCAAGCAACGGATCTCATGTTCTCGACACATGAGATCCGACGTCTTCTTCACAAGTGAGGCGCACCGAAGGAGACGGAGATCCATGAGCAAACTAACGGGAAACATAACGACGACGCTGCGGTGATGGAGACTCTCTCTAGGACATCCATGGTGGATGGCCATTAGAGAGAGAGGAAGAGAGGGTGTATAGAGATAAAGGGAGAGAGAGCCTTGTGTTTCTCATTATGTTGTTGTAACCAAGAAGAGCAAGGGTTTCCTTTCCTTTTATAATATTTTGGGATCCATGGATCTGGACAACACAAATCAAATGGCTTACATCAATTTGTTTTTCTTTTAATGGCTAAGATTTTGTCGGTAAAAAATCAACAACAATTGATTTAATTTAGATTAAATATATATTGATAAATCAATATGATTTAATCCCGAATTAAATAAATCAAGCATGGAGATTATGGAATGAAGATTGCCTCCTTCTTTAATATGGGATTTGGTGGCAATCTTATGTAATCTCATGATATCTCATGAGATTACATTATTCCATGGAAATCTCCAAGATTTACAACAACACTAGTTGTAAATTATTCTACAAGAATAATTCATAATTATTTTATGAATATTGCAATCTTGCCATTGGAAAATTGTGAATTACTTTCACAACCCAAAATAAAATGTAAATCACATTTTCAATTCAATGTCCAATGTGAATCCAATTCACATCAGCATTTAATTTAATAAATGTAAATTACAAATAGATCATTCTTGTATATTATAAATCACATTAATAATATATATGATTAATATGGATATTTCTATTTACATTATTCATATCCATGATAATTAAATCACATTTGTTCACCTTGGATCTCTATTCTCATGTGCCCAAATAATGTGAATCATATTCACATTATTTACATAGTTGATAATTAAATCACATTTAATTATCTATGATAACTCTCCTTAAAATATGAATCAAATTCATATTATTCGTGTAATTATCCATTTTCTCAATGCTTGAATACTTATATCAACAATGAAATTATCCTGAACTTATTCAAGAATAATGCACTTTCTCTGCAGATACTTGGAGATAAGGACATGGCAATTGTATTATTTCACATATAGTGACTTGGATAGTGAGATCAAATCTTAAATCCAGATCTCGGGCCTCCCATAGATGCTTGATCAAATCAGGACCGCAAATCTAATCTTCTCATTGCATCTGAATCACATTCAGATCAATGTCCAACATTTGGACCAAGATCAGATTATTTCTCTACTGAGAGGAGACACTAAAATCCAGACCCATTTCAACACACCCTATGAATGTAAGCATCGTGGTTATACAATCGTTTATGATTACATCAACATCAGGTATTCCCAACACCTGTACATCCTGCATAGTAGAAGACCCAGAATAAACCCGAAGTATTAGATCAATTTTACACTGTCTACTTCAAGGTTTTATCGGTAAATTTCTCATTTGATCATTGGTAGTCAGTATCGATCATATACTTTACAAAAGCATATATCATACCTAGGTCTATATAATATACTTCCCAAAAGTACATATCTATCCTACAAATTCAGTCAAACTTCCAAAGCGTGACGACCGTGCATGGAATTTGATTCTTCCAATATCTCATTAGTGAGGTCATGTCTTCCGGTTCAGTAATTGAACCTATATCATCCCTTTGAGAGATCGTATTACTGATGTATGTGCCCTTGTATGCACACCAGCGTACTGATGTATAGATCTTGATTAGGTTATCAACCTATTGATCTGCCAAATGTACATACTCAGACATATAGTAGCACATCTGTCTTCGGTCAGAGGATGCGTGCCTGTATCGTGATAGTGTATGATATAGGACTTCGGTTATCTCGATCTCGTTAAGTCAACTATTTGACCTAACTTATCTAACACCTCCGAATCTCAATTCCTATGCAGTGGACCTACATCAAGAGGTCAGTTAGATATCAGCCTTCAGAGAGAGGATTGACATCTCCTCCTCAAGCTGGAGATCATCTCTTAATAATCATTTGACAGTGCTTGATCAGTCCTCAATATAACTCTTTAGATGTTCATCCAAGCACCAGCCTCTATGATTCAATAATTGAATCAATAGTTGTATGATTACTAAGATGGACAAGGTACATAACCCTAATTGTACTAATGGACCTATTATGCAAATTAGTTATTCTTTATTTCAGATCAGGGAATGATATTTGCAATAACATTTATTGAATATTGTCTCATTGTGGGCTCGCATGTCTAACAGATTCATTAAACCTAAAATTGAAAAACATAAAATTTCTAACTCGTATGATCTCCACTTGTGTTTAGTTGGTGAATCGAGGTTCGTATTGTGTTTGTTTATTAGTCTAAAGATCTTTTTGTTCTCTTCATGCCTTTTCTTCCATTTTCTCCTTTCATTACTATTGCCATCTAAGATGACAGATTGGAGTATTTCATGTTCAGACTCCACAATGTCATTTTACACAAAATTTACTTGTCTTCTATTCGAGAAGAATCACTTTTCATATATCTCTCTTTCTCCACAACACCCATCTTCTCATCAAATCCATTGTTTGAGATTGACTCTAATACTGAACTTTCATTTAAGACTCCACCTTTTTTAGGACTAATAAAGTGCCATATACATTTTTAGAGACCGAGTCAGAGCATTTGATGCCACTAAAGGGCAAAAGTACCATGGTAGAGCAGACTGAGATCAACAGTACGATGTTAGCTTCCATACAAGCCATTCAAGATCATTTGACTGAACAAGCTAACATCCGTTCCGTATTGAGAGATACGGTCTTCGAGCTGAGGAATGAGATATAAGATAGGAGAGAGGAAGATGAGTAGATAGATCAAGGTGGGAATAGGGGAGGTAGAGATGAATTAATTGAGCCAGTGGCTAAGATAACATTTAAGGATGCTTATAATCCAGGGGCACGACAGACGAATACATGCATTTGGATACATGTGACTCATGGGAATTTTGAGCTAAAGCCCACAATTTTACCTCTACTCCCAATATTCCATAGACACGTTAATGAAGGACCTTATGTACACATCTAGCAATTTGACCGCATATGTAGAAACCCTAACGAATCTTAGAGGTAGTGAAGACGACAATTTTTATGTTTATCCTTGTGGATAAGGTATTATATTGGTTTAATCACTCAGGAAGGTTTTTACATCCTAGGAAGATTGAGATTAGCATTTATGAACAAGTAGTATCCCCTAGGATGACTAAATCAAATGCATTCCTTGATTGCCAACTTTTGCTTAGTGTCCCACGAGACAATTAACGAGGTGCAGGAAAGATTAAAGGATTTGATGGAGAAGTTCCCCCATCATGATATGCCAAAGACTATCCTTGTGCAGAATGTTTTTGGGTGTTTGAGAAATTAAAATTAGAAATCAGTAGATGCCGATTGTGTGGACAACAATACAATATTGACGAGTATGTCTTGTACTAGATTTTCAAGGAGATGGCGGAGAGCTCTATATCTCTTTCTTCTCCACGTGATTTTAATAAGCATCTTGTTTCTTCACCTGTCGTATTGTTCAAGACTATCAACATGACGACATCACACGATGTGGATAGGGTGGACGGTGCAGATCTGACCATTGTAGAAAATAACCTATCCAAAGTGGACATAATAGAAAAATGATCCAAAGAGCATGAAAAGTTACATGTGATCTAAGAGAGAACAAAGAACATGGATATTCTGGACGACATTACTAAGAATCTGGAGGTTATAATCAGTACGATTAGTGCATGTCAGTGTGTGAGTGCAACCTTTCACAAAGCTTTGGCCACGCTTACATAAAGCTATGAGAACAAAGATAGCATTTAGCACAATCTTTCATCCTCAGATAGATGGCCAATCAGAACGGACTATCCAGACTCTAGAAGACATGCTTAGAGCTTGTGCACTGAGCTTTAAAGAAAGCTGGGATGAACATCTCTCACTTATAGAGTTTGCATACAATAACAACTATCATGCTAGTATTGGGATGGCACCTTATGAAGCCTTATATGGTAGACCATGTAGAACACCTATCTGTTGGAGCGAGGTGGGAGAATGAAAATTGGTTCAACTTGAATCAATACAAAGCACAATAGAAAAAGATGAGCAAATCAAGAGATGCTTGAAAGCAGCACAAAGCAGACAGAAAAGTTATGCAGATAAGCGCAGGAGAGACTTAGAATTTCAAGTGGGAGACCATGTGTTTCAAAAAGTATCTCCATGGAAAGGCCTAATCAGATTCGGGAAGAAAGGAAAACTAAGCCCCATATACATTGGCCCTTACGAGATCACAGAGAGAATTAGAAGTGTGGCCTATCGTCTTCGACTTCCATATGAACTAGAAAGGATACATGATGTCTTTCATGTCTCCACACTTCGGAAGTATATTCCAGATCCAACCCATATGATACAACCCCAAGATATTCAAGTGAAGGAAGATCTATCATACGAGGAGATTCCTGTAGAAATTCTAGATTATAAAGTACAAGAGCTTCGTACAATGAAGATTCCTTCAATTAAAGTTTTATGGAGGAGTCACGCAATAGAAGAAGCCACATGGGAATGAGAGGAAGAAATGAGATCTCAATATCCCCACTTATTTTCTAACAAGCAAAGGTTCTACTATTTCGAGGACGAAATTTATTTCATATAGGGGAGAAATTGTAATACACGTTTTGTATAGCCTTGAGTTTTTGTAGAATATCTATCTATATATATATATATATACTATGTTTGGGTGTTAGCAAGTGTTGTTTCAAGGAATTATTGGATTGATAGTATTCACACTTTACGATTAACACAGTTAATAAATTCGCCTTAACACAACAATTTTATGGAAACTTGTTGTGTGTAAATCAGAGACCATCTTTATAAATATGACTTCAAAAAGGTTCTCTGGATTTTTTGTAGCACATCAAACATAGTACCACATCTAGAAATCGGGAAGTATGGTAGTAGCATAAGTAGTAGAATCCACAACTAGTATAGGGCCACAATGTTATAGATTTATAACTCATTAGCCCATAATCACGTCATTAAGACAAATTAAGCATGATTAGCACTAATTATCCGTCATTAGTGATAATTAAGTGTCATTAACAATAGTAGGACACATGGAAGACAAATCATAGGACACGTGTCGTTGTACATTCTGGACATGTGTCAATGCACAAGAATATCATGTGTCATCATTCTAAGACTAACATGTGTCCTACACATCATTAAGCACAATTAAGCATGATTAAGCACTAATTACCCGTCATTAGTGATAATTAAGTGTCATTAGCAAAAGAAGAATGAATGGAGGGTAAATCATGGAACACGTGTCGTCATATATCCAAGACAAGTGTCAAAACCCAAGAATGCCATGTGTCATCATCCTAAGACCAACATGTGTCATGGTGTGGCCTCTTACTTGAACAATAAGTTTTCTCATAAGTGAGACATATGCCATGGTGTATGAATGGAAAGTGTCGCCATGTGTCTTCATACATGGATGAGAGACAACATGTGTCTTGGAGCCTCCCTTACATGTTGACACATGTCACACATGTAAAGGGGTGGAGGCCTTTATATACACATGTAAAGGGGTTGCGGGAGGAGCACGAGAGGAGCCACGACGAAGCCCTGTCGGTGATCGAGAGCGTTTTTGAAGCTGTAACGAAGTTCTGTCCGCACCAAGCCGTAGTATTCAATCTGAGACGGCTATAGGGGGGATTTCACTAAAGAAGGAGATCTCGACACGAGTTAGATCAGGTGAGGGATTCTCAAGCGCTACTTTAAAGTATTAATCTTTAGCTTTTTTATGCATGCTTTTGAATAGCAAGTATGCAATTGTGTTTTTCTAAAGCTTTTATGTATGATTTACAAGTACCGTATACTAGATATGAAATCAGGTCTTTGGAAAGTTTTTCAAATGTTGTTTCAGATATTTTATCATGATTGCACGTTTTCAAGCATATGATTCTTTGTGAAAGACGAAACATAATTAGATTTGAGCTTTATATAAAAGAAGCATGATTGTATGTAATATGTATCGTTTTTCAAGTTCCTAATAGTTTCTAGTTTTAAGAATATGCATGTTATGTCAGATTGCTTTATCTTCATAAACTAGTTGTTATGAGCATGATTTAACAAGAATATGGATTATTAGTGCCAAGAAAAGAATCAGAATCAGAAAGTAAGAACCACAGTAGCTCTTTTATACATGTCATGAACTAGCCATTAGATATGGTGATGTCATTAGATATGACCCTGAAACAGCCATTAGATATGGCAAACCATTAGATATGGTATCAAGAGGACTTTGGGTCCGCGTTCTGTATACATATAGGCTTTGGGCCGTATGCAGGGTGTTTTTGGTCTTTGGGAGCGTATGCGCGTATGACTTAGCTTTATTTCAGCGTTCATGAGTCGATAACTTAGCCACAGTGGTGATTAATGCAAATAGCTTGACAGTAATAATTATGTTTCAGTTTATCTTCTTTTGAAGTAATTTCAGCATTCAATTGCAAAACTAGCATGTTGTATATGTTTACTGTCATTAAATCTCTTTTTCAAGTTATTTCAAAGTTATCAGCATGATTTTTGGTATGAGAATCATATTTCAACTTTTAGCTATATGTAAAAAGCTTGAGATCCTTTCACTGGGTCTAAGCTCATAATGGGTTTAGACTCATCCCGCTATATTATATTTATGTACAGATCAACAGAATTACGACCAGAAGGAGAAATGACAACTTACAGACTAGAAGGAGGTGGTGTTTGATGGTTTTCATTTTTTTGTACTGTCTGTTGTTTTGTAAGGAGTTGTAATAGAACTTGTGTAAGACACTTCTGTGTAATGTGAATTTTATAAGTACAAAGATGTTATGTTTCATGAGATTGCCACATGTGTACTTTGAGGAAAAAGAAGAAGAAAGATCTCTGTCGCGGCACGTTCCGGTTAGCGAGACGGGTCGTGAAATTAGAGGAGTTCAAGTCTTACTCGATTCACATGTTATACACGGATCACATTGTCCTACTATCTTACTAGGAAAAGAAGGATGCCAAACCATGACTTATTAGATGGATCCTTTTTCTCCAGGAGTTTGATTTAGATATTAGAGACAAACATGGAGTAAAGAATGTTGTGGCAAGTCACCTCTCATGGATCACAGATGTAGAGTCCTTTGATCAATAAATACTTCCTATTTTAGAGATCTTTCCAGATGAGAACATTTTGTTTGTGGCCTTACTCCCATGGTATGTTGACGCTATGAACTATCTTGTCTCCAAGAAAGTTCCACGTGATTGGCTGAAGCATAAGGTAAACAGGTTTTTATCTGAGATTCATTTTTACTAGTGGGAGTATCTGTACATATTTCGTGAGGGTGTGGATTGTATCTAGAGGAGGTTCATTCTTCAAGAGGAATACACCAGTGTGCTTGAACATTGTCATAAATTAGAGTCTTGGACATCATTCGGGGAAGCGCATGACAACTAAGGTACACCATTCATTTCATCTTCTTTCACGTTTTTGTTTTCTTTTTGTATCTTCTATTCTCTCGCTTGTCTTTTAATTTGTTGATATTTTTCTGTACTGAAGGATATCTTACCCTATGTATAGGGGAGGACAAGTCTAGTCATTGAGTTGCACATTCTTTTCCTTGGTTTTCCTTGTTTGTACAATCTTAGGATTATTTGATCATAACTATAGGAATGATAGCCGATTTCTGTTCTTTTCTTTCTATTCTTTGAGACATTGTTGTATAGGTCCTTTTCACTTTTCTATACTTATCACGAGTTATGTCTTCCTTTGTAGCTCTTTGTTCACTATGCGTACATTGTTTGAGCTAAGTATAGGGAGGTGTTGTATATATTGTATGTATACTTTAGCTATGACTCGTACTTTTGTTTATCAATAATATGTCTATTACTTGAAAATAATATTAGTAAAATGATTTGCAAAAGTCTTTTGTTTTTTTTCAAAAATTGTTTCGTAAAATATTTCATAATTTTTTTGTAAAATATTTGTAAAAAATGTTTGTAAAATTATTTTTATAGAAACCTTTGTAAAATTTTTTTTAAAATTGTTTTGTTTATAAAAGTATTTGTAAATTACTTTTGCACCAAATTTATGTATATTATACAAATGCTTGTAAAATTTTTGAGAGCAAAATGTTTGCAAAAACATGTTTATAGAAATATTTTTAAAATTAGTTGTAAAATTTTGTAAAATATTTGCAAAAAAATTTGTAAAACTTTTGTAAATGCTTTGTAAAATATTTTGAAAATGTTTGAAAAACATTTTGTAAAAGGATTTGAAAAGGTTTGTAAAATATTTGTAATTTATTTATCACATCGAATACAAATTATTGGATGTATATGTTTGTTTTACAATAGAAGTGTGTATAAAAGCTATGATTATTCTTATACAATTCTTAATAGTATATAAAATCCTTTTATATAACTTGTAATTAATTTTTTTTTTAAAAATCAATTCATATAATAAATCTTCTATAAAATTTTTATAATCCTTGTTTTTATACTTGTATATATTCCTTGAAAATACATTCCCTCCACTAACTCTTTTCTTTGTTACAAAAAAGAAAAAATGTGTTTAAAAATCCATGAAAATTTGAAAATTTCTTTGAAAAAGCTTTCAAGAGATTATTCTTTTGTTTTCCTTTCAGTTAAAAAATGTGTGTTTTGTTTATATTTCTTTAATGTGAATGCGTACTTTTCGGAATGGTATTAACATTTAAACGAGTGTGGAATAAAATCTAAGAATGGAGCTTCTTAACACCTTAATCCACATTATTTCAGAGGAACCTTATAGGAACTGGAGTTAGGACTTTTCAAGTCGAGTGACTTAATTCATTGAGTTCATAAGGCTACGCTCACATGTCATCTTGACTGGTCTAAGTAGAATATTTAACAGCACACGCATGACCCGTTTAGACAGTGGCTTAACTTGGACAAGCACTCTATACGTAGCTCAACACGGATGAGGTGGTTAGGAGGTAGAATCATTTAGATTGGGGAAACACATATATGAAAACATTCCCACTCACAATAAGTTGCGAGTGTGTCTCAATCTAGTCTAGTTGCACCGATGTCTAAAGACATGATTATGTGGGTCGCAATAAAGCTTCAAAAGAGGGATCGTCTGCAGGATCATGAAGAAAACTCCTTATGTACATGATGTAATTTTGTATATATTCAAAAAAAGATATAAAAAATCTCTCTCTTGTCTTAGGATAGGCATATGCCTCAACGTCACATATTATGGAAGCTTGCAGTTGGAGATTTGGCTACACTGGTCAAGCTCCAAGGATATGTGTCTACAGTGGTCACAATCATTCTCTTATCTATCCCCTCTTCTTGAGTAGGTTATACTTGAACTTAGAAGGGAATACCACGCTCCTCAAGGAAAAGTTATTTAAACCGGGGAATTAGGGTGATCTTGTTAGAGGTGGTTGTTTCTTTGTCCTTTCTGAAGTGGAGAGATATATTTCACTTTCGCATTACAAAGTAAAGATTCATGGTCACAAGAGCTAGCGTAGGTGTTCTAACCTGACTATTGAGGCGACCTGGACATAGAGTTGTATAACATAAGGGTTGTAGAGTCTAAAATCCTATTCCAATAAGATTCCACTAAACTAATAATCCGAAGATATGACTGAGCTCCATTCTTCAACTTTATGAAGAAGAGTTTAATACTCAATATTGTTCTATGTTCTTTAATTTTTATTTATTCATTATTGTTTTTCTTTTTAGTCACTAATTTTTCAAATAAGTGTTTTCCAAGGGACTAGCAAAGGTAAAGCATAGAGGGATGATGAATCTACATTTCAATGTCCCTATTCATTTATTTTAGCTTAAAATCCCTTATGAAACACCTGTAAATATCAATAAATCTCTTTTTTTACTAACTCTATATTTCATTGTTTTGAAAGTGAGTTTTTAAACATATAAAATAAAATATATTTAGATAATAAAAATAAATTGCAAAAAGAACCCACGTACATTGTGTAAATAACAACACTCTAATAGAGATGCAAAGCTCAACTTGTCATATCAATATCTTCTCTGCCAAAACTCAAAAGTAATATTTTAATTGTACTTCAAATCAAATAATCTTTAATATGGAAATTATTTCATAAAAATCATAGTTAAGATGTGAAATGTGGCTTTTTGTGTACTATTGTATAATATGCATATGTATATTATTTGTAAATATGTACTCTCCTTGTATTTTCTATATAATTACTATTTTTAACTATTTGTAAATATTGCATTTAACTTATAAAATACAAATAAAAATCACAAAATCGAAAATATAAAAATATTAAATCATGTGCATATTGTTATATATCCATATGTATATTTAAAATATTACCATTTATTTACACTAATAAATCAATTCCTAAAAATCAAATAAAAACACCAATAAAATGCTTGTAAAATTTTATAAATTATACATATATATATATATATATATATGTAAAAAAATAAATTAAAAGTCATGGTTTCGTATACCTAAAATAACATATTTTATTTATTTTCACCCTTGTATATATTTTATTTAATTAATTAAAAATCACCATAAATAAGTTAATGAAATTACTAACATCTTTTCTTTACTTTTTTTTAAATTCAATTTCTATTTTATTTTCCATTTTACCATTTTTAATGCGTACCATATTTCGTCCTATTTTGCACGTACGTTGATCGGCTAATCCCAGGTCTAATGACCCAGGTCAACTCCCCATTCAACACCACTCCTCGCATTTCCCTCTCGCCATCTCAACTTCACCAAATTTTTTTGGCGTGCCTCGTTCGACAAATCCTCTACCTTCTTCTCCACATAATTTGCTAAACTCCCATCTCTAATGCCCACTTGATTACTCCCTCGATCATGCCTCTAATTGCATGCATTTCAAATTCCAAATCTTGTCGGAGCCCATTCCTATTGATACTTCCGAATCTCAACCTCAACCAGTTGATTCATTTTTGACTCATTCTTGCACCCGAGATCGACCTCTATTGAGGGCCTAGGTAACAACACGGTGCTCTATATGATCGGGAGTGCGTTAGACCTACTCATAAGTGAGATCCAAGCACGTCGCTGGAGACCACTAGAGATGTCCAGCTTCATCACCACACACAGTGAATTGAGGTGATTAACTCTCACTCATTCCATCTATAGGTAGATTAAACTATTTCTTTTCATTTTACCTATTTGATTTTGTATTTTGATTTAGTTTTTTAGATCTATTCTCTCATTGATCGTCCCTGTTCTGATTTGCACAATCGGAGCTTTTCGATAACTTCCACTCATACCTAACCCGACCTTGACACTTGCTACTGCATCTTCACACTTCTTCTCTTTTCTTGACCCTCAGATCTTTCTAGATCATGAATTTGAATCATCTCCGACCACCCGTCCATCGGAGTCGACTCATTCATGTCCATTCATCCTTTCTGTTGTTAATAATATAAGCTGAAGTATTGCCTCCGAGCATTGAAACTCCATGTAGGCCTTCGAAGCTCATATGGGAGCGAGGAGTAGGTTCTACAGATCCACTTGGAGCTAAACAGTTTTCAAAATTTCCTCAAAGCTTATGTCGATGATGCTTTCCAGGTCCTTCTTTGGAGAGAGTATTTCTTGTTCCTATGGATCCTTCAGAGATGGTGGGGTATCTATGATTTCTACAATGAAGTCTAGTATACTTCAGACGGTGATATATGATCCTCATCTGTTATGACTTTGGGCTCACTGATCATCTCCATAGTAATTCTTTTGTTGCCCGAGATGAATGTGATATTTCTAAACCCATAATCGACCACAGTTTCTGAACTGCGCAGGAATGGCCGACCTAGGATGATATTAGGCTAGAGTAAGAGTGTGGGGCTTACATATGATGAATCTCGTATTCATCACTCTAAATCTCATTTATTAAGCTCAAATCCCCAAAAATCAACAGCATTCTTGCATCTATTTTGCATAATTAGCATTCATGCATGTTTCCATAAGAATGGCATTTTAGCACAAAAATCTGCATAAAATAAGAAGCCAAAAGTCCAAGCCAAAATGACCTGTAAATAGCCTAACTTCCCTAATTTTTAACCCATTCATGCTAACTCCAAATGACGCAAAACCACATCCACTGTGTACATATCACTAACATGAATAAAGGAAAAATACAAAAAAATAACTAACCCAAATAAGTCGACCAAAAACCCAAACCATAATTTCAGGATTTTCGGACTAAAAGCCACATATCTTCTCCATCAAGTGTCCGATTTAATCCTACTCACTTTTGAACTAATTTGCATTCAATTACCTTCAAAACAAGACCAAGTTCAATTGAATCGGAGCTCATATGTGAAAGTTGGGTTTTGGGCCTCTTTTGTACATTGTATATTTCGCGGTTTTCTGACCTTTATTTTATGTATATATTTTCTTAATTAATAAAAATCCAAAAAAAAATTAGAATTAATGGTCTTTTATTTATCTTTGATTTTTCCATATTTTTTCGGATTTTTATCTTGTTTAAAAATGACATAAAAATTACAAAACCCCAAAATTATGGTATTCTATGTACATAGGATACCCCAAAAATTCACTTTGTACAAATGATCGATTTTGGTTTTGATGTCTTCATGAAAGTTGTAGATCTCATCGAGACGAGAAATTTACGTGGAGAAAGTTTTTCGATCCGATTACTATTTATTTTCGATTTTACAAGATATTTATTTTCGGAATTTTCTGGTGCTGACACGAGGCAGCACCTGGTGCCTCCACGTGTCAGCCATTTTTGGCACTATTAGATATTCGTTTTGTTAAAAAAAATTAAAAAAAATTAATTAAAAAGGACGCACGTGCATCGCACGTGCCTCCACCTCCGCCCCTTTACCGCTCCGCCACGTGGCTCATCAGGGGCCGTCCGATCACGCGCGATCGGACGGCGCCTGTGCTTCGTCAATCTCCTGTCTCCCTTCCCAATTGGGAACGCCGCCGCACCGCCCCCGATGTTTATGTCGCGGATCTCGCATCCCCGCCGCACCCCGATCATCTCCGATCACCGCTCCACAAATCTCGCTACCGCTGCCTCATCCGAGATCTTCTCCTCACCCACGTATCCTCGATTCCCAATCGAATCCCGGCCTACCCCATTTCCATCTCCGACCGAAACTCCCCTCTCCTATTTAAGAGCACCGCCGGCCCTTCTCCACTTCATCCGCCGAGTTGTGCTTAAGGAACACCGGGGTGACAGCCTGGTGACCTCTTCCTCGACGAGGTCCGGCCACCTTCGAGCGACCATCGCAACGCCCCAGCGGGCCTTGCTGCTGCAGCTCCGCCTTGGCGTCGAGCCAACGCTCTTCTTCTCCGACAACCAATACCGCCATCTCCGCTCCAGTTACCAACGACGCTCCACCGTGCATCATCGTCTTCAGCCGCTCTGTCTTAACGCCGCCACCGCCTCCGCCTCGACAACGCCGCCAGTCCTTCGACGCCACCGGAGCTCCACGCTTCGGCCATGCATAAGTCACCGACGATCCGCCGATACACCTAGGT
This sequence comes from Ottelia alismoides, assembly GCA_037367405.1. Taxonomy (NCBI): domain Eukaryota; kingdom Viridiplantae; phylum Streptophyta; class Magnoliopsida; order Alismatales; family Hydrocharitaceae; genus Ottelia; species Ottelia alismoides. Next base: position 3,656,732 of record JAZKJV010007604.1, on the reverse strand, counting down.
CACCCTCGCCGCGGTGACAGCGCCGGCGAGGTATCTTTAAGGCGAGATCCGAGCTACCTCTGGCTCGTTGCACCCACAGCAAGTATCCCCCTCCGACCGTTGTTGCTCCAGCTCCGCCCCCTGGCGTCGAGCCTACGACGACTTTTCGACTATTCCGCTCCGAGTTCGCCGCCAACGCCTTCATCAACCTCCAGCAACTGCGAACTCCGCCGACCACTGGGAATGCCAACGTCTTCATCTTAGCTGCAACTCCATCGACCGCCTTCCACCGTCGACGGCAATCTTCGCCTTCTTCGACTTCGCCAACCTACTCTGCCGCGCTCGCCTCCGACTTCTTCTCCGACCGCCTGGAGACCCATCTTCACCGGAAACTCCTCCGCCGGCAGTAGGTCTTCGTCGACCACCCCCGCCTTGACTCCAGGCTCCAGCAGCTTCTTCGCCTTGACTTCAAGCCATGACTCCGACTCGCTTCACCGCTCGTCTCCACTTCATCGGCACTGCTTCCGTGACTCCGCAACTCCATCGACGACCACGACCATCTCCAGCTCCTCCGCTCCAGTCTCCAACGCCGCACCACCTTCGTCCACGACAACGCCATAGCACAGTAGCTCCCTCCAACCACCGCGACTTCGCTATCCACCGTGGTCGGAGCCGCATCCGCCTTGCTCGCCCGTCACCGAAGGCCGGGTCCCAGAGCCCGAGGCCCTCCCACGTGCACCGCACGTGCGGAGGGAACGATGTCATCAAGAGCTCTGCCCAGGGACACGTGCTACGCACGTGCCCCTTGGGCAAATTGCAAGAAGACCCCCGGAGGATTTCATATTCGCGCCACAGTCCTCCAGCCAGAGGTCACGTGCGTCGTACGTGACCCTCTAGTGAATTTGCATAGAGACCCTCAGTTATATCGGTAATTGCAAACAAGTTCCCCCCCAGTGCATTTTATATTTATTTTATTTATATTTATTTACATTCATACCCCTGTGTTCCCCCTCTAGTTCGAACCTCTTCTTTACATTATTTTCTTAATCCAAAAATTGCATGATGTTTGTTAATTAATTCTCTACACTTTGACACATTGTGGGCATTTTTGTGATTAACGGTTAATTAATAAATAGTTAATTTGTGGAAATTTGCCTATTTTACCTATTTCTTGCTCTGAAATTCACAGTGGATTAACCATTGTCTAAAAATCCCCGAAAAATCATATCTTGTAGAGTTAATTATTCTTAACATCATGTTCAAAAAGAATTGAATTTGCATGCATAGTTTGCTCTATAAAAATCATCTTGCATCTTTTAGTATTTGATTTTTAATAGGTATTAAACCCCACATTTTTGAGGTTTAGGATTTTTCTGAGATCCATCACCTAGAGATAGATCTTAGATAATTTTGGATCTCGAAAATAAGTAGGTTTAATATTTATTATAATTAAATATTAAAAATTATTCTGTTTATATTTAAAAATCCATAAAAAAATTCATATTGCATCCAAAAATTCCAAAAAAATTACAGTGCACCCATTTCATCATAATTTACATTGTGGCCAAGTTTCGTATTTTTCGGACATCTTTTGATTGAAATTTACATTTTAGTCCCTAAAATAAGGCCAAATTTGCATTTTGCATCGTTTATTGCATTGAAAATTCCAAAAAAAAGACCGCATCGAAAACCGAACACGAACTTTGATAGACCTAATTCTAGTTTGTTCCTTTGCCTCCTTGTGATCGACCTTGGGACTTGCCCAAGTAAAATAAACATAAAGCCACGAGATTAAAAAAATTGAATAACTTATTTGTGGTATTTTCTTGACCGTTTCCGATTGCTGCCTAGAACGCACAACACGATAAAAACAACTTCTTAAAACCGGCATATCCGGACACGTCAGATGGCGCCGTTGCCGGGGAGGCAAACGGCTTAGACTTTTGTCTAAAATTTTTTTTATTCGGTTTTCCGCATTCGGGTAGTCTGACCCCCGAATTTTTCATTGTAAATTTCATTTTTTTTCCTGCAATTTATTTTTCAACCTTTATTTTTTTATATATTCTTGAATCACTCTCTTACATTTTCTCTCTTATTTTTTTTGCGAGGTACCTTGTACGTGGAGCGGTTTTCCATAACCGACGCAACTTCACCAAAAACCGCAATTAATTTAAGATCGAGTCGAGTCGTGAGAGGGAGTAGAGTCTAGGTTTTTAATTTCTGCACTTTTAATTTCTGCTCATTTATAGCGGTGTCCGATTGGACTCTCGCGTGTGTAAAAAGACCTCTAAACTTTATTCTGTGGTGTGTCGTGGCCTGTTTCACTCTCCGGCGAGGGTGGGGCCCGACTTGAGTGGCGAATAGGATAGACCTGCACATACAACTCTCAGAGCATTTATATTTTTGCTTGTGCTCGTAGGATCTTAAGCCACACTGCACTTTAATTGAGACGCACATAGATCGTTCAACTTAGCCAAACTTAAATCAATTCTTTCCGCTAATAGAACTTTCTGCTTAGGTGCGGTTTTCCATCGGCTTGCATTTCATTTAGAATAATTTTTAAATTCTGTCTAGCATCCCACATGGAGATTGCGAGGATTCGCTGTAAGTCTTCTAACTAAGCATTCATCATAAGTTTTCCGCGTGCATCGTCTTTTCCCGAATTCTTCTCTCTTGTTTTATCACATAATTTTAAAAGGAAATTGGGACTGGACGGTAGACGTGTATTTTTGCTCATCTAATTTTTCAGTGATCACCTCATTAAAATTGGGACTGCTAAATATAGTCAATCTTAATACCCCATAAAATCAAGAATTTCTGCGGGAGAGCAACCCTGACCTTGGATGATTTTATTTTTCTGAATGAGCGAGAGACGACACTTAAGGATAGAGCCCAAATCCAAAATCTCAGCTCGCTAAATTTTTGCCAAGATTGAATTATCACCAACTAAAATTGAAAAGATAATAGCCGAAAATCGTATGGCTTCATTGTGTGAGTTGGTGAACCCAGGGGTTTGATTTGTGTTTGTATTGGTGTGCGTGAACCGATATCAAAGATCAATAGCCGCACATTTTATAAAATTTTCTGTCCCATACAATCATCTCTCCCATCTCTTGATTATTTTCCAAATTTCAGATCCAACCCATCATTTCTCTCAACTCCTTAAAAAATGACCGAACATCACTATGAAAACAAATCTGTCTCGGTTTGGCCCAAATCAATTGCATCCTCTTCTTTCAATAATCCTCCAACATTTGTGGGAAACTTTCAACCGCAAATGAATTCGGCCACCTCATTGAATCCTTACTCAAAACATCCCACTAGAAATGACCACTTACCATCTTGGATTGAATCACCTCATTCTCAATCTCTCGCCAATGAAACCTTTCAAGATCGAAATCCCTTTAAATCCCATGACTGGCAGAGAGACCAAACCCAGATGGAAGGACATGCACTTAATGATCATCAGCGTTGGATTGACCACGACAGACCCCTCGTCAGACATGAAACCCATACAGAGGATTGGACGGACCTCCTAGACACATATAAACCCTGTATGCTGACTCCACAATATCAAGATCTGACTAATCATGATCAAAGGATTGAGCTCTACTCAAATCAAATACACATGCCTGGATCATATGAGCAGCCTCCTTCCATAATTTTGGAGGAGAAATTTTCAAGAAATGATCGTATAATGGATATTCCAAGAAATTTTCCTCTCCGCATGTACAGAAAAATGAAAGACGAAATTATTGAACAAAATCCGAGTGCTCCCATGATTGATCATGAGCAAAATTGTGAGGATAATGTTTCGAGGATCAAAACAAGATTTGAATTGATGGAGGATAGATTTCAAAAAATTGCCGACCGAGTAATCTCATTCTATGGTGGATCGGGTGTAAAACTAAATGAGGAAATAATTGGATCCCATGATAAAAATTTTGAGGATATTAAAAGACCTAGGGATGATTCTAACATCAACACTTCTGCTCATTATTCCCCTAGGAATGATTATGCCACTGATCCATACCCTGAACACCAAAGCCCCTTCTCATCTAAGGAAGACACCACATCGCCACACCACACAAAAAATACAAAAAAAATTTGAAAATCCAGAAAATCTCATAAAAATTGAATCTGAAGAAGATCTGAGGAATTTGGATCCTGCTTTACGGGAAGCACTGGAAAAATACTTGATTTTTGAACTTCCCATCATAAAGGCCATTGAACACTTCCCTGACCTTAAGGAATTTTTAATGGACAAATTAATGGTCAAAAATCCGGGAAGGATTAGAACAAAAACTGAAAGACATCTTGTCAATGGCCTCCTCCTTGGTGTTGAGGAGAAAAACCAAGAGCCGCATAGTGAAGCGGTTGCCCAGATTCGACTGCAGAATCAAAGACACAATTTTCACCCATGCTCGTATTGATAACGATTCACCGATCAATATCCTCCCGACCTCTGTATTTCACGAACTCAAACTCGGACCGATTCGGAAGATACGAGAGATTGTACAATTAGCGGACCGATCAATAAAAAGGCCGAGAGGAACCATTTTTGTCATCATGAAATTCCAAGGTGCCCCGCTCAAGGTAGAATTCACGATCATTGATATTGAGCATCAAGGAGAATTCACCCAGTCTCCAATCATTCTCGGAAAACCATTCTTGGCATTGGCCAAGGCGAGTATCGATTGTGAGACTCGGGAAATAAATTTTACGGCATTGGAATCACTGCGATCTGATACAGTCTTTGAGGAACCACGATTTTCTGAGGTAACCCACGAAGTCCCCAACAACCGCAACCATGAAACGGTAGAAGAGCCCTACCCCGCTGCTACACCTGAGATTGCGTTTGCTAATGAGACTATTGGTTTAGAGACTCTCCCAGATATCTCAATTCCCGCAGATTTCAAAATAGACAAATCCTTCTTCTACGATCCTGAGACATTTGCATGGTCGCACCCTGGAGCAACATACTCTGATTATCTTGACCAAATCCTCTCAAATCAAGAGTGCACCAACATTCAGGAAACAAAGAACGAACACGTAGCCCGAACACCGACCAAGGAGAAGAACAGTAATGGCTACTCATCTGGATACTCAAGTGAACCGACAACTTCACGAAATAAGAAAAAGAAAGTCACCTTTGATCTTTCGGAAGAGGAATCGGTTGATGATCCCTCATCAGGTCCGGAAAAGGTAGTCTACATGAGTGAAGTCTGTTCGGCAGCTCTAAAGCCATATCTTCGCAAGGATCCAAAATTCTATTCTCGTTGGACAACTCCCGTTCCTAATTATTACTTATCCAAAGCTGATGCTCCTACCTTCCACAAGTACACTGGAATTATTTCTTATGAGCTGACTGAGACCGGAGCATCTGGATATTCATCTGAGGACAAATCGATTGATCCTAAAAAGGAACGAATCTTGAGAAAACAATTGAAGAAACAAAAAGACATGAACATCTGGAGTGTGTCCACTTTCAAATACCATTCCTCTGAGGATAACTCTGATGATGGATATCTTTCATCTGACTCAAATATTTCATCTACTATCCATCATGATTTTTCTGAGGATGACACTGATAATGGTGGGGAATCATATGCATCATCTCCGTTTCATTATTACGATCTCCCACCACAGGCTCACAAAAAGATCAGCCGTAAACCGCCTTAATCATCGGCTACCCACCCTCCCTCCCGACCACATCGATCCCCTTGTATAACTTCTTCCTCTACTTAGGCCAAGGCCTAAGTATAGGGGGGGCTGATGCCATTTGTATATACCATTTCCCTAATCACATTCCGATCTCTCGATCACTCCATCCTTCTTCTATACTTAGGCTGACCAGAGCCTAAGTATAGGGGGATCCGTCACCCATCTGTTTATACTCTCCTCATTTACATATCCCGTCCGCTTCTTTTTGTGTTCTTCTTCTATACTTAGACTATACACAGTCTAAGTATAGGGGGGCGAACCCTTGTATAATTTTACTCTCTGATGCTTAGCCCGAGCTATGTCTTCATTACGCTTCTTGTGCTCTGAGGACACAGCACTCGCGAAGTATAGGGGGGTCTGTATGTATATATTATGTATATATTTTAGCCATACCTCGTACTTGCGCATAAGTCTATATGTATTTACGGGATGGGTATTCTTAAAAAAAATGTTTTGCCACTAACACTGACTGTACCCAAAATTTTTGAAAAAATGGCTTCTTATTCATTTTTTGCATAAAAAAACAAACAAACAACAAAAATCCTTTGCATAAAAAAAAATTCAAAAAAAAATGTTTGCATTCCACCTGCATTTCATCAAGCATCGCATTTGCATATGTGAAAAGTCTTTGGGTTCTGAACCGAGTTATGAGCTGAAACCGAGAGTGATCTGGACTTAACCTTAGTCAACCTTTTCAGAGGAACTTCACCGAGAAATAGGATTTTAGAGTCTTCAGGTCATTGACTTAATTCTTTGAGTTCCACATAACAATGCACAGAGTTTGACTCTTAGTGTCTAACCTGGTCTCTTCATTCTGGGTACAACTCTGGAATAAGGAATTAATTTGTACTCTCGCACTATGCACTTAGCTCAACTCAAACATATGTTGGAAGACTGTGTGAGTTTCTTTTCTGGTAGCGTGGAAATCTAAAGATCGGAGTACGGGTTGAAATAAAGCTTCGGAAAAGGGATGGACGGCTGGGCACAATTTTTTCTAAGACCCCAAAAAATGTACGGAAACAAAAGATGCTATATCCGTAGGGGCAAAACAAGATCCAAGCAGAACCACCAAAAATTCCAAATACAAAGAAGCAACTACCAAATAAAATCTGACCAAAAAGGTCCAAGCTTCAAGAAACCTGCAGATCTTGGTGGAGACTCGGCTACACTGGCCAGCTTCACAAGGAGAGGTGAACTACACTAATCACCCTCCAGTTCTTTTCTCATTCTTCTAACTTCTCCCCCCAATTCGATTGTGAACACAGCGCGACAGACCTTAGAACGAAATACCTGACTCCCCGAGGACGAGTTATTAGAGAGGAGGTTTGCGCAGTAGTCCGACATTCTGGGTGGGAAGAGCTAAAAATATTTCACATACAAGAGTCGGTTATTCAATGTTCATAGGGTATACTTTGGGAAGATGATTGATCTAAGATGACTTCTGAGCCGAAACTGTAGCAATGATGTGTAGAACTTGAGGGCTGTTGATTTTAAAATTCTAAGTCTCACAGAAGTTCCGACACACAAATAATCCAAAGGTTGAGTTAGGATCACTTTCACCTTCAGCTCATGGTCTTGGTATGGAACCAATCTCATTTCACCTCATGGCATTTCTTTTTGATGCTCAGGGACGAGCATGGTTTAAGTATAGGGGGATGATGAATCTCGTATTCATCACTCTAAATCTCATTTATTAAGCTCAAATCCCTAAAAATCAACTGCATTCTTGCATCTATTTTGCATAATTAGCATTCATGCATGTTTCCATAAGAATGGCATTTTAGCACAAAAATCTGCATAAAATAAGAAGCCAAAAGTCCAAGCCAAAATGACCTGTAAATAGCCTAACTTCCCTAATTTTTAACCCATTCATGCTAACTCCAAATGATGCAAAACCACATCCACTGTGTACATATCACTAACAAGAATAAAGGAAAAATACAAAAAAATAACTAACCCAAATAATTGGACCAAAAACCCAAACCCTAATTTCAGGATTTTCGGACTAAAAGCCACATATCTTCTCCATCAAGTGTCCGATTTAATCCTACTCACTTTTGAACTAATTTGCATTCAATTACCTTCAAAACAAGACCAAGTTCAAGTGAATCGGAGCTCATATGTGAAAGTTGGGTTTTGGGCCTCTTTTGTACATTGTATATTTCGCGGTTTTCTGACCTTTATTTTATGTATATATTTTCTTAATTAAAAAAATCCAAAAAAAATTAGAATTAAGGGTCTTTTATTTATCTTTGATTTTTCCATATTTTTCCGGATTTTTATCTTGTTTAAAAATGACATAAAAATTACAAAACCCCAAAATTAAGGTATTCTATGTACATAGGATACCCCAAAAATTCACTTTGTGCAAATGATCGATTTTGGTTTTGATGTCTTCATGAAAGTTGTAGATCTCATCGAGACGAGCAATTTTCGTGAAGAAAGTTTTTCGATCCGAGGTCATTTACTATTTATTTTCGATTTTACAAGATATTTATTTTCGGAATTTTCTGGTGCTGACACGTGGCAGCACCTGTTGCCGCCACGTGTCAGCCATTTTTGGCACTATTAGATATTCGTTTTATTAAAAAAAATTAAAAAAAAATTTAATTAAAAAGGACGCACGTGCATCGCACGTGCCTCCCCAGGCACGTGATCCGCACGTGCCTCCACCTCCGCCCCTTTACCGCTCCGCCACGTGGCTCATCAGGGGCCGTCCTATCACGCGCGATCGGACGGCGCCTGTGCTTCGTCAATCTCCCGCCTCCCTTCCCAATTGGGAACGCCGCCGCGCCGCCCCCGATGTTTACGCCGCGGATGTCGCATCCCCGCCGCACCCCGATCATCTCCGATCACCGCCCCGCAAATCTCGCCACCGCCGCCTCATCCGAGATCTTCTCCTCGCCCACGTATCCTCGCGATTCCCAATCGAATCCCGGCCTACCCCATTTCCATCTCCGACCGAAACTCCCCTCTCCTATTTAAGAGCACCGCCGGCCCTCCTCCACTTCATCCGCCGAGTTGTGCTTAAGGAACACCGGGGTGACAGCCCGGTGACCTCTTCCTCGACGAGGTCCAGCCACCTTCGAGCGGCCGTCGTAGTGCCCCAGCGGGCCTTGCTACTGCAGCTCCGCCTTGGCATCAAGCCAACGCTCTTCTTCTCCGACAACCAATACCGCCATCTCCGCTCCAGTTACCAACGACGCTCCACCGTGCATCATCGACTTCAACCGCTTCGTCTTCGCGCCGCCACCGCCTCCGCCTCGACAACGCCGCCAGTCCTTCGACGCCACCGGAGCTCCACGCTTCGGCCATGCATACGTCATCGACGATCTGCCGATACACCTAGGTCACCCTCGCCGCGGTGACAGCGCCGGCGAGGTATCTTGGAGGCGAGATCCGAGCTACCTCTGGCTCGTTGCACCCACGGCGAGTATCCCCCTCCAAACGTTGCTGCTCCAGCTTCGCCCCCTGGCGTCGAGCCTACGACGACTTTTCGACTATTCCGCTCCGAGTTCGCCGCCAACGCCTTTATCAACCTCCAGCAACTGCGAACTCCGCCGACCACTGGGAATGCCAACGTCTTCATCTTAGCTGCAACTCCATCGACTGTCTTCCACCGTCGACGGCAATCTTCGCCTTCTTCGACTTCGCCAACCTACTCTGCCGCGCTCGCCTCCGACTTCTTCTCCGACCGCCTGGAGACCCATCTTCACCAGCAACACCTCCGCCGACAGTAGGTCTTCGTCGACCACCCCCGCCTTGACTCCAGGCTCCAGCAGCTTCTTCGCCTTGACTTCAAGCCACGACTCCGACTTGCTTCACCGCTCGTCTCCACTTCATCGGCACTGCCTCTGTGACTCTGCAACTCCATCGACGACCACGAACATCTCCAGCTCCTCTGCTCCGGTCTCCAACGCCGCGCCACCTTCGTCCACGACAACGCCATAGCACAATAGCTCCCTCCAACCACCGCGACTTCGCTCTCCACCGTGGTCGGAGCCGCATCCGCCTTGCTCGCCCGTCACCGGAGGCCGGGTCCCAGAGCCCGAGGCCCTCCCACGTGCACCGCACGTGCGGAGGGAACGACGTCATCAAGAGCTCTGCCCAGGGTCACGTGCTACGCACGTGCCCCTTGGGCAAATTGCAAGAAGATCCCCGGAGGATTTCATATTTGTGCCACAGTCCTCCAGCCAGAGGTCACGTGCGTCGCACGTGACCCTCTGGTGAATTTGCATAGAGACCCTCAGTTATATCGGTAATTGCAAACAAGTTCCCCCCAGTGCATTTTATATTTATTTTATTTATATTTATTTGCATTCATACCCCTGTGTTCCCCATCTAGTTCGAACCTCTTCTTTACATTATTTTCTTAATCCAAAAATTGCATGATGTTTGTTAATGAATTCTCTACACTTTGACACATTGTGGGCATTTTTGTGATTAACGGTTAATTAATAAATAATTAATTTGTGGAAATTTGCCTATTTTACCTATTTCTTGCTCTAAAATTCATAGTGGATTAACCATTGCTCTAAAAATCCCCGAAAAATCATATCTTGTAGAGTTAATTATTCTTAACATCATGTCCAAAAAGAATTGAATTTGCATGCATAGTTTGCACTATAAAAATCATCTTGCATCTTTTAGTATTTGATTTTTAATAGGTATTAAACCCCACATTTTTGAGGTTTAGGATTTTTCTGAGATCCATCACCTAGATATAGATCTTAGATAATTTTGGATATCGAAAATAAGTAGGTTTAATATTTATTATAATTAAATATTAAAAATTATTCTGTTTGCATTTAAAAATCCATAAAAAATTCATATTGCATCCAAAAATTCCAAAAAAAATATAGTGCACCCATTTCATCATAATTTACATTGTGGCCAAGTTTCGTATTTTTCGGACATCGTTTGATTGAAATTTACATTTTAGTCCCTAAAATAAGGCCAAATTTGCATTTTGCATCCTTTATTGCATTGAAAATTCCCAAAAAAAAGACCGCCTCGAAAACCGAACACGAACTTTGATAGACCTAATTCTAGGTTGTTCCTTTGCCTCCTTGTGATCGACCTTGGGACTTGACCAAGTAAAATAAACATAAAGCCACGAGATTAAAAAAATTGAGTAACTTATTTGTGGTATTTTCTTGACCGTTTCCGATTGCCGCCTACAACGCACAACACGATAAAAACAACTTCTTAAAACCGACATTTTCGGATACGTCAACATATCAAGAACTACAAAATCAACTAGAAATCACATGTCCCAACCTTTACCATAGCATCTTCCAAATAACCTGAAGGTCGCTTGATGGATTGATCAGCAAAGTGAAGGATCATTTGTGTCTTCTTGAGAGGACCTAGCCCAAATTCATGCAATAATAAAAAGGGCAGGAGGTTGATGGAAGGACCACTATCAAGCAATGTTCGCTCAAAAATCTCGCAACTGATCAAAGGCTCCCCTTTGTCTTGCTTTTTCTGAGGGAGATTGCTGATGGCGACAACCGTGGCCATGGTGAGAACATGCTTCTCAACCTATCAATGTCTATTGTTAAGGGTTGGTCGACGCTTGTTTTTGCATGCCTCTTTCAAACCTTTCTTCACATTAGGCTTGTATTTCATGACCTTCACTAAAGGAATCTCAACATTTAAATTATTAATGATATCTGCAACTCCCTGATCAAATAATGCACTTTTTTTTTGGAAATTTGTATTGCTTCAAGCAAAGGAATATTCATAGTAATAAAATAAGAAATAGACTTCTCATTTACATGAAAATCCTTGTCCACAATATCCTATACATTCGGATAACAAAAAGGAGTACAAAATGGAGACGACGATGTTGGTGCTGGTGGACAAGCAAAAGGTGGGGCCTCGGCTCCGTCAGCTAGCGTAGGATTGTTTGTGGCTGGTGTCTCCTCCATGGATGACACAACTTCACTTCAACTATGAACATATTTTTGATCTTTTTGGATTTTCTAATTTTTTTGGTGTTTTTGCTGATGGTGGTGGTGGTGAATGGCAGATAGCAGGGCTCCTCCTCCTTCTTCCTCACCCATCCCTGTAGCTAGCATGACTGATGAAGAAGATTATGATTCACCTGACAAAGCTTTATTTTTTCCATGATTAGAGGTAGATGGAAGTAAATTCCTACCTATCTTGAGAGAGACAACATTAGATAAAGTAATGTTACAATCATCTGACTCTACAAGCACAGACTGGACATCACATTCTACGTGCTCTTTTCGTTTGAAGCTATTGGAATTATCTTCAACCTGCATTGGAATAGATGTTTTGGTGGCAGTCAGGTTATTTAACTTCTTCATCATGAATGCTAGGTCTTTGACAAGTTGGTACAAGAAATCAGGTGTAGGGTTCACATGATTTACCTCAGAAGGTTCAACATGCAGACCACGCTATTGTTGATTGTCTGGGAGTTGAGGCTATGACTGCTAGTGGTGTTGAGGAGGTTAAGAAGCTAATATTGATGGTAGTGGGGAGGAGAGTACTGCTAAAATAGTGCAACCACATACTAGTGGTACGACTATGGCTGGCGGTACTGTGACCACGAATACTGCTGATTTTTCCTCCATTGGTGTTGGTACTGCAGAGGCTGGTGGTACTGTGGTGGAGGCTGAGAGGACTGCCCGAAGAGCCCACCTTGTGGTTGGTGGTAGGCCCTATTCGCTTGTTGCTGGCCCGAAGGGTATCCGATTGGATGTTTCATATGTGCATCATTGGTCCATATACCATTAACTTCGTGAATCAAGGGTGGTGGTGGGAAGATTGGATCAGAAGATGGAACAAAGTCAGGCTGATAAACCACCATCTCTTGTTGCGGTTGGCCCTGATCAGGCACCTGCACGTAGTACACATGCTGGATTGTTAGTGGTTGCTAACTCGGTTGAGGTTGTTGTGTCAGTGATGGCTCATCCTTCTTGTCAGTTGGAGTCTCTATAAGTGGTGCCACCGACTGGACAGAGCTGATGGTGCCCACCAAGAGCTCCAACTACTTGGTGATCTAGTCCAACTTGTCTATGTGTTGCATCCTCTTTTCAATCACAATGAGTTTCTCGAGATCCTATGATCGCTTCTCAATAATATCAACCTTTGAGAGACCACCCCCTATGAAGTTGAGGTTGGAGCTCTCATCGCTCTCCACCTCACGATATGCTAACATGTGTACATGCTTGTAGAGGACCTGGGATTACTTTCAATAGGAATGGGATGAAGAGAGGATAGACTCTCCTTCGACCATTTCTTCAAAAATCTGCCAGACTACATCTTCATCCCTATTGAAATGAGATCCTCCAGAGGCTGTGTCGATGAGACTTTGGCTTTCTACATTCAGTCCCCCGAAAAAGTGTTAGACCAGACTAGTCCTTTGGATTTCATGATGGGAGCACTTCTCTTGCAGGTCTATAAATCGATCTCATGGATGGTTTCGTGGGCACCCTGGGAGAAGTTGGTCCTCTTGGCTCGCATCTAGTTGAGCTGTCTAAGAGGATATAATTTGTGTAGAAAGTGGGATTTCAGTTCCTCCCATGCCATCTCAACTTTTCCTAAATGATTGACCCAACCGAGGGCCTCGTTTTGCAAATTGAATGATAACGCCATTATCTTCATTGTATCCACAAGAACTTTAGGGTAGTGGGTAGTATGACAGGTGCATGAGAACTGTTATAGGTGAATGTAAGGCTCTTCGTTGATGTTCCCATGAAATGATGGGAGAAGAGCAAAGAACTAAGGCTTTAGCTCAAAGTGAGCTTGCACCGATGGAATGAGGATTCAGTCGGTCATATCGCTGTCTTCGGGATTATATGTCTCTTTTAGCGTGGGTTTTTACCTCCCTTGTTTCGGCTCTTCCTCATCTGCAACATCACGTGGTCCATCTCCTCTCCTGCTGGTTTGTTCATCACATCATTCAACATCTTCTGAAATGCAGTCTGTGCTAGGGCTTGCTCTGGCAGCTGCTGTTGGATGGCATGGATGGATGCCAATGATTGAGCATTTACCGGATTTTGATCGGGAATCTATCCTTGCACGGGTTGGGGATGCTGCTGACCTTTGCCCTTTCCTTGGGGAGCCATTTCTGGGTCTGAATCTGAAGAGATGAATTCTGTGTTGGGATCCAGGACTTGGGATAACTTCTATTTGAAATGTGAAAAATTCCTAATCAGACCATTTGAAATTGATTCCCAAATTCCATAATGAATATGGAAATAAGGTCAATCCTAGAGTGTTGTGAATGTAAAAGATGTGAACTGTAGTTGACTCTCATTCACAACGGCGAAGGTGGGACAAAAGTGAAACCAATTTATTGGGTGTTTCAAGAGGATGGATAGAAGATGAGGGGTCTGGTGATCGCCTCGCAAAATCCATATTGGGTTCTCGAGAATTGCCTTGAATTATTGATGTAATATATATTTTGTATAGTCTTGAGTTTTTGTAGAATATCACTATATATATACTATGTTTGGATGTTAGCAAGTGTTATTTCAAGGAATTATTGGATTGATAGTATTCACACTTTACGGTTAACACAGTCAATAGATTCGCCTTAATACGACGATTTTATGGAAACTTGTTGTTTGTAAATTAGAGACCATCTTTTATAAATATGACTTCAAAAAGGTTCTCTAGATTTTTGTAGCACATAAAACATAGTACCACATCTAGAAATCGGGAAGTATGGTAGTAGCATAAGTAGTAGAATCTACTACTAGTATAGGGCCACAATGTTATAGATTTATAATAATTAACCCGTAATCATGTCATTAAGACAAACTAAGCGTAATTAGCACTAATTACCCGTCATTGGTGATAATTAAGTGTCATTAGCAAAAGTAGGACACATGGAGAGGAAATCATGGGACACGTGTCGTCATATATTCAGGACAAGTGTCAAAACCCAAGAATGCCATGTGTCATCATCCTAAGACTAACATGTGTCATGGTGTGTCCTCTTACTTGAACAACAAGTTTTCTCATAAGTGAGACATATGACATGGTGTATGAATGGCAAGTGTCGCCATGTGTCTTCATACATGGAAGAGAGGCAACATGTGTCTCGGAGCCTCCCCTACATGTTGACACATGTCACACATGTAAAGGGGTTGGGGGCCTATAAATACCCATGACCTCCCATTCTCCTCCTCACTTTATCCCACGCCCATGTCTCCACCTTAGAGCCGCAAGGCCGCCGAGGTTGCGGGAGGAGCACGAGAGGAGCCACGGCGAAGCCCTGTCGGTGATCGAGAGCGTTTTTGAAGCCATAACGAAGTTCTGTCCGCACCAAGCCATAGTATTCAATCTAAGACGGCTATAGGGGGGATTTCACTAAAGAAGGAGATCTCGACTAGAGTAAGATATCGATCAGGTGAGGGATTCTCAAGCGCTATTTTAAAGCAATTATCTTTAGCTTTTATGCATGCTTTTGAATAGCAAGTATGTAATCGTGTTTTTCTAAAGCCTATATGTATGATTTGCAAGTACCGTATAGTAGATATGAAATCAGGTCTTTGGAAAGTTTTTTCAAATATTATTTCAGATATTTTATCATAATTGCACGTTTTTAAGCATATGGTTCTTTGTGAAACACGAAACATAATTAGATTTGAGCTTTATAGAAAAGAAGCACGTTTGTATGTAATATGTATCAGTTTTCAAGATCCTTAATATTTTCCAGTTGCAAGAATATGCATGTTTTGCCAGATTATTGTATGATAATGAATTAGAGCTGTTATGAGCATGAATTAGCAAGAGTACGAAAAGAATCAGAATCAGAAAGTTAGCACCACACTAGCTATTTTATACAAGTCATGAACTAGCCATTAGATATGGTGATGTTATTAGATATGACCCTGAAACCGTCATTAGATATGGCAAACCATTAGATATGGTATCAAGAGGACTTTGGGTCCGCATTCTATATACATATGGGCTTCGGGCCGTATGAAGGGTGTTTTTGGTCTTTGGGACCGTCTGCGCGTAAGACTTAGCTTTGTTTCAACGTTCATGAGTCGATAACTTAGCCACAGTGGTGATTAACGAAAACAGCTTAATAATGATAATTATGTTTCAGTTTATCTTCTTTCGAAGCGATTTCAGTGTTCAATTGCAAAACTATCATGTTGGTATATAATTAAAGTCTCTTTCAAGCTATTTCAAAGTATTCAGCACAAAATTTTGTCATGATGCTCATATTTCAACTTTTAGCTATATGTAAAAAGCTTGAGAACCTTTCACTGGGTCTAATCTCATAATGGGTTTAGACTTATCCCGTTATATTATAATTATGTACAGATCAACAGAGTTACGAACAGAAGGAGAAAAGACAACTTACACACTAGAAGGAGGTGGTGTTGATGTTTTTCATTTTTTTGTACTGCATGTTGTTTTGTAAGGAGTTGTAATAGAACTTGTGTAAGACACTTCTTTCTAATGTGAACTTTATAAGTACAAAGATGCTATGTTTTATGAGATTGCCACATGTGTACTTTGATGAAAAAGAAGAAGAAATATATCTATCGCGGCACGTTCCGGTTAGCGGGACGGGTAGTGACAACTTGTGGTATCAGAGCAAAGGTTTTAGGATCTTGAGGAAGAATTATATTAGGAGTTGATCTTAGAAGAAAATTGATTTTATAGTCTTGAGGATATCTTGAATCATTATTAGAGGATTTATGTTGATGAAGGATCTAATTGAGGTTTTATTTTTATAGGAAACAACGGCAGGAGAGTAGCCACAAGCGACCACCCAAGGCCCCAGTCAGGAGAATAACAACAACAACAAGGTGTATGACACGTTGACCTTGATAGCTCAAACATTAGGAGGCATGGCTGCCCAGTCTGCTAAAAGACATGAATTTGAGCACCAATTGCCATTTGAGCATGTAAAGAAGCTGGGAGGAGAATCTTTTGTAGGAGACACTGATCCAAAGAAGGCAAGGGAATGGTTCAATAATATGGATAAAATATTTGCTCTAATGGACTGTACGGATGAAGAGAAGTTGAAGTATACAATCTTTGTACTGAAAGATAGCGCTGATGATTGGTGGACTTCGGTTAAAATGAAATATCCAAACCCATCTCACATTACATGGGAGATCTTTGAGAAAGAATTCAATGAAAAATATTACCCAAGGGTTTTCCAGGAGGAGAAACGTAGGGAATTCCTATTCCTTACTCAGGGGAGCAATTTGTTTGATGAATATGAGAAGAAATTCACAGAACTTTCAAAGTTTACTGCTTCTCTGGTTGCAACAGAGGAAGAAAAGTGTAGACGTCTAGAAGATGGTATGCATATTGACTTAAAGGAAATGGTTTCGGCCACTGGTTATAATGGTTATGCAAAATTAGTGGAGGTTGCTCGTAGGGATGAACGAGTAGTGATAGAAAGGAGAAAATGTAATGATCACGGAAAGAAAAGGTTTGCAGATAGACCTCAGTGGAGTGGAACCATGAACAAAGAACCGAGAATCGCTAGGAATTCTAGGCAAGATAATCGGTCAGTCTTTAAAGTACAAGGGAATCAATCAAATAGGTTTACAGTTGGGACTTCTGAAAATAGAACACTCTCTTTTCCACAGTGTACAAAATATGGAAAGTTTCATCCAAGAAGTTGCCGTAAGGGGACCGCTGGGTGTTATCAATGTGGCGAGCTGGGCCACATACGTCAGAATTGTCCCGCACTTGTCCAAGGCCGTAGGGTTATTGGAAGACCAGCACCGAATGAAAATCATGATATCATTATACGTCGTCCTCCACCTGCAAGGGAACAAAATAAAAGCAATACACAGAAGAGATCAAACCAGAAAGAGGGAAAAGCTTTTGCTATGACCTTAGAGGAGGCCATATCTGCAGACGATGTTGTATCATGTACCACTATTATTTTTGGTAAAAATGCACATACTCTTATTGATTATGGTGCAAGTCGTTCTTTTATTTCACAAAGATTCTCCATATATGTTGATAAAGTAACAAGCACTCTAAAGCCTGCTTTAGCAATTTGTTTGCCTAAGGGAGAACAAGAAATTATTAGGGATGTCCTCAGAAATTGTTTGGTTATGATAGGAGAAAGTTATATTGAAGTAGACCTGATTCTAATGGAGATAAGGGAATTTGACGCTATAATAGGAATGGATTGCTTAAGTACATATCATGCTCTTCTAGACTGTCATAAGAAGCATGTTACTTTTAGAAAACCCGGTGATGTCGAATTCACTTTCTATGGAGACAAAAGGATATATCCAACCCATGTCATCTCTTGTCTCTTAGCCCAGAAGTTGATAAGGAAGGGATATTCCTCTTATGTTGCTTATGTGTTTAATACTAAGGCAGAAGCAGTCAATTTAGAAAATATCTCTGTGGTGAAGGAGTTTTCAGACGTGTTTCCAAATGAACTGCCAGGAGTTCCTCCTGATAGGGAAATTCAATGCAGTATTAACCTCACTCCGGGTACAAATCCAATTTCCTTAGCTCCTTACAGAATGGCCCCAGCCGAACACATAGAACACAAAACCCAATTGCAGGAGTTGACCGATAAGGGATTTATACAATCCAGTATGTCCCCATGGGGTGCTCCCGTTCTATTTGTCAAGAAGAAAGATGGTTCCATGAGACTTTGTATAGATTACAGAAGACTAAACAGAGTGACTATCCGCAATAACTATCCTCTGCCCATAATAGATGACTTATTTGATCAATTGCAAGGGGCTTCTGTGTTTTCAAAGATTGATTTGAGATCAGGGTATCATCAGCTCAAAATTAAGTTGAAGATGTTCCAAAGACTGTTAGCACTCGTTATGGACATTACGAATTTCTAGTAATGCCTTTTGGTTTGACAAATGCCCCAGCTGCGTTTATGGATTTGATGAATAGGGTTTTCCTATCTGGACAACTTTGATCGTATTCATTGATGATATTCGAGTATATTCTAAAATAGAGGAAGAACATAGAGAACACTTGAGAATTGTGCTTCAAACTCTGAAGGAACACCGATTATATACAAAGTTTAATAAATGTGATTTTTGGTTGAAGAAGGTTGCATTTCTAGGTCATGTCTTATCTGGAGAAGGAATAGTAGTAGATCCATCAAAGGTAGAAACAGTTCTTAGATGAGAACAACTGATAAATGCATCAGAAATCCGAAGTTTCCTTGGATTAGCTGGGTATTATAGAAGATTTGTAGAAAACTTCTCTAGAATTGCTGCACCATTGACAAGGTTAACTAGGAAGAATGTGAAATATAGTTGGGACGAAGAATGCGAGAAGAGTTTTAAGGAACTCAAGAGTCGTCTCACCTCAGCACCTATACTTAGCTTTCCTTCAGGACAGGGTAATTTTGTAATCTATAGAGATGCCTTAAGACAAGGTCTGGGATGCATCTTGATGCAAAATGATAAGGTGATTGCTTATGCTTCTAGACAACTAAAACAACATGAGTTAAATTACCCAACTCATGATCTTGAGTTATCAACTATAGTCTTTGCCTTAAAAATCTGGAAACATTACTTATATGGAGAAACTTGTCGAATCTTTACGGATCATAAGAGTTTGAAATATATTTTCTATCAGAAAGAGTTGAATTTAAGGCAAAGAAGATGGTTAGAGCTAATCAAATATAATGATTGTTCCTTAGAATATCACCCGGGGAAAGCCAATGTCGTAGCTAATGCTCTCAATCGAAAGTCTAAGGGTCTGCTGTCTTATGCAAAATCACAGTATTTACAGTTGAAAGAGATACATGCAAAGTTAAATATAAATAGCTCTGGAGCCTTATTAGCATCCTCACAAGTGAAAACCATATTATATGATAAAATTAAGTAAACACAAGTCCAGGATTCTGAAATCATTAGAATGATTGAGAAGATTAGGGGAGGTGATGAAGCCGGGTATACAATAGATGACCAAGGGGTTTTATTCTTTAAAGGAAGATTGTGTGTTCCGAACAAATTTGATATAAAGACTGAAATTCTGGAGGAGGCACATAACTCCATGTATACTATGCACCCAGGAAGTACTAAGATGTATACAACGCTTAAGAGTTACTATTGGTGGTCTGGCATGAAGAGAGAGATTGCAGAGTATGTTTCTAGATGTCCTATATGTCAACAAATTAAACCAGAGCGTTTGTGACCTTCAGGGACATTACAACCACTTCCAATACCAGAATCGAAATGGGAACACATCACTATGGATTTTGTTACCGGATTTCCAAGGACCCGTCGAGGTCACGATGCAATATGGGTCATAGTAGACAAATTGACTAAATTTGCACATTTCGTAGCCATTAACATGACATACAGTCTAGACCGCTTGGGAAAGATCTTTGTTAATGAGATCGTTAGCCGTCATGGGGCTCCTGTGCCAATTGTATCTGATAGAGATCCACGATTCACTTCCAAGCTTTGGCCAAGCTTACATAAAGCTATGGGAACAACGTTAGCATTTAGTACAACCTTTCATCCTTAAACAAATGGCCAATCAGAACGGACAATTCAAACAAATGGCCAATCAGAACGGACAATTCAAACTATAGAAGAAAGCTGGGATGAACATCTCTCACTTATAGAGTTTGCATACAATAACAGCTATCAAGCTAGTATTTGGATGGCACCTTATGAAGCCTTATATGGTAGACCATGTAGAACACCTATCTGTTGGAGTGAGGTGGGAGAACAAAAATTGGTTCAACCTGAATTAATACAAAGCAAAATAGAAAAATTTGAGAAAATCAACAGATGCTTTAAGGCAGCACAAAGCAGACAGAAAAGTTATGCAGATAGGCGTAGGAGAGACGTAGAATTTCAAGTGGGAGACCATGTGTTTCTAAAAGTATCTCCATGGAAAGGCCTAATAAGATTCGGGAAGAAAGGGAAACTAAGTTCAAGATACATTGTCCCTTACGAGATCACAGAGAGAATTGGAAGTGTGGCATATCGGCGTCGACTTCCATCTGATCTAGCAAGGATACATGATGTCTTTCATGTCTCCACACTTCGAAACTATATTCCAGATCCAACCCATATGATACATCCTCAAGATATTCAATTGAAGGAAGGTCTATCATACGAGGAGGTTCCTGTAGAAATTCTGTATTATAAAGTACAAGAGCTTCGTACAAAGAAGATTCCTTTAGTTAAAGTTTCATGGCGGAGTCAGGCAATAGAAGAAGCCACACGGGAACGAGAGGAAGAAATGAGATCTCAATATCCCCACTTATTTTCTAACTAGCAAAGCTACTACAATTTTGAGGACGAAATTTATTTCAAGTTGGGGAGAAATTGTAATATACGTTTTGTATAGTCTTGAGTTTTTGTAGAATATCACTATATATATATACTATGTTTGGTTGTTAGCAAGTGTTATTTCAAGGAATTATTGGATTGATAGTATTCACACTTTACAGTTAACACAGTCAATAGATTTGTCTTAATACAACGATTTTATGGAAACTTGTTGTTTGTAAATTAGAGACCATCTTGTATAAATATGACTTCAAAAAGGTTCTCTAGATTTTTGTAGCACATAAAACATAGTACCACATCTAGAAATTAGGAAGTATGGTAGTAGCATAAGTAGTAGAATCTACTACTAGTATAGGGCCACAATGTTATAGATTTATACTCATTAACCCATAATCATGTCATTAAGAAAAACTAAGCGTAATTAGCACTAATTACCCATCATTAGTAATAATTAAGTGTCATTAGCAAAAGTAGGACACATGGAGAGGAAATCATGGGACACGTGTCGTCATATATTCAGGACAACTGTCAAAACCCAAGAATGCCATGTGTCATCTTCCTAAGACTAACATGTGTCATGGTGTGGCCTCTTACTTGAACAACAAGTTTTCTCGTAAGTGAGACATATGCCATGGTGTATGAATGGCAAGTGTCGCCATGTGTCTTCATACATGGAAGAGAGGCAACATGTGTCTCGGAGCCTCCCCTACATGTTGACACATGTCACACACGTAAAGGGGTTGGGGGCCTATAAATACCCATGACCCCCCCCCATTCTCCTCCTCACTTCATCCCATGCCCATCTCTCCACCTTAGAGCCACAAGGCCGCTGAGGTTACGGGAGGAGCACGAGAGGAGCCACGGCGAAGCCCTGTCGGTGATCGAGAGCGTTTTTGAAGCAATAATGAAGTTCTGTCCGCACCAAGCCGTAGTATTCAATCTAAGACGGCTATAGGGGGGGATTTCACTAAAGAAGGAGATCTCGACTAGAGTAAAATATCGATCAGGTGAGGGATTCTCAAACGCTATTTTAAAACAATAATCTTTAGCTTTTATGCATGCTTTTGAATCGCAAGTATGCAATCGTGTTTTTCTAAAGCTTTTATGTATGATTTGCAAGTATAGTATAGTTGATATGAATCAGATCTTTGGAAAGTTTTTCAAATATTATTTCAAATATTTTATTATAATTGCAAGTTTTTAAGCATATGTTCTTTGTGAAACACGAAACATAATTAGATTTGAGCTTTATATAAAAGAAGCACGATTGTATGCAATATGTATCGGTTTTCAAGTTCCTTAATAGTTTCCAGTTGAAAGAATATGCATGTTTTGCCAGATTATTGTATTATCATGAATTAGAGTTGTTATGAGCATGAATTAGCAAGAGTACAAAAAGAATCAAAATCAGAAAGTAAGCACCACAGTAGCTATTTTATACAAGTCATGAACTGGCCATTAGATATGGTGATGTTAATAGATATGACCCTGAAACCGCCATTAGGTATGGCAAACCATTTGATATGGTATCAAGAGGACTTTGTGTCCGCATTCTGTATACATATGGGCTTTGGACCGTATGCAGGGTGTTTTTGGTTTTTGGGACCATCTGCGCGTATGAAATAGCTTTGTTTCAGCCTTCATGAGTCGATAACTTAGCCACAGTGGTGATTAATGCAAACAGCTTGATAATGATAATTATGTTTCAGTTTATCTTCTTTCGAAGCGATTTCAGTGTTCAATTGCAAAACTAGCATGTTGGAATATAATTAAAGTCTCTTTCAAGCTATTTCAAAGTATTCAGCACAAAATTTTGTCATGATGCTCATATTTCAACTTTTAGCTATATGTAAAAAGCTTGAGATCCTTTCACTGGGTCTAAGCTCATAATGGGTTTAGACTCATCCCTTTATATTATAATTATGTACATATCAACAGAATTACGATCAGAAGGAGAAAGGACAACTTACACACTAGAAGGAGGTGGTGTTGATATTTTTTTATTTTTTGTACTATCTGTTGTTTTGTAAGGAGTTGTAATAGAACTTGTGTAAGACACTTCTTTCTAATGTGATCTTTACAAGTACAAAGATGTTATGTTTCATGATATTGCCACATGTGTACTTTGAGGAAAAAGAAGAAGAAAGATCTTTGTCGCGCCACGTTCCGGTTAGCGGGACGGGTCTTGACAATTGACGAAGTCGAATCTATGGAATCGATGTAGGCATCGGTGGAGTCCCTTATGAACCATCCATGGATCGGCATCGTGAAGCAAGAGGGAGATCGATGTAGGAGGAAAGATACGATGGTCAACAATGAATAAAACAGAGTGTAAAACAGTACAAAAGCTCAAACTGAGTGACTATCAAAAGGGAGACACACATCACAAAATTTATACGGGAATTGATCTATGAACCTTAATCTAAGATCCATAGAAATGCAATACAAAATTGGGTTCACCAACTCGCACCATATGAAGCCTTGAAGGTGTGACAGTTTATTATCTTTGCAGATTTAGAGTTGTTATTTCTGACATATCTTGTAACAAATCCTTAGCACGCTAACCCTATATGAGAGAAAGAGTACTGCTAGGAAAGTATCTCGTACTTTTCCTCCTCCTTTGTAACATGTAGTCTACACTTTTTGACGTCTTTGTAACCCTTCCTAGATCCCTACTCATCCAAAGAAATAAAGACAGGAAGCCTATAGGAAAAACCTCTACTTCGGTCCTCGCTCGCATCGGAATCATCTGTGAGCATGCAAGCAGAACCTACTCGGATGCAAACGGATGAGATACACCCCCATGAAGGTGTGTCCTATGATCATTACTTCAGACCATGTCGATGTTCAACACAAGGAAGGAACACCATCGTTGACAAGGCCCTTCTCGGTCACGTACGATAGAAGCACCATTAGTTCGAAAATACAGGCGATACACAAGATAGTTACAAACTGGGTTTTGGTCTTTAATCCTTAGCAGATAGTGCCTCACTCATGGGAGGGGTTTTGGTCCCCTCTTAAGGTACCTGAAATCAGTGAGGACTTTATGAACTCAATACAATGAAAGTTCATTACGAATTGTAATTACAATCAAAGATTATTTAACAGTCCCCTTGTTTTATTTTTTGGGTTTTCACTTCTTTGGATATGTTTACATACAAGTGGCTAACATTTTTGTGGATTTTTGTTTAAGTTCTAGGTGCTCAAAATGAGAGGGAGATAGAGAAAAAGCCGTGCAAGGCGATTCAATGATGGAAATTTCACCATTGAATCTAATGATGCATGTTGAGTTAGAGGACTTACAGTGCTTCCCAGCTCTCTCCATGTGGTATGTAAAACAAAATTTTTAACCCTATCTACATGGCGGTGTGTAATCGACAATATCACCCTAAACAGTAGCTACTATTAATCGTGAAGAACAATATGTAAGTTATTTAAAGACAAACCCTAGAGTTCGATCTTGGAGACATCTCGGTGCCTACCACAATGGGTCCTGCTAGTGTTGTATGATGTCTCTCACGAAACACGAGTTTGAATCCAAACAACTAACACTTATTTATTTGACTAGGTCCAACGTAAGAGACTATAGGAACATGCTTTCTTATTAGGATTTGGTCTTAGTTCCCGAGTCAAGCAACCTTTGTCTAGGGGCTCCATGCACACAAAACGAATGAAAATGAGGCGGAACACTCAAAATAGTGGGAAACGAAATAAAGAAGGCGAGAAAACACGGAAAACTGTAACAAGGCCCCCTGCTGAACAGACACCCAGGCACTCGACCTTGTTGTGGAGAGTAGAGTCCAAGTCTTCAATTATTACAAATTTAAATTGTATCTCTCTCAGCAATAAATATATAAACGAAGTTAATATATATCTATGATAATTTCCTCTCCTTGATTCCTTTGTTACCTCTCCAGCTAGTCACATATCGAAGACGAGCATCCACTAAACTTGGTTGTATCGGTCTCCTAAGAAGCCATCCTTGTGTGCAGGCCCTCGCAACAAAGTCACAAAGAACAGAGTATTAGCACAGATAATCAAATGAAATCTAAATGAGCTAATACAAAGAATAATTAAATGGTTGTTTGCAAAATAAATCAATTATTATTGAAATCAATAAATCAATGAAAATATAAATAATAATGGCTATACAAGATAAATTACAACAATAGGCTACACTCATTTCTCCCTGGCAATGGCGCCATCTGATGAAGGGGATTTAGCAGGGGTCGACTAATCAAACTCGATTAGCGTCGTTGAGGTGGCCGCTCACGAAGCCAAATCTTCAATCAAAAACTAACCCACAAATAGATTTAGCAGTGAACATCACAAACTATGAGTTAAGACTTATTATTCTCTACTAGAAGATGCATAACACGCAACTACGTAGAGGTCGAACAACAGAGAGCAAATATGGAAGCATGTAGTTATTTTCAAGCAATGAGAACTATGTACACATGTCATTCATCATATATATACATGTATCTTTTTGTGATTTTTTACTTTTAATTTATTTTTTTTGGTTTCTTATTTTTGTATTTTCTTTTTATATTTTCAGATTTTTATGTTTCCTTTTTCTTTTTAAATATATAAATACATAATATGATTATATATAGAGTACGTATACAATATAGAATGATATACATACAAATATTACTAAATCTAAATAAAATATAGAATAAAAATTGTTTTTGGTTTTATATTTTTTTTAATGTTTCTACGATTTTTCTAGAGGTTTTCCTAAGTTTAAAGGTTTTTTAAAGTCAAAAAAACCCCAATTCAAGTATCTAATAAATAAGCCGAAATTGAATTGGATTTTATAAATAGTAAATAAGGTCCATAATTTCTCAAATAAATTTTGATACATAGACAATAATAAAAAAATATACAAAATAGAAACCATATTTTTTATTTTTTTAATGGTTTTGTAGATTTTTATAAAGGTTTTTTAGGTTTTCCAATGTTTAAGAGTTCTTTTTCCATTTTTACTTATTTTTTGTTTGAATTTGAAAATACAATAAATTATACTATATATAATTTGAATTTTTCAATGCATTTTTCTATTTTTTGGTATTTTATACTTTAAACAGAACAAAACTAAGCTCCTTTTTATTTTTAAGAAATGGTTAAAATATCCAAAACTGCAAAATAAATACGTTTCGTGAAATTACATGCTACGAGGAATCTAACCCTATTTTTTCATCATTTTAAGAGTTAAGGTGTTATTTTTAATAAATGGAATCCACACAACAAAAATACATAAACTGCCAAGCACATATTCGTAATTAAAATAACAATTGGGGGTCATCTGTGAATGTGCCAAAATTATAGAATGTATACTAATCTTTATTGGAGTAAAAATTAATACAAAAATCCACATGGGCTTCCATGCAATTTTCCCAGCTCATGTGGGACGACACGTGAGCTGAGCTGGACAGGACCAAAAAGAAATAACGATTAAGTACATGGTCCTATATGCAAAATGTCCATTTTATTTTAAATATTACCTTCTATTAATAGGAGTATTTAATAAATACAAAAAAGGTGGTGGAAGATCTGCAATTTACCCTGATATGGCAAGACGATGGATGGCTCTCGTTCATTCACTTATCCACGTGTCACCATCCGCACGATCGGTACCGATTCAGACTTGAACGGATGAGATTAAATCACTTTAGATGAACTGATGACTCTGGTGCGCTGCATCAAATGACTCCTAGAATGTCTGGAAGTTGAGAATGATCGACCAGTATAGACAAAGCCTCGATGAACCAAGAAGAACTCCCTAGTCCCGAGCATTGATTTGACGGTGTGCATTCTCCCGACCTCCCCTTGTGCTGCTACTGGTTCAGAAAGATGCATGGCAGCCTCGCCAATTAGCTAGGGGACTCAACAAGGATTAAGGATCGTCAGAGCTCTCAAGCAGGGTCGACAAAGATAGCGATGTTGGACATGCGAGCCAACGACGAGCCATTATGCAATAAATGTTATTGCAAATATCATTCCCTGATTTGAAATGAAGAATAACTAATTTGCATAATAGGTCCCTCGGTACAATTAGGATTATGTACCATGGCTATCTTAATGATCATACATCTGTTGATTCAATTATTGAATCGTAGAGGTTGGTGCTTGGATGAATATCTAAAGAGCTAGATTGAGGATTCATCAAGCACCGTCAAATGATTGTTAAGATGTGATCTCCAGCCTGAGTAGGAGATGTCAATCCTTTCTCACATAGGTTGATATATGGCTGACCTCTTGATCCAGGTCCTCTACATAGGAATAGAGATTCGGGGGTGTCAGATTAGTTAGGTCAAAGAGTAGACGTAACGAGATCATGATAACCAAAGTCCTATGTCGTACCCTATCATGATATAGGCATGCATCCTCTGACCGAGACAGATGTGTTACTATATGTCTTAGTATGCATTGGCAGACCAATAGGTTCATGACCTAACCAAGGTCTATACACCGGCGCGCTGATGTGCATATAAGGGCATATAAGTAATACGGTCTCTCAAAGGGATCATACAGGTTCACTACTGAACCGGAAGATATGAGCTCACTCATGAGATATTAGGAAGAATCAAATTCCGTGCACGGTCGTCTCGCCTTGGAAGCTTGACTGAATTTGTAGGTTTGATATATACTTTTGGAAAGTATATGATCGAGACCTAGTTATGATATATGCTTTCGGAAAGTATATGATCGATACCAACTCCCAATGATCAAATGAGAAACTTACTGATAAAACCCTGAAGTAGACAATATAAAGCTGATCTAATACTTCAGGTTTATTCTGAGTCTTCCAATATGAAGGATGTACAGGTGTTGGGAATACCTGAGGGTGATGTGATCATAAACGATTGTATAACCATGACGCTTCCATTCCTAGGGAGTGATGAAACGGGTATGGATTTTAGTGACTCCTCTCAGTAGAGAAGTAATCTGATTTTTGTCCAAATGTTGGACATTGATCTGAATGTGATTCAGATGCAATGAGAAGATTATATTTGCGATCTTGATTTAATCAAGCATCTATGGGAGGCCCGAGATCTGGATTTGAGATGTGATCTCAATATCCAAGTCACTATACGTGGAACAATACAATTTCCTTGTCCTTATCTCCAAGTATCTGCGGATAAAGCACGTTATCCTTGAAAGAGATCATGGACAATTTCATTGTTGATATATGTATCCGAGCATCGAGAAAATTGATAATTAAATGTGATTTAATTATCATGGATAATCTGAATTTGATTCATATTATAAGGAGAGATATCTGAGATAAATAATGTGATTTAATTATCAAAGATGAGAATAATGTGAATGTGATTCATATTATTTTGGCACATGAGAATAGAGATCCAAGATTATTAAATACGATTTAATTATCATGGACATGACTAATATGGATAGCACTATCCATATTAATCATATATATTATAAATGTGATTTATAATATATAACAGACAGCTATTTGTGATTTATATTTGTTATTTAATTATTGATGTTAATTGGATTCACATTGGATGATAAATTAACATATAATTTACATTTTGTTTTGGGATGTGAATGCGATTCACACTTTTCCAATGGCATGATTGCAATATTTCATAAGATAATTATGAATTATTTTTGTGGAATAATTTACAACAATTGTTGTTGTAAATCTTGAATATATCATGAGATAATGTATCTCATGAGATAATGAGATCTCATGAGATGTTGTAGCCATTCCCCCTTTTTTTAGGGGATATGGTTTATCTCCTCATTATCTCAAAGGATTATTAATTGATTTAATTTGAATTTAAATATATTTATTTAGCAATATATATTAAATTAAATTAAATTAATTGTTGTTGTGTTATTACAACAAGATCATAGCCACTGATAGATACACAAATCAATCACAACCATTGATTGTGTGTTGTCCATGGATTGAGATCCATGGACTCCAAAAACCCTATATAAGAAGAGGACCCCTTGCTCTTCTAGGATAGGAATATGATTAAAAATGAATGCTCTCTCTCTTCTCTACACGCCAATCCTCTCTCTCTCTCATATAATGGTCATCCACCATGGAGCTATTGTGAGAGTCGTCGTCATCGTTATGCTGCCGGATCATCTACTCGTGGATCTCCATCTCCTTCGGTACATCTCGCTCATGAAGAAGATGTTGGATCTCATGTGATGAGATCAGGAGATCCGCCGCTTGGATCATAACATGGATTGCGAGGACCACGCGATTCATCCCCGCGCTCGCAAGCGTCTCCTCCATCGGATGGGACTTGAGATAGGAGGTCTCTTGGTTTAGAGACTTGATCGCAACCACACTTCAAGAGGTAATCCTATTACTTGTTTGTGATATATATGAAATGATCCGAGAAGTGTTCTGGTATCATGTGGTTTCGTCACATGAAATTTTTAATTTCCGCTACATCAAGCAACTAGTGCGACTAGTCGCTCCCGATCGCATACAATGTGATCATCACGCTTCCATGATGTTCTTGAGGCTTTTTCTCGTATCCTTCAAGTGGTATCAGAGCCAGGTTGTCGAAGGTTTTGGATGAGATCCATGAACCTGCTAAGGTTTGGGCTCGTTTGGGTTCCGTGAAGATTTTTGCATTTCCTTTTTCGCAGTCCTATTCTTGTGATAAAGTTTTGTCCTTGTTTAAAATGCTTAAACACAAAACTTTAAATTGGATAATGTTCTCCATTAATTAAGAAAACAGTAGGATTTTAGTTTGCTTGTGTTGGAATCCGATAACTCAAGATATGATCTTTTTAATAACCTTATATCCACTGTCTCGGGGACTGCGGATCATGACGTAATTAAGATGTTAATTACATATTTGAAACGTCTTGAAATGCGTGAAAATAACTTAGGTTCTGTTATAAATCAAATTAGCAAACTTTAGGAACTTATTTTGCTTAATTTGGATTTAATTTGATTGAGATATGGTAATTTTAGTAAGTGAGGGTCACTGCTGAAATTAAGAAATTAGTGAAATGAAATTGTTTAATTTCCTGGAATAATTGTGCATAAATACTTATGAAATATTTGATGATAATTATTTACATAGATGACAACGCCCTAATCAATTATTGATTATATGTGATCTAGATCACAAATTGGTTACATGATCTACATGATCTATATTCCAACAAATATGTTGCTTGAATAGGATTTGGGATTTGTTTAGCAAATCTCATTATAATACTAATCAAAATGGTTTTGATTATAATTATTATATGGTATAATTTCGGTTGAAAAACCGATGATCGTCTCAAGTACAAAGTGATCTATTTTGCATTATCCTTTCCCGAGGCGGATATGGTGCCTAGTCGGGGAGCATTGGGGTAGCAGGTTGCACCGTGTGTGGTCTGTCCCACTCCCATCAGTACTGGCCATGACAACGGGTAGGGTTGGTATAATGCTTAAGAAATCATGATGTACTTCTAATTATTAAAATTCGAAATAATACGTATTTGAGATAATACCATAATTCAAGTAACAACTACGAATGTTTGTTGGATATTAATTAGATCATTAATTCAATATGATTAGATTAATTGGAATTCAATTAAAATTAAGACACTCAATTATAAATAGATGTGTTATTCCCTTGGAAGAATTGATCATAATGAATGTGATTCATAATGATTAATTAAAATTTGAATATGATATGGAGGATCACATAAGTGACATCCATGGTCTCCCGTCAAGGCAAAGGGTTCCATCGCCAGAGATTGTATGTCGGAGACACCTGTCCAAAGTGACAGCTCCTACATACAAGCCATTTGGACCGGGCTCTTCACTTCTTGAAAGAGTAAGGTCGTATACGTAGTGACCCCAATATTGTATCCTCATATTACTGGGGCAATATTGGATTGCGTATAGCAAGTATTAAGCCTGTTGAAGATTGGTTCAATTAATTACGGGTCAACATCACCTTAGGGGTGGTGGGCCTGGGTATTAAAGACCGAATTGAGAGATGTAAGTTGGACTTGCAAGGTGGAATGTGTTCCCGCTTCTTTTTATTGTAGTCGCAAGTTCTCATATTATAGGGATGTGACAAAGATGAGAAGGATAGTCAAAGGGTTGACCGTACTTCTATGACTTCCATATGACATCCTAAGAGTTGGATGAATGCCAATACTGCAATAAGATGATGTGTTGATAGTATGACTATCAAGTCTATCGAGAATACTTAGAGAAGGACTCAGATAGTGCATAAGAATAATCTACGTATAATCATTGAAATTGACTTTCTTATTTGATAAGATAAAGTCTAATCATTATATCTCAACCTTCTAACAACACTTGCAATGTGTTGCATCTGTTTTAGAATATTGGAGAATTTGATCTTCAGGTTTAATAGTCGTCTACATGGATATTGATGCAATTGTTGCAACAATCTCTATTGGATAGATGGACTTCATATTTTTACTAGGAGAGCCTTAGTCTTAGAGAATGTTTATATGACCTAGATATTAGAATACACTCATTATTTATTTCTAAATGTTGGAAATAAATATGAATTCTGGAATAAACCCATCATAAAGAGTTATGATGGATATATTTCAGATAGTAATCTATCATCTAGTGGACTCCACAAAATTAGAAATTAATGAATGGTTCATTAAGATTTCTAAAACTGAAAATTAAACCTTTAAAAGGTCAATAGGAGGATGAAGATCATTTGACAATGATTTGGCATCATGTTTTGGACATGGGTCTGTGTATGAGATCAATGGAATAGTAAGATATGAAACTTTAGAATGTCTAAACAATTTCAAATCTTACATACTTATGAATATAGTATTCAAAGTAAAATGTCCAATACACCCTTCTCTGGGAATTGTATTAGATGTCGAGGTATTCAAGATCTCATACATATTGATGTATATAGATCATGTATATCATAATAAACATTATGGATATGCGATGAGTATGTATGATATGAGATTTCTTATCTTCACCTAAGAAACCTTTGAAATGTTCAAAGATTTCACAATTTTAGTTTAGAAACAAAGATTGAAAAGATGAAATGAATTTGATCTAACCTAGGTAGCTTGTACCTGTAAGATAAATTTCAAAGAATACCTTATGGAGATATGAGTATCATTTCTATCTCACTCCTCCTGATGAACCTAAACTCAATAGAGTTGTAGGGAGATACAACTGGATCATGTGTGACATGATTTGATCAATGATGAATTTTTAGCATAATTATCCCCTAGTTTCCAGGTATATATATGTAGTAGGGACTACATTATATATCCTTGATAAGATTCCATGCAAGTAAGATGGAATTGAGCACCAGAGAGGGCTACTTCATGAAGAAAATAAATGATTGTATGGGATACCTACTTTATAACCTTGTGATTCTTAAAAGATATCATCTCTGAGAATGTTATTCTTAGAGGATTGATACTCTTGAGAATCAAGATAAAAATGAAGTAAAGGAACTCATTGAATCTTGAGATGATAATGAGGCTCCTGAAATCAGAAACCGAAAGGACAATTAAAGATGAAACACTAATACCTCTTCAAATGAGTTTGAGGATTATTCTATGTGTCAGTTAAGTCTGACAATGATCGGGCTTCATGTGATGAAGCTCCTGTGGATCATGACATGGAAAGATGGATTTTAGCAATAAAGTCTAAAGTAGACTTCATATACAAGTGTTGTATATGGACCCTCGAGGATCCACCTATAAGGGTAAGAACTATTAAGGTGTAATGGATCTTCGAGAGAAAGAGGGAATCTGATGAGAAGGTAGAGACCTTCAAAGCACAGTTTGCAGCCATGAGCAACACACCAGAACTTAAGACATTGCTTGCGATGAGACTTGCTCTTCAGTAACCATGCTTTAACCCATCGGATTGTTGCTCATTGTAGATACACAACTTGGCATTGACATCTTCAAGATGGAAGTCAAGATTGCATTCCTCTATAAGGATATTCACATGAATTATCCCCATGGCTTCATGATTGGGGAAAGTAAGGTGTGAAAGCTAAAAAACTCCATCTATGGACTCAAATAAGCTTCTTGTAGCTGGAACATAAGATTTGATGAAATTATAAATGTTATGATTTCAATTAGAATCTTGATGAACTATGTGAAGCTTAGTGGGAGCATCGTTGTGTTCATCATGCTAAATGTAGATAATATCCTAATCATTTGGAATGATATAAGGATGATAATAAGTGTTTTATGATCTGACTATTCCATACCTTGAGATATGATCTCATAAGATGCCTCTTCGATCTTAGTTCTGAAGGTGTTCAGAAGCAAAGAGAAGAGGCTATTGGGACCGTCACATTTGTAGTACATCTTGGACATATTACATTCTTGGAAATTCCAAGAAAGGCTTCCTTCCCTTAAGATTTGGTACTGACCTATCTAAAGGGATATCACCTCAAAGAGTGAGGAAGTGAATGCTAGAGCTGCCTGTACTTGTGCATCAGTTACGAGAAGCTGAGTGTATGTTATATGTGTACAAAAGCCAGATATCTACCATGTAGTGGGAGTAGTAAAGTGTTGCTAATCCTACTATGGAGAGAAAATACTTGATTGCAGTAATAACAAAATCTTCATAGATGACAAGATTTTTTGAGATACTGATCTCAAAGTCTTATCTTCAAAAACTCAAGACTTTATAGATAGAGATCTATAAGAGTCTTAACTGTAGATGCCTTACGAGATAGAGATCTCCAGGAATAAAGGTATTCTGATAAGGATTAATAAAATATTGGTTATAATAATTACTGAGCAATAGTGTCAAGGACACTATAACTGTTTTAACAAGATTGAGTATTGGTTGCATAAAATGCAACATTCACATTGGATGCGAGAGTTGTTGCTAGGAGATATGCAAGTGTCGTAAAAGGACATGGCGTAGTCTCGCGGGAACAGAGTGACTGATCATCTCAGCTAATTGTTTTTATAAATAGCCCATGATTGTCACATGAGTGTGGGTTTAAATGATTAGCCTATTAATGGCTCTTTGGGCTAGTGGGAGATTGTTGGACATGCGAGCCCACGGCGAGCCATTATACAACAAATGTTATTGCAAATATCATTCTCTGATCTGAAATGAAGAATAAATAATTTGCATAATAGATCCCTTAGTACAATTAGGGTTATGTACCATGTCTATCTTAATGATCATACAGTTGTTGATTCAATTATTGAACCGTAGAGGCTGGTGCTTTCATGAATATCTAAAGAGTTAGATTGAGGACTCATCAAGCACCGTCAAATGATTATTAAGATGTGATCTCCAACCTTAGTAGGAGATGGCAATCCTTTCTCACACAGGTTGATATCTGACCGACCTCTTGATGCAGTTCCTCTGCATATGAATAGAGATTCGGGGGTGTCAGATTAGTTAGGTCAAAGAGTTGACTTAACGAGATCGAGATAACCAAAGTCCTATGTCGTATCCTGTCACGACATAGGCATGCATTCTTTGACTGGAGACAGATTATATGTCCGAGCATGTACATTTGGCAGACCAATAGGTTGATGACCTAACCAAGGTCTATACACCGACGCGCTGGTGTGCATATAAGGGCATATGAGTAATACGATCTCTCAAAGGGATCATACAGATCCACTAATGAACCGGAAGACATGAGCTCACTCATGACATATAGGGAAGAATCAAATTCCGTGCACGGTCATCTCGCTTTCGAAGTCTGACTGAATTTGTAGGTTTGATATATACTTTTTGAAAGTATATGATCGAGACCTAGGTATGATATATGCTTTTGGTAAGTGTATGATCGATACCACCTCCCAATGATCAAATGAGAAACTTACTGATAAAACCCTGAAGTAGACAATATAAAGTTGATCTAATACTTCAGGCTGGGTCTTCCACTATGCATGATGTACAGGTGTTGGGAATACCTGAGGGTGATGTGATCATAAACGATTGTATAACCATGACGCTTCCATCCTATGGAGTGATGAAACAGGTCTGGATTTTAGTGACACCTCTCAGTAGAGATGTAATCTGATCTTGGTCCAAATGTTGGACATGATCTGAATGTGATTCAGATGCAATGAGAAGATTAGATTTACGGTCTTGATTTAATCAAGCATCTATGGGGTACCTGAGATCTGGATTTGAGATGTGATCTCAATATCCAAGTCACTATATGTGGAACAATACAATCGCCCTGTCCTTATCTCCACGTATATGCGGAGAAAGCGCATTATCCTTGAAAGAGTTCGTGGATAATTTCATTGTTGATATATGTATCCGAGCATCGGGAAAATTGATAATTAAATGTGATTTAATTATCATGGATAATTTGAATTTATGTCATATTATAAGGAGAGTTATCTGATATAAATAAATGTGATTTAATTATCAAAGATGTGAATAATGTGAATGTGATTCATATTATTTTGGCACATGAGAATAGAGATCCAAGATGATTAAATATGATTTAATTATCATTGATATGAATAATATGGATAGCACTATCCATATTAATCGTATATATTATAAATGTCATTTATAATATATAAGAGAGAGCTATTTGCGATTTATATTTGTTGATTAATTATTGATGTGAATTGGATTCACATTGGGTGATTAATTAAAAGATAATTTACATTTTGTTTTGGGATGTGAATGTGGTTCACAATTTTCCAATGGCATTATTGCAATATTTCACAAAATAATTATGAATTGTTTTTGTGAAATAATTTACAACAATTTTTGTTGTAAATCCTAGAGATGTCATGAGATAATGTATCTCATGAGATAATGAAATCTCATGAGATGTTGTAGCCGTCCCCCCTTTTTTAGGGGATATGGTTTATCTCCTCATTATCTCCTAGGATAATTATTTGATTTAATTTGAATTTAAATATATTGATTTATCGATATATATTAAATTAAATGAAATTAATTATTGTTGTGCTTTTTCAACAAGATCATAGCCATTGAAAGAAACACAAATCAATCACAACCATTGATTGTGTGTTGTCCATGGATTGAGATCAATGGACTCCCAAAACCCTATATAAGAAGAGGCACTCCTTGCTCTTCTAGGATAGGAATATGATTAAAAATGAATGCTCTCTATCTTTCTCTCTTTTCTCTACACGCCAATCATCTCTCTCTTATAATGGTCGTCCACCATGGAGCCGTTGTGAGAGTCGTCATCGAAGCAACATCGTTGTTATGCTGTCGGATCATCTACTCGTGGATCTCCATCTCCTTCGGTGCGTCTCGCTCGTGAAGAAGATGTTGGATCTCGTGTGACGAGATCAGGAGATCCGCCGCTTGGATCATCAACATAGGTTGCGAGGAGCACGTGATTCATCCCCGCGCTCGCAAGCGTCTGCTCCGTCGGATCGGACTTGAGACAGGAGGTCTCTTTGTTTAGAGACTTGATCGCAACCACACTTCAAGAGGTAATACTATTACTTCTTTGTGGTCTAGACGAAACAATCCGAGAAATGTTCTTGGATCATGTGGTTTCGTCACATGAAAGTTTTAATTTCCACTACATCGAGAAACTAGTGCGACTAGTCGCTCCCGATAGCATACAATGTGATCATCACGCTTTCGTGATGCGCTTAAGGATTTTTCTCGTATCCTTCAAACGACCCCATCTATCTTAGGTGAGGAGAAGACTCACTCCCCATCACCTCCTTGGGCTTAGAACCTGCACCAGACAAGAGTAGGGATGAGGGCAAACTATCTCGTCCTGTCAGAATGGGAAATGGACGAAAGATGGGCTCCCGTCGATGAGCGACGGAGGAGGAGGTAGCAATTGCTTGATCTAATCAGGATTGAGGTGAACGAAGATGCATCAAATGCATAAGAAGCAAATGGGATGGATCAAGGGTGATTATGTTAGTAGATAGCAAGTGATTATGCCCTGGAGGGTTCGTCGGAACGTCGCTCCTGCAAACCACGAATCGAATTTCCGAGACTAAAACTATAGTATAATTTCTTAAATAAATGCGTAAATTAATTGCAAGGATCAAAATCTATCTAGGAAAGAAATAAACACAACTCGTGCCTGTTGACTAAGATAGGGAGCAGAGGTGACCAAAGCACCGTCGTGGGGTGCACCTCCATCCTCCTGGAGCTGATCCATACCACCGGGAAGATCCCCCTATCATGAGGATACTCCCTTGATGAATAATCGACGCTCCAAGACTCGGATTAATGACCAAAGAAAAAGAGGGAGACAAAGGTATTTATTTATAAGCATAACGAGCACCTTTATTAACCGAGGATAATGGAAAGATCTCTCGTCTGTATAAGAGAATTGGAGGCTCGGTGTGGATTAGGGAAGATCCTTGATGATTTTTATGAAGGGAACGAAGATGATGGATGGATAGATTGAACAGGAGAAAAGGCTGAAATCTCTAGACTCGAAACGTGCATTAAGTTAAAGGTATAGGAGGGGGAGTTGATCGACAATCAACAAATGTTGCGATCTAATTAGGCTACACAAGCCGATAGCAAACAAAATTGCGGGTTTATTAAAAATTAATTTATTTAAAAATAGTAAACGTTTTATTTAATTTTAAGTTTAAAATAAAAAAATGTATATTAGTTTATGTAGTATTTTATTATGATTTTTATTTATTTTTTTGATGTTATTTATTATTAATTAATTTTAGGGGTCTATTTATAGGTATAATCATCTATGATTTCACTCTTTTATTTTTTTATATATTTTATTTTATTATCTAATTATATTATTTTATATATTTATAACCTTTTTATGTATAAATATATTTTTGTTATATCTT
The DNA here is from genome assembly GCA_037367405.1 of Ottelia alismoides. NCBI lineage: Eukaryota > Viridiplantae > Streptophyta > Magnoliopsida > Alismatales > Hydrocharitaceae > Ottelia > Ottelia alismoides. Next base: position 3,618,963 of record JAZKJV010007604.1, on the reverse strand, counting down.
TTTGATGTTATTTGTATCTTAAAATAAATAGGAGTATAAATTTTATTGGTATATTTATTAGTATTTCATATATGTATTTTAGATGAGTAATTTATTTTAGTAATTTATTAATTGTTTTATTATAATTTTAGTATTTACATATATTCTAAATAATATTTACAAAATCTTAAAATATAAAATTATAAAAATAATAAAAATGAATAAATTGTATATTTTATTCGGGTATATTATACAATGAGGATCCAAAATCTAACTTTCACGACTTAACTCCAAAAAATATGAAACCACCTCCATTAAATAGCTTATTAAAGTTATATTTAGGAGATTTTTATATATTTTGAGTTTTATTTGAAAGATACGGGTCTGTGAATTCGAGATTTTGAAATCTTATTATGTGTATAAAATGTACATTTTGTATTATTTTTGTTCAAATTTAATTTTGTATTTTTATTACAAAAATTATCTATAACTTTTATGTACAAAGTTTCTTTATTTGAGGTATAAGTACTAAAGAATAAAATAGGTCCCAAAAATGCTTAATTAATGAAAAAATAACTTGGGTTTTAATATGTATTATTGGCCCTTTTCTCCCCTACTTCATTCCTTATCGACCAATTCAATTCTTGACTTGGTCTCGGGATTTAGGGTCATAAAATACCTTTGGTATTTTATTCTTTTTCTTTTATTTCCTTTATTATATAAATTTGGTATTAAAAAATATGAATTACACAATAAATGAAATATTTGATGGATGTTATTTTAACAAATTAATGCTATTTACGTGTATTAGCTAGGATTTTTAAGGCCAAAACGATAGAATAAAGATGATGAAATGAAGATTCATCAATAACCTAACCTCCAAGACTAAGTCAGCATGACGTGGTTGACAAACAATAAAGTTGGGGGAGATAAGGAAGAAAATATAAAAATAACTAACTTTGTACACGAAAATTCAAATTCTACATGGGTTTAATGTGGTGTATACAAGGAGAGACCTACGCTATCATCGAGATGACCGCTCACAAAAGCTGAATAATTAACAATTTACCCACAATAAGATAAAGCAAAGAAAAGAAAAAAGTAGAGTTACAATTTATTATAACTCTACAGAATATGCGTATACGACAAGTAGTGCAGAGTGTCAGACATTTGGAGCAAGGGGAATAAACAACAATAAATGACAAGAAGTAAAGAATTGTTTTTGAAATTTTTGTCAATATTTTAATTCTTAGTGGGTTTTTAATTATTTATTTTTTGATTTTTTTATATTTTTATGTGTTTTAAATTTGATAATTTTTATATTTCCTTTATATTCTCTAATTTATATTTTTTATTTTTCTCTTCATTTATAGATAAGATAAATATATAATATATAGATATAGTGTAGATTTATACAAAATAGAGAAAAAAATCGGAAAATACCTCAAGTGCAGTTCTTTTTTTTAAGGTATTAAATTTTTTTTGGAATTTTTAATAATAATAATAACACCAATATTATTACAAGGACTTATAACAATATAAGTAAAATGGGGCTTTCATTTGTATAAAATAATTATAAACACTTAAAAATTGGGGAGGAAATATTTTTGTTTTTTTAATTTCTTATGTCAATATTGGGTATTTTTATCAAAAGTATTACAATTTTTTTGTATTTTTAATTGGATAAAAATAACAAAATAGTAAAAAAATATACACCTGAACTTTAAAAATAGCTATAAAGATCTAAAATTTCCAAAACTCATTTCTAAATATAGAAAATATATTAAAGAAAAAAGTAGAAAACAAAAATTTTCGATTTTTTATGATTTTTTATGATTTCTCTTGGTTTAGAGAGGGTTTACAATTTTTACAGTTTTCCTTTTGGATGATTTTTCGTATGTAGGTGCAAAATAAAATAATATTTAATCCCTAAATTTTAAGAATTTTTCAATGCATTTTTTTATTTTTTGGATTTTTTAATGCAAATAGGGAATAATGCAATATTTTTGGATTTTAAATATAGGAATTATTATTAAGTGCCTTAAGAAAAATATATGTGATCAGAATGATATTTTTAATGCAAGAATACACAAATTATAAATATAGTACTGACATGGACTAGTATGCAAATAAAAATTACTAGAAATGCAATCTAGAACTAATTTCCAAAGTACAAGGGCCTCTATTGAAAGAACCCACAAATATTTAATTCATTCCTTGTGGGTAGGGGTGTAAATGCAATTTATTAGGCTTGGTAGGGCATTCAGCAAAATTTCCAAAAAGTTTTATATTAAGTCTCAAAGTTACTAGATTTAATAATAATAAAAAAACACATGGGGGTACTTGCAAAATACCCACCACCTTACGTGTATGGGCATACGAGGTGACATGGTAGAGGACCTATGTGCAAATAAAATAGATAAAAGGGGGCTACTTGCAAAATAACAACAAACTTTGAACTACATATAAAAGTTTTCAGATTATAAGTAAAATACAAATGAGCGGGGGGGGGGGGGGTTGGGGGGGGGGGAATGGCGAAATTATCCCCTACAACACATTCTAACGTGGTAAGCTTTCACTTGAACAGGAGGAGACCGATGGACGACAGATACCCCTTATCAACGGTCGAAGGCCTCTTGATCAGACGACTATTGCTACACTTGGAGGTCCTCGTCGATCCAACAATGGAGAGCAAGGGGGAAGAATAGTGAAGAAAGCCTCTTCAAGCAAACTTCGATCTACTTCCCTAGGCCACTTCGATAGTCATTGGCTTCGCGGTGAGGTGCAAAATGCTCCTACAGGGCGTGAGATCCTCGTGGAGGCTTCATAGAATCCGAGGGTCAGTAGAGTGAGCCCTGGAGGATGAAGAATGGAAGGAGCTTCATGATGAATCTCTGATTCTCACTCATTATTCTTTTATTTTAGCTATTTATCTTATCAAAGCGACATATAAATACTGGTAAATACAATAACTTAGCACTCAACATGCATTTGTTAATAATACATAATTAGCATGTTTTTTAGGTGCAAACATAAGAGTATAAAAGAAAATAAAAAGGAAGGAAGTATTTAGAACAAATATAGAGTGACCCGAACCCCAAGAGAAGGTAAAGCCTTGACTTGATCGCAAAATAAAATAAGTAGAGAGAGATAGGGTCTACTTTGTGTTGTACATACTAGTTATATTTGTAAATAATTATTTTTTACAAAATAAAATAAAATTATTATTTTTACTCCTTTGTATATAATTCTATAAATAATATAAAAACAAAAAAAATCGTTAAAAAAAATTAAATTAAAATCCCCCGTACAATAGTTCAAAACACATGCATTTGTATTACATTCTCTATTTATTATATACGTTCAAATAATTTATAAAAATAAAATAAAAATTATTTTGTACTTATAAAAATATGTTGTAAATAAATAAAATACAAAACATGGGTATTTCTATAAAAATAACAAATTAAAAATACTTGTACATAATGCATAGGTATATTATAATTGTATATATTACTATATATTGTAGATAGATTAATTTATTTTTCATAAAAAAATAAAATCACGAGAGAAATAGTTTGAAAAATAATAAACATTTTTTGTACTGTACACTTTCTAATTTGAAATCATTTGCTATTTTTATTCAATTTGTAAATTTTTCTGTAAATCCTAATTTTCTGATTGGCCCGGAGGGATTGTTGACCTTCAGTCAACAATTCGTCCTTCCCTGGTCAGACCTGGATACTCTTCGTCGGAGCTTCTTCTCGAAATTTCTAGCCCGTCTCGGAGACTTTTGCCTCGAAATTTGGACCCGATAATCCTCATGCATCATACATCCTCGCGGGTCCTTCCGTCGGTCCTAAATGCTCTATGGTTTTGGACTACGTGCAGATCTTTCTGGACCCCCGAGCGACCTCTAAATTACCCTCTTTCCCCTCCTGACACCACAGCTCGTGCCTCGCCCCTTCCTTTACCCCTAGATACCTTTAGCTGAGTGATAGCGGCCTGCGGCTGCCTTGGGATAGAAGTTTAGTGGCCTGTAGGTGCAGCTCCCCTACGTAGTTGGATCCCTCTATCGTGTTCAGTCTCCCTGCCCCTTGCAGCATGATTGAGGCCATAACCCCGACCACCATCCTCACCTAAAATGTAGGAACACTTCTGAACCTTCCGGTACCTATCATTTCGCTTCCATCTCCTAGTTCTATTCAATCTTTTATTATAACACCACCGTCGTCTATCTGCTTCGACCAGCCAGTTGGAGCCCGTTCTCCAGATCTATCCGCTTCGATCGATACCCCGTTCCACCAGCCACCTTCTTGTGCATACTGATTAATTTTAGACTCAACCCTTAAGCCGAGATTAAGGTCAAGGCGTCCTTTCATCACATTCGTCGTACGCCAAGCTCCATTCCCCTACGCTTCCCTTATTGTTTTCTACAGTAAAATCAACTAGAGCTACGCCCCAAGTCTCCTTTACCCTCTGTAGGATTTAGTTTGGGTTAAGGAGGTCCCTAGAGATCCCAATTGCTCAGGAGGTGCAGCCCCGGGTGACACTTCACCATCATGGTCATCTAGCCGTTGCCACTTCCATAGGAGCACTCCATCAGACGCGGAGCACCTCCACAAAGCCATTAGAACCCTTTGATCCTTCATCGGAGCGTCAGACTCCCTATGATGCTCGGGTGAAACTCGTCGGGCCCCTGTTCTTAGTGACACTTTCTTTACTCATCGAAGGAGGCCCTCTTGTTAGTTTGCAAAACAGCTCCCTGACAAAAGGGATGATCGTGCATCAGCTTTTTCAACTTCCTCCCCCAATTTTTGGACTGTAAATAACCAATGGAAATCGACAAATTCGTTAGGTGTTGTTTGTATTTTAAAAATATCAAAAAAAGTGAAGGCAATGAAATTTGAGTCTGCTAATGCAAACTTGACCCCTAAAACCCACCTCACTTAAAAATATTTTTTTTTGGGAGAGACACCCCCTCATTGGTTGGTTTGTATGTAGCGAGAGAGTGACCTACACACTAGGTAGAGCCACCCCAGAACTCCTTTTAGACTATTGGTCGTGGGATTTGTCATTCTCCCGTAAGGATTTCTCTTGGTAGACAATAAGCGGTCCTCGACTTCCTTAGCAGATTGAATTGACCGGGTAGTTGGTAAATGGTCCGCGATTCATACTGGTTGGGAATGGTCTAACTTTAGGATTGGGCCAATCTCCTTGGAGCATCGAGTTCCTAACAATTCGCTTAAACACTTTGCTAGACTGATTGATCACCTGAAATAAAATTGACAAGATTAACAACCAAACCATTACGGTTATCAGCTTTCGTGTTGGGTCGGTGAATTGTGGTTTGACTTCTCATCTTATTTTCATTCCATATCTTATCCACACTTATCCCCACATCACGATGATGGGTCGGAGATCCCTTAGGCTACCTTTGGTAGAACCTCTCTAGAGCACTCCGCCTCATTCATCCAGGGAGTTTTGGGGAGCCTAGACCTGCTTTCTGAACATGAGTTTAATAACGCCCAATTCCCCCTCGACCACCCTTCCTCCAGTCCTGAGGTGTTAAAGAAGAGGTCATCACATCTATTTATACATTTGACGGCACTTGAGTTAGGGTCTTTTGCCTTTGTAGAGACCCACGAGATGGCCAATAGTGAGGGACGCATCGATGAGCATCCCCAAGGTTCTACATATGTTCTTGATAAGGGCGCCACCTACAACACACTTCTAGCCTCCCTAGAGATGATGCAAAGACAAATTAAAGATTTGGGAGAGTTTATGGCAGAGATGCGTAGAGAGTTAGCATAGATGCGAGTGGACAGAGGAGAACCTCATCTGAGACAAGCTAGTGGAGATATACATGTAGCTGGAGAAGGATCAGACGAACGATTAGAAGAACCACATGAGCCATCCAGACCCATTAGGATGATGAGGTAGTTGCATAACCCTGGTGCAACCCTTATCCACCGCGGGATCCAGCTTCTAGAGATTCTGGGCGACTTGAAGCTAGGCCCCCAGATGATCTAGTTACTTCCCATGTTCCATGGGCTAGCCACCAAGGAGCTGCATCTGCAGTGGTAAGATTATGAGATGATTTTCAACACTGTCCACGATAGATTCGTTGACGAGGCACCATCAAGATGATGGCATTTCCTTTCTCCCTGGTCTACAAAGCGGCCTACTGGCTGAAGCATTTGGTGAGATATGTTACCACATTGTAGAAGCTCCAAACCGAGTACTTGAATAAGTACTATGCACTCTGTTGGACCAATGTAGCTAGAGAACTGATAAACAACTTCACCATGATACCCAACTAGTAGTTTCATGATGTGTGGGATCGATTTCATGAGCTCATAGACTAGTGTCCACACCAGAGCTGCAAGGGCTTGTCAATGCCTCATATGGGGTTTCTATTTCTCAAAGGATGAGGACCACGTCTGCGCCACCTATAAGGAGATGGCTGAAAACTACACTTTGATATCCCAAATCTGAGTCTACACACAGGGGAACCCCTTCCATAGGTTGTGTTCTATAAGTGGATAGCACAAGTTGACGTGGGTCCAACTACTTCGTCAGCAGCAACAACATAGGTAGAGTCATCCGCAGTTGACATGGGGATTATTAGTGAGAAGTTGGACCACATAGAGATTATAGAGAAGAAGAGTGTCGGGGCATAACACAATAGATCAGTTGGTCTAGACTATTAGTGACCTGAAGACCCAAATCATATGTCTCTAAGAGGCACAGACGGCTAATCAACCCCATCTTAGACCACGGGTTGATCACAACAGCAGCATCACTTCCCAACACTATGGCTAGTACCACCAGGTCCACCATATTCAAGCAGAGCCAGTTCAGCTGTTGCAACAACACTACTCTCAGTTACCATTGTCTAAGGACTCTCAGATGGTGGTGTATCAACCAGATCAGCCCCTGACAGTTCTTCTCCTGTCCCCTTCCAAGTACGAGCCCTTGATGGAATTCAATAGGATTTGGTATGACCCGCAGCATCCTAGGATCCGTCATGATCATCCCGGATTTAGGTGTTCTATCGGAGGCACTGATGACTGAGAAATCGCCGAGGTCGTGTCTCTCCACAAGGCAGATCGACAGCCGCTGAGGTGACCTTAGACGAAATCCCAATGAATCTACAGGTAACCCACAAATAAATATAAGCAATTAAATCTCAAAAATGTGGAGTTAATTTATTATAACTCTACAACAATGTGTATAGCGTGTAAGTATGTATAGAGGTCAAATAGTAGGAGGCGAATGGTTTGTGTGGTGAAAATGAATGTGCATTATTCAATTCAATGTTTATGTCCATTTCTTTATTGTTTTTGTGGGTTTTTAATTGTATATATTTTATTATTTTATTATTTTATTATAATTTCTAATTTCTATTTTTTATATTTTATATTTTTTATTTTCTTTTTTTATATTTTTAATTATATAATATAGATATATATAAAGAGATATATATTAGAGGAGACAGAGATATATAACGTAAATGTTTTTGGCTTTTTATATTTTTCTAATTTTTTATTAAGTTTCTTGAATTCTACTAATTTTTATGTATTTTTAATGTCAAAAATATCTCTAATAAGGGATTAAATAAATAGGCAGACATTAATTTGGGTTTTAAAATATTAGATGAGTTCAAAAATTAACCAAATTAATTTTAATATGTTAGTAATAATATATAGATAATTATAAAATAGGAAAACATTTTTTTGGTATTTTTCTAGGGTTTTTCTCTTTTTTTAGGACTTTGGAGCTCTTAACTTTTTATGTTTTCTTTTTATTATTTTAAAGGTTTTTCATTTTCTGGACTCATAAGATACATAAATATACTAGATATAATATTTTTGTAGTTTTTCAAAAACATTTTCTATTTTTTTTGATATTTTATAGTTTAGACAGGGCAAAAATGGCTCCTATTTCGATTTTTTTAATTGGGTCAAATGCAAAAATTGATAATTAAAAATATGAGCATGAAAGTATGAGGCATGGAATATCTAACCTAATTTTTGCATATTTTCGGAGAAAGCTAGGTATTTTTAATAAATACGTAAAGCACATAAAATAAAATAGCATGGCAAGGGCATTTTTGCAACTAAAATAAATGACAGGGGCTACGTTGCAAATATGCCAACAGAATAATCATTTATTTAATATTTCAGAACTATTTATCAATACACAAAAATGCTAGGGCCTTTATGCAAATTTTACAACCATCACGTGGGACTACACATGAGGCTGAGGGGACCTAAGTGTAATTACAATAAATAACCGGGTCCTAATGCAAAAATTCCATTTTATTTACACATGATATTTTATTTACAGTATTAAAAACTAAATACAAAAAGGTGGGGGTTTAGATCTACAATTTACCCCTAAAGGCGCGCTGATGGACGCCGATCCGCATGTCACTTATCCACGTGGCGGGCTCTGCACCTCGATACCGCTTCGCCGATGGGCGGTCTGGATTGTGTCTGAGGTTCGATCGAGCGGCCGAAGTGGGCTTTGAACGAACGGCCGGGGTTCCCTGCCTTCGATCGCTGATTCCTCCTCTGCCACATGGTCAGGGGCGATGGAATTAAGCTCTACGCATCTGGGAAGGTGCTCCGCAGCTCTTGAGGTGCTCAGGAAGTCCCAGGACTCCACGAACAGTTCTGGCGAGCTCAATGAAGAAGGGGGGGGTCCTAGGAACCTTGAAGGCGGTTGATCCGAACCCCAGGGGGTTCCTTTTAGCGTGTAACCTGCACCAAGACAAAGAGTGGCTCGAGGGTGTTCCCTTCAACCGGAAATTGAAGCTGCAGAGCCAAAGAGATCGGGTGTAGTTGTTCGCCGAAGCGGAGCTCCGGCGAACTCCGAACGGTGGATCTACACTAAAGCCTACGATCTACTCATCAAAATAAAGGCATGAATGAAAAGCTAGGATGAAAACTACCTAAGTAACTAAATGGCGCAGCTCACACTTGGTAGTTTGGCCAAGGAGCAGGACGGTCGCCGAAGCGTCACCTGGGTGCAACCTCCACACCTCCTGCCCGCACAGACCCTCGAGGGGCGTCTCCCTATCACGGAGAAGCTCACTAGGCTGGAGGCAAGGGCTGAAGACGAAGAAAGGCTGACCAAAATGAAGAAGGAGGTCGAGGCTCATATTTATGGACATGGGCGATATGTACAATATATCTAAGGTGTGCGCGTGCATGTACATCGATCAGGGAGCAATCCCTCTGAAGGAAGCAATGTCAGAGGATGCATGTGGTGAGCGGGATTTAAGGAAGAAGAGGGGCGAAAAGACGGGTTACATCCAATCAGGCGGCTGGAGGGGCAGTTGACAGAACGGTCAACGAATGGGAGGACCTGATTGGTCCACATAAGCGTTGAATTGGCTTATTAATTAAACATAACAAATGATTTTATTAATTTTTTCTTATAAAATAAAAAATGTTTACTAACTAATGTAGTATTTATTTATGATTTTTATTTAATTTTTTGATGTATTTTATTATGAGTTTATATTAATGGTGTATTTATTTCTTTATTTACATGTATTTTGTACAATTTATTTTTTATTTTGTATATTTTATTTTCTTATTTTATTTTCTTATTTTATATATTTATAACTTATTTTCATTTACATGAATATATTTTTATTTTATTTTTATCATATTATTTATTTACTTAAATAAATAGGTATACATGATATGTAGGTATATTTATAGATGTTTTACCTATAATTTATGTATATTTTATTTATTTAATGAATTTTATTGGATTTTATTTTGGCTTTACATTTTAAATAGAGTATAGATAATATTAACAATTTAATAAAAATATATATGAATAAAGAATAAAAGAATGAAATCCCCTTTTATTTATATACATAGATATTTTTGTCTATGTATTTTATAGACTTGTTTTATTTGATGTTTTCTTTTTGATTTTATTCTAATTTAAATATGTACATACACTATGTGTATTATTTACAAAATTATAAAAATATAAGTTTGTAAAAATAATGAATAATGAATATAATGAATATTTTAATCGGGTAAACTGTACAATGAGAGCAAAAAACATAACTTTCACATATGAACTCCAAAAAATATGAAGCCAATTTTATTAAATAGCTCTTGAATAGTTATATACAATTAATGTAGTTTGGTGGATTTTGAGTTTTTATGTGCAAGATATGGGTCTGTGAAGTTGAGATTGTGGCTTTTTATTTTGTGTATAAAATGTACATCGTATATTATTTTTGTACAAACTCAATTTTGTATTTTTATTCACGTTATTATCTACATCTTTCATGTACAAAATATTTCTATTTCATGAATAAATAATTATATACAAATTAGGTGTCAAAAATGCATAAATGAATGAATTAATAAATGAGGTATTTATTGTATTATTGGCCCTTATCTCCCCCTACTTTCTTCTTTGTCGACCAAGCCAATTCTTGACTTGGTCTCGGGGTTTGGGTGATAAAATATTTTCAATATTTTATTCCTTTTTCTTTTCTTCTCTTCATTCTATAATTTTAGCATTAAAAACCTTATTTTATATACAAATCATACAATAAATAATGGGTGCTATTATGGACAAATTGAAGCTATTTACATGTATTTCTTGGGTTTTTAAGGCCAAAATGATAGAATAAAGGTGATGAAATGGAGATTCATCAGGCACCTCGTCCTAGCAGCAGTCTCCAGCTTAGGGTGGATAGAGCAGCCAATAGCAGCAACATCCCCAATACTCTGATCCATGACACTATTACTTGTCGATTCCTCATCCCTACCATCAGGGACAACATTGGAGGCAACAGAAGCTTCAATAGTTCACTCAGCCTCCTCCTAACCAGTTCCAGCAGCAACCTCAATTCCAATAAGGCAACCCGTTTGATTCTCATGGACCCGTCGATGAGAACCCAACCCTTGATGATCAAGCCCTCCAACACTCAAACAAGCACGCATCTTTCTAGCGGGAGATGGACGAGTTTCGACTGGAGATGAGGGACATCATAAGGGGAAAGGTCACCATACCCGCTCAGATCAAGCCCAATCCGAACAATATGAAGCAGAAGTCTGAGTAGGTACAGTTCATAGAGACCACCAATCCTAGTGATTCATTGGGAGGTATTTCTTCCTACATATTTGATGCTGATTTTGTGACCCTTAGGAGCGGTAGATGACATGTAATACACGTTTTGTATAGTCTTGAGTTTTTGTAGAATATCACCATATATATACCATGTTTGGATGTTAGCAAGTGTTATTTCAAGGAAATATTGGATTGATAGTATTCACAATTTACGGTTAGCACAGTCAATAGATTCGCCTTAATGCGACGATTTATGGAAACTAGTTGTGTGTAAATCGGAGACTGTCTTGTATAAATATGACTTCAAAAAGGTTCTCTCGAAGTTTGTAGCACATAAAACAGAGTACCACATCTAGAAATCAGGAAGTATGGTAGTAGCATAAGTAGTAGAATCCACTAGTATAGGGCCACGTTGTTATGGATTTATACTCATTAGCCCATGATCATGTCATTAAGACAAATTAAGCGTGATTAGCACTAATTATCTGAGATTAGTGATAATTAAGTGTCATTAACAGTAGTAGGACACATGGAAGACAAATCATAGGACACATGTCATTGTTCATTAAGGACATGTGTCAATGCACAAGAGCACCATGTGTAATCGTTCTAAGAGTAACATGTATCCTACACATCATTAAGACTAATTAAGCGTGATTAGCACTAATTACCCGTCATTAGTGATGACTAAGTGTAATTAGAAAAGTAGAATGTATGAAGGGCAAATCATGGGACACGTGTCATCATATATTCAGGAGAAGTGTCAAAACCCAAAAATGACATGTGTCATCATCCTAAGACGAACATGTGTCCTAGTGTATCCTCTTACTTGGGCAACGAATTTTCTCATGAATAAGACATGTGCCATGGTGTATGAAATGGCATGTGTTGCCATGTGTCTTCATACATGGAAGAGAGGCAACATGTGTCTTGGAGCCTCCCCTACATGTTGATACATGTTACACATGTAAAGGGGTTGGGGGCCTATAAATACCCATGACCCCCCATTCTCCTCCTCACTTCATCCCATGCCCATCTCTCCACCTTAGAGCCGCAAGGCCGCCGAGGTTGCTGGAGGAGCACGATAGGAGTCACGGCGAAGCTTTGTCGGTGACCGAGAGCGTATTAGAAGCTGTAACGAAGTTCTATTCGCCATCAAGTCGTAGTACTCAATCTAAGATGGCTATAGGTAGGATTCACTAAAGAAGGAGATCTCGACTCATGTTATATACCGATCAGGCGAGGGATGCTCAGGCACTAATTTAAAGAAAAAATCTTTAGCTTTTTATGCATGGTTTTGAATAGCAAGTAGGCAATCGTGTTTTTTTTAAAATCTTTTATTTATGAATTGCAAGTACCATATAGTAGATATGAAATCCGATCTTTAGAAAGTTTTTCAAATGTTGTTTCAAGTGTTGTATCATTATAGAATGTTTCCAAGCATTTTCTTCATTGTAGAACACGAAAGAGAAGTTTCACTACTTAGATTTGAGCTTTATATTAAAGAAACATGTTGGAACAGATATTATGCAATATATATCAGTTTTCAAGTCAATAATAGTTTCCAGTTGCAAGAATATACATGTTTTGCCAGATTATTGTATGATCATGAATTAGAGCTGTTATGAGAATGAATTAGCAAGAGTAAGAAAAAAATCATAATCAGAATGTAAGCACCACAGTAGCTATTTTATATAAGTCATGAACTAGCCATTAGATATGGTGATATCATTAAATATGACCCTGAAACCGCCATTAGATATGGCAAACCATTAGAAATGGTAGAGGACTTCGGGTCCGCATTCTGTATACATATAGGCTTTGGGCCGTATGCAGGGTGTTTTTGGTCTTTGGGACTGTCTGCGCATAAGACTTAGCTTTTTTTCAGCATTCATGAGTCGATAACTTAGACACAGTGGTGATTAATGCAAACAGCTTGATAGGGAACATTATGTTTCAGTTTATCATCTTTTGAAGTTATTTCAGCGTTCAAGTGCAAAACTAGCATGTTGTTATATGTTTACTGTCATCAAGTCTCTTTTTCAAGCTATTTCAAAGTATTCATCATAAATTTTGGCATGATGCTCATATTTCATCTTTTAGCTATATGTAAAATGCTCGAGATCCATTCACGAGGTCTAAGCTCGTAAACAAGGTTAGACTCATCCCGTTATATTGTAATTATGTACAGATCAACAGAATTACGACCAGAAGGAGAAAGGACAACTTACACACTAGATGGAGGTGGTATTGATGGTGTTCGTTGTTTTTTTTACTGTCTGTTGTTTTATAAGGAGTTGTAATAGAACATGTGTAAAACACTTCTTTGTAATGTGAACTTTATAAGTACAAAGATGTTATGTTTCATGAGATTGCCACATGTGTACTTTGAGGAAAAAAGAAGAAGAAAGATCTCTGTCGCGGCACGTGCCGGTTAGCGGGACGGGACGTGACAACTTTTGGTATCAGAGCAATGGTTTTAGGACCAACAAGAATTATATTAGGAGTTGATCTATAGTATTTTGGATAATTTAGTTATCATAAATTGATTTGAACTTAAAAGAAAATTGACGTTATAGTCTTGAGGATATCGGGAAATCATTATTGGAGGATTTATTTTGATGAAGGATCTAACTGAGGTTTTATTTTTATAGGAAACAATGGCAATGAGCATCCCCAAGCAACCACCCAAGGCCCTAGTCATGAGAATAACAACAACGTGTATGACACGTTGACCTTGATAGCTCAAACACTAGGAGGCATGGCTGCCCAGTCCATTAAAAGACATGAATTTGAGCACCAATTGCCATTTGAGCATGTAAAGAAGCTGGGATAACCATTTGTAGGAGATACTGATCCAAAGAAAGCAAGGGAATGGTTCAAGAATATGAAGAAAATATTTGCCCTAATGGACTGTACGGATGAACAGAAGTTGAAGTATACAATTATTTTACTAAAAGATAGTGCTGATGATTGGTGGACATCAGTGAGAATGAAATATTCAAACCCATCTCACATTACATGGGAGATCTTTGAGAAAGAGTTCAACGAAAAATATTACCCAAGGGTTTATCTGGAGGAGAAACGTAGGGAATTCCTATTCCTTACTCAGGGGAGCAATTTGTTTGATGAATATGAGAATAAATTCACAGAACTTTCAAAGTTTACTGCTTCTCTGGTTGCAACAGAGGAAGAAAAGTGTATACATCTAGAAGATGGTATGCATATTGACTTGAAGGAAATGGTTTCGGCTATAGGATATACCGATTATTTCAAATTGGTGGAGGCTGCTCGTAGGGCTGAACGAGTAGTGATAGAAAGGAGAAAATGTAATGATCACGGAAAGAAAAGGTTTGCAGATAGACCTCAGTGGAGGGGAACCATGAACAAAGAACCGAGAATAGCTGGGAATTCAGGGCAAGAGAATCGGTCAGCCTTTAAAGTACAAGGGAATCAAACAAATAGATTTACTGCTGGGACTTCTGAAAACAGAATGCTTTCTTTTCCACAATGTACCAATTGTGGAAAGTATCATCCATGAAGTTGCCGCAAGGGGACCGCTGGGTGTTATCAATGTGGCGAGATGGGCCACATACGTCAGAATTTTCCCACACTTGTCCAAGGCCGTAGGATTATGGGAAGACCTGCACCAAATGAAAATCGTGATATTGTTATATGTCGTCCTCCTCCTGTAAGGGAACAAAATAAAAGCAATACACAAAAGAGATCAAACCAGAGAGAGGGAAAAGCTTTTGCTATGACGTTAGAGGAGTCCATCTATGCACACGATGTTGTATCAGGTAGCACTATTTTTTTGGTAAAAGTGCACATACTCTTATTGATTTTGGTGCATGTCACTATTTTATTTCACAAAGATTCTCCAAATATGCTGACAAATTAACAAGCACTCTAAAGCATGCTATAGCAATTTCTTTGCCTAAGGGAGAACCGAAAATTATTAGGGATGTCCTCCGGAATTATTTGGTAAAGATAGGAGAAAATTTTATTGAAATAGACCTGATTCCTATGGAGATAAGGGAATTTGATGCTATCATTGGAATGGATTTCTAAAGTACATATCATGCTCTTCTAGACTGTCATAAGAAGCATGTTACTTTTAGAAAACCAGATGATGTCGAATTAACTTTCTATGAAGAGAGAAGGATATATCCGACCCATGTCATCTCTTGTCTCTTAGCCCAGAAGTTGATAAGGAAGGGATACTCCCTTTTATGTTGCTTATGTGTTTAATACTATGGCAGAAGTAGTCAGTTTAGAAAATATCTCTGTGGTGAAGGAGTTTCCAGAAGTGTTTCCAAATGAACTGCCAGGAGTTCCTCCTGATAGGGAAATTGAATTCACTATTAACCTCATTCCGGGTACCAAGCCAATTGCTTTATCTCCGTACAGAATGGCTCCAGCAGAACTCAAAGAACTCAAAACCCAATTGCAGGAGTTGACAGATAAGGGATTTATACAATCCAGTATGTCACCATGGGGTGCTCCCGTTCTATTTGTCAAGAAGAAAGATGGTTCCCTGAGACTTTTTTATAGATTACAGAAACTAAACAGAGTGAATGTCCGCGACAACTATCCTCTACCAAGGATAGATGATTATTTGATCAATTGCAAGGGGCTTCTGTGTTTTCAAAGATAGATTTGAGATCAGGGTATCATCAGCTCAAAATTAGAGTTTAAGATGCTCCTAAGACTGCCTTTTGGACTCGTTATGGACATTACGAATTCCTTGTAATGCCTTTTGGATTGACAAATGCCCTGACTGCCTTTATGGACTTGATGAATTGGGTTTTCTGTCCATATCTGGACAAGTTCGTGATAGTATTTATTTATGATATTTTAGTATATTCTAAAACAGAGGAAGAACACAGAGAACACTTGAGAATTGTGCTTCAAACTCTGGGAGGAACACAGATATATGCAAAGTTTAGTAAATGTGAATTCTGGTTGAAGAAGGTTGCATTTCTAGGTCATGTCGTATATGGAGAAGGAATAGAGGTAGATCCATCAAAGATAGAAGCAGTTCTCAGATGGGAACGACCGATAAATGCATCAGAAATCCGAAGTTTCCTTGGATTAGCTGGGTATTGTTGAAGATTTGTTGAAAAATTCTCTAGAATTGCCGCACCATTGACAAGATAAATAGGAAGAATGTAAAGTATAGTTGGGACGAAGAATGCGAGAAGAGTTTTAAGGAACTCAAGAGTCGTCTCACCTCAGCACCTATACTCAGTTTTCCTTCAGGACATGGTAATTTTGTAATCTATAGCGATGCCTCAAGACAAGGGCTAGGATGCGTCTTAATGCAGAATGATAAGGTGATTGCTTATGCTTCTAGACAGCTAAAACGACATGAGTTCAATTACCCAACTCATGACCTTGAGTTAGCAGTTATAGTCTTTGCCTTAGAAGATCTGGAGACACTACCTATATGGAGAAACTTGTCAAGATTTTGCGGATCATAAAAGCTTGAAATATATTTTCTCTCGGAAAGAGTTAAATTTAAGACAAAGAAGATGGTTAAAGCTAATAAAAGATTATGATTGTTCCATATAATATCACCCGGGGAAAGCCAATGTCGTAACTGATGCTCTCGGTCGAAGGTCTAAGGGTCAGCTATCTCACTTAAAAGTACAGTATTTACAGTTGAAAGAGTTACGTGCAAAGTTAAACAAAAATAGCTCTGGAGTCTTATTAGCATCCTTACAAGTGAGACCCATGTTATATGATAAAATTAAGGAAACACAACTCCATCATTCTGAAATCAGTAAAATGATTGAAAAGATTAAGGGAGGTGATGAAGCCGGGTATACAATAGATGACCAAAGGGTTTTATTCTTTAAAGGAAGATTGTGTGTTCCAAACAAATTTGATATAAAGACTGAGATTCTAGAGGAGGCACATAACTCCATGTATACTATGCACCCAGGAAGTACTAAGATGTATAGAATTCTTAAGAGTTACTATTGGTGGTCTGGCATGAAGAGAGAGATTGCAGAGTATGTTTCTAGATGTCCTATATGCCAACAAACTAAACCAGAGCATTTGATACCTTCAGGGACATTACAACCACTTCCAACACCAGAATTTAAATGGGAACACATCACTATGGATTTTGTTACAAGATTTCCAAGGACCCGTCGAGATCACGATGCAATATGGGTCATAGTAGACAGATTGACTAAATCTACACATTTCTTAGCCATTAACATGACATACAGTCTAGACCGTTTGGGAAAGATCTTTGTTAATGACATCGCTAGCCATCATTGGGCTCCTGTGTCAATTGTATCTGATAGAGATCCACGATTCACTTCCAAGCTTTGGCCCCGCTTACATAAGGCTATGGGAACAAAGTTTGCATTTAGTACAACCTTTCATCGTCAAACAGATGGCCAATCAGAACGGACTATCCAGACTCTAAAAGACATGCTTAGAGCTTGTGCACTGAGCTTTAAAGAAAGCTGGGATGAACATCTCTCACTTATAGAGTTTGCATACAATAACAGCTATTATGCTAGTATTGGGATGGCACCATATGAAGCCTTATATGGTAGACCCTGGAGAACACCTATCTGTTGTAGTGAAGTTGGAGAACGAAAATTGGTTCAACCTGAATTAATACAAAGCACAATAGAAAAAGTTGAGGAAATCAAAAGATGCTTGAACGCAGCGCAAAGCAGACAGAAAAGTTATGCAGATAAGCGAAGGAGAGACTTAGAATTTCAAGTGGGAGACCATGTGTTTCTAAAAGTATCTCCATGAAAGTACTAATCATATTCGGGAAGAAAGGGAAATTAAGCCCACAATACCTTGGCCCTTACGAGATCACAGAGAGAATTGGAAGTGTGGCCTATCGTCTTCGATTTCCATCTGAACTAGCAAGGATACATGATGTCTTTCATGTCTCCACACTTCGGGAATTATATTCCAGATCCAACCCTAATGATACAACCTCAAGATATTCAATAGAAGGAAGATCTATCATACAAGGAGGTTCCTGTAGAAATTCTGGAATAAAGTACAAGAGCTTCGTACAAAGAAGATTCCTTTAGTTAAAGTTTTATGGAGGAGTCAGACAATAGAAGAAGCCACAAGGGAACAGGAGGAAGAAATGAGATCTCAATATCCCCACTTATTTTCTAACTAGCATAGTTACTATAATTTCGAGGACGAAATTTATTTCAAGTAGGGGAGAAATTGTAATACACGTTTTTGTATAGTCTTGAGTTTTGTAGAATATCACCATATATATACTATGTTTGGATGTTAGCAAGTGTTATTTCAAGGAAATATTGGATTGATAGTATTCACAATTTACGGTTAACACAGTCAATAGATTCGACTTAATACAACGATTTTATGGAAACTTGTTGTGTGTAAATCGGAGACCGTCTTCTATAAATATGACTTCAAAAAGGTTCTCTCGAAGTTTGTAGCACATAAAACACAATACCACATCTAGAAATCAGGAAGTATGGTAGTAGCATTAGTAGTAGAATCCACTAGTATAAGGCCACAATGTTATAGATTTATACTCATTAGCCCATAATCATGTCATTAAGACAAATTAAGCGTGATTAGCACTAATTATCTGAGATTAGTGATAATTAAGTTTCATTAACATTTGTAGGACACATGGAAGACAAATCATAGGACACGTGTCATTGTTCATTAAGGACATGTGTCAATGCACAAGAGTACCATGTGTCATCATTCTAAGAGTAACATGTGTCCTACACATCATTAAGACTAATTAAGCGTGATTAGCACTAATTACCCGTCATTAGTGATAATTAAGTGTCATTAGCAAAAGTAGAATGTATGAAGGGCAAATCATGGTATACGTGT